>RJWH01002127.1:0-265063 GCA_004363575.1 Solenodon paradoxus
CTCTCTCTCTCTCTCTCTCTCTCTCTCCTCTCTCTGTGTCCTTCCACATCTTTAAAATAATGTGATAGTGACTACAGTATATAGTTTCAAGAATTAAATAGTATACACATACACAATACATGGCTCAGAGCAGGCAGACAATGAAGGTAAGTCCCATTTCCTCCTGCAAAAGATGCTTTTACCCAATTGCTCCTGTGCCTTCTGTAAATTGTTTCTCACGATCCTATTCTGCAACCTTCCCTGATTGTGTCATAAAAAAGTTATCCTTCCGTGCTATGGGAAATGTCTTCATTTTTGTGTGTTCCTTCTCTAATCTTTTTACTTTAAACTATACTAATGCTAAAGATAGCTGTGCAGGACTAGACATTGAATAATTTTGGCCTTCTGACTGTAGTTTAAAATATTCAACAGTGATACAAACCTTAAACCTATGTTATGATACGATGTTTCCTCAATAGAATTGACTTTAGAAAATAATCAGTTTGACAAATGCATTAAATAGGATTAACTTGACAGCTTTTAACTAGAGATCTTGAAACAACAGTGACTCAAAAAAACAGAAATGTTTTTCTCATATGAAAAGAATCTGAAGGTAGGCGTTCCTGGATTGGCTCCGGAGCTCTGATATTTCTGTCCATCTTTGTAGTCTTCTATCCTTAAGGAACTTCATGGTTCAGGTCAGTAGTTGTAGCTTCAAGCATTTTGTCTTAGTTGCAAGTCAGAAGGAGGAGAAAAGGCCTAAGCACAATAAAGGCCCCCTTTGAGATATGGCAGTTTTCCTGACATGGCCTTTGTGAAGTTCTACAAATTATTTCATTCACCAAAACTAGCTGCAAAAGAAACTAGGAAATATAATTCCAGCTGGTAATATGTCCAGACAAAAATCCAGATTCTATTCGAAGGAGGGAGGGGAAAAATGCATGTTGTGATCAACAGCTAGTACTCTCTTCTCAGGCATTTCACTCATCCAAAAAAAAAAAATTAATAACTTTTTTTTTTAAAGGCACGAGACCTTATTTCAGACATTGGGGAGTCAGCAGGCAAAAAACAAACAAACAAACAAAAAACAACCTACTTTCACAAAGCTTGCATTCTAGTAAAACAATAACCGATAACATGTATTAATGATTACTATATGCCAGATATGGTTTTAAGCATTTTACTTTTATTTATCTGATGTTTGCAACAATCCTTGGAGTGGGTGCCAAGTTTTGAACTCAGCCTACCTCCAAAATGCAGGCTTTTAAACTCTTTATTACCTTTATTACCTTTTATTTTCCTATGTTTAATTTGTATTATTTTCTGGGCATAAATAATTACATGTAAGTTGTTTGTTAAAGGAAGGTACAGGCAGGAATGAAGGTGAGCAGAGGCAGACAGGTAGGAAGAGAGAGGAGGAGGAAGCACTTTAGTTTTCCATCTTTGTTGATCACCTGGGCACAGGATGCACACATGGGGTGTATGTGCTGCTCAGGACCCTCTCATTGGGTTTGATTAATTTGCTTGAACGGTTTGCAGAACTCAGGAAAACCATTGATTCTGTAGATTACTTTTTTATTAAAAAGGCTATAACTCAGGAATAGCTAGATGAAAGAGCTACAGCGAGCAAGGTATGGAGAAAAGGCTTAGAGCTTCCATAGTCTCTCCAGACACCCCATTCCCCCTAAATCTCCACATATTTACCAACCTGAAAGTTCTCTGGAGCTTCCCCTTTAGAGTCTTCATGGAGTCTTCATTACAGAGGTATGATTGATCTACTCATTGGCCATTGGGGGTTGAACTCAATCTCCAGCATCATTCCTCTCCCCAGAGATCTGCAAGTAGGACTGGAAATTCCAGCCCTCTAATTGCAATTTGGTTCTCCTGGTAACCAGTACCTATCTTTAGGTGCTTCCCCAAAAGTCATCTCATTAACATAACATACTTCTATAACACTCCATACTTAGGAAATTTCAAGACACAGTGCCGCTCAGATGCAATTCGAAGTAGGAAGTGTCCTCTCCTTTAAGAGCTGTGACTTGGGGTGAGTCATGGCATGGCTACTTGCTCAATCCAGAAAACTGGGCATAAATTCTGACTCCTGCCATCTTTCACACCCTCATGTAATTAATTCATTCTTTTGATTGAGCCTCATAAGTATTTGTAGAATTAGTCAGCTTATCTTTATCACCATTGTCACATCTCTAAATTCAAGGCAGTATCACCTTTTGTCGGGGTAACCCTGTAGCTGTGGGGAACTATTAGGGAAAAGCTTAATTTAGATAATCAGTGCCTCAGCAGGGAAACAATAACCTTGGCACCTGGAAGGCCAGGTACCTGCCTAACAAGGAAAACTTTGGCTGGAGGGGTTTTTGTTTTCTGCTGAGATTCTGGAAGAAGTTACGATAGTGCAGTTAAGCTAAAGCCTTTTTGGATGTAACCTCTCCACTAAGTGGAGGTTATAACAATGGTTATAGGAATAGTTGATTTACATTCTGTATTCTTTCAAAGAACGACTTCTCTGTGTAATGGCAACAAATACTCATGGAGTCAGATATTCGGGGTGACAGCCCTTAAAAAGATGGCTTTACCTCCTGACCCCGCTTTCACTCTTAGTCTTTTCCTCAATCCTTCGTGGTCCCCCTTCTTCCAGCCCTGCTGTTAGAATTCAAGCCCAGCAAGTGGTGACATATATAGTATCCCTGTTTGTAGTCTGGCCCTTTTGGATCCACTCTACTCCGGAGCCATGGGATCTACTGGTAATACCTACTGCTGATCATATCACCCCATACTTCATACCCTTTAATGATTCCATCTTGTCCTCAGAATAATGCTCAAACTTTTGACCTGGCTTACAAAGTCTTTCATTTCCAAAGCAGGTTGAGTTCCCTAGAAGCTGACTCAGATGAAGATTAGCATGTAGGAGGTTTATTTGAGAATCTTCTTGGATGCCACATCTATGAAGGCAAAGAGAAGGGAGCAGGATTGAACAGAAGATGCTAAACTGTGCTGTGGTCTCGAGAGGGGGTCTCAGTTGACAGTATGTCCCTAGCCGAAGCTGGAGTGATTCATCAAAATTCTCCATTTGGGTGAGAGGGCTGGGCCTTTCACTTGTTTGTGCTGTAAGGAAGAAAGGGAGGGAGAGAAAAACATTATTATTTACTTGTTTATTTTGGCTGCTCAACCCCCAGCCCCCCAATCCTTGGCTTTACACCAGCAAGGATGTGCCTGCCCTTATTTTTTAAAGACATATTTTCATTCTTTTCTCTCAAACATCAGGCTCATAAAGTTGAAAAGTTTGACTTTCAAGATTATTTGCTATAGATTTATAAAGGCCTACTATGGAGCTCAAATCCAATAATTCAGTGAGTGTGTTCATGTGTGTGTGTAAAATCTCCTCTTGTTCCTTGAATAGCAGAGAAGAATGATCTGGGCAACAGAAAAAGTAAACATATTATTAAAAATAAAATTTTATCATGCTACCTACAAAGCCTGCTCTGTCTCAGACTGTCTGCCCTCTTCCTCTTGCTCTCTGGGGTCATCTGCCAAATAAATTACTTGAATCCAAGGCCCACTTCAAGTTCTGCTTCCAAGGTCATTCAGTGAAGGGAAGTGTATTTCTCATCAATTTCTGAGAATTCTCTTAGCCATTGCCTCAGGTGGCTCAGGAACCAACCCCTCAAAATCTTCCATGGATCTTCTCCTGAATTTGCCACTCTGCAGACTTCACAACTCTCAGATAGCTGAGCCACTGGCTACAGAATTCTTTCTTGGAGATCACACCTGGTACCACCAATAGATCCTCAAAGGATTACTTTTCCAAAGTGTAGGGCATACTTTGGAAAATGTGTAATCTACCACAGCTCACAGATCAGTCTGTAACTTTTCATGGTTCAGGGATCATGAAAGGGTAGTGCAATATTGAGAAAAACATAAAGCCAACTCAGAAGCCCAAATCCATCCTGAGGTGTCTTCTTGACAAAATCAACTCCTTGTTTTACTCATGTACAGCCTCTATGACTAGAGGGTTAGTTTATAATTCTACTGGTGAAATCATTCCTAGGACCTCCACGCCGCAGATTTCCATTCATATTGACCAATCTGGTCTCAGAAAAAAAAAGTTTTTATTCCTCCTACATCATTCTACAACCCATTTAAGTCCTCCACATCTTCCATGTTTTTCTTCAAATAGATATCTTTAGCCTACAATGACTGCCAGATACTATGCATAGAAAAATACAAGACACTGTGTTAATAGTATGTATGCCCAGAATTGAGCAAGACTCTTTTTTTGGAGAGATTGACATTATGAGGGATTGAGTCATGATACGAGTGGAGGTTTTGTTGTTTTCATTACCTTCAATGTACGACACGCTTCCTAGTCCAGCAGTTGGTTGCTTTACCTATTCTTACAGAAGGGTCCCAGAAAGTTTACCTCCACTTTCTTGCTCTGCGCTCAGCTTTCAATTCCTGTATATACAATTCCTGTATATCTAGACAGGGTGTCTCTCCATATTCTTGCCCGCTTAAATACTAGACCGATACTGCCTGTTACATGATGCTAGGCTTCCAGGAGCAGGGAGGGTCTTGCTGTTGCTGGAGCCCCAGTGTTCAGCAGAACCTGTGCTCTTGTATGTGGGGTTGAGGTTTCTCAGTCTTCCTACTCCTTCCTAGTTCTGCCTGGATTTCCTACATAAAACTCTCATATCTGTGATTGCTCTTGGGCAGGAAAGAGTCTTTTGTATCTCCTCAAGGGTAGCAGACTTCTGCTTAATTTTGGTGAGAGTATTTCATCTATTCCAGAAGCAGACTGGTTTGGCTTCTACTCCTTTCCCACAGGCAATAGAATTTTGCCTGATCACAGGAGTGAAAATATTTGCTGCCCCTTCCTGGTGCTTAAGGATCTTGCTTCTTTGAGAGGAGGGCTTGGGAAATGGGGTGGGATAGTGTGCCTGTAACAGCAGAGCACGTGATCATCTTCTTCATGCCAGAACTTGATTTGGATCGTGACCTTGAGCGAGATCTTGAAGCTCTTTTTTGGTGGAGGGGACAGGGTGAATCTTTGAGGGTCGAGCAGGTGCAGGTGATTTGGAACAATATTGGCTACTTGACCTAGAGTTTGACTGTCACCTTTTCCATTTTCTTGGGGGAACGAGATCGGGAACAAGATCACCAAGGAGATGAGCTTGGAGATTTTTCATAGGCTTTGTTAGATCAGTTTGGAGAGCAAGTAGGTGAGCCCAATTAGACTTGGGCTAAGATTTGCTTTTTGATCTAGATTTCCTGCCTTTTGATAGTGATCGACCTTTGCTCGGACACCTGGATCGGGAGAGACTTTTGAGATCATTGGAGATCAACAGCGGCTGCTCCTGCAACTACTTCATGACCTTCTTGTAGACCGTGACCTTGATCTGCTTTCTAAGTAAGAGCCTATGTCTTGTTCGTGGATTATCTTCAATGAGCCTCATATTTCTTGCATTTATTTCTGCACTGTCCAGTTTATCCAAAGCACACCTCTGTCAGAGTAGGACCGAAACTCAATGACTCCTCCATTTGTGTGTTCTCTGTACTCATCTGCAGAGGTTTCTTCATCTGCTTATCTCACGAAATCCTGTACATCTTGCCATCTGCAACGACCAAGGAGATTTTCTACAATAAGCCTAAATTCATATTAGTCTCTGCCAGAGGTTCTCCAACTGCTGTACCCACCTCCCTCGCGGTGGCTTCCGTCGCCATCGCACGTGGGCCGGGCCCGCTCTCAGAGCGAGCGCTCACTGCAGAGCTGACGACCATTCAGCTCATAAACCGCAGGGATGTCGTCGTCGGCGAGTCCTGGAACTGCGCGTAGCGCTAGATCAATTTCGAGGAGGCGGCGGTAGCCACAGACGCAACGCTGGATGTCCTTCTCTCAGGCGCACAAATGAAGGCGTCCTTGGTAGATGCACCGCATGTGCGTGGAGGGCTCAGGACAGAAGCAGCCGGAGTCGCGGTGTGGTCACGCACTGCAGCGGCGGCCACTCCAGCCCCGCAGGGTCTATAATTTGGTGCAGGGGGAGGGGCGGGTATTTACAACCCTGGACAACCTGAGATTGTGTGCCAGGACACGTCAGATAAGTGACAAGGTATTTCGACTTTTCTTGACAGTTAAAGAAACTGAAGCTCAGCGTAAATGTAGAACTGCCGAGGGCGAGAATGATCATTTTGGAACCAAAGTTAGGCTCAGCTTACGATTCCACTATTTACTAGCATCGCTACCTCTGCTTAACTTTGAAACTTTTTGTTCCTCTGTTTACACGTACATCATAAAAAAGTAACCATTTTGCTTCCTATTTTTATTACTTATTTATTAAACCACCAATGGATAGTATTTTTAAGTTTCTTAAAGTTTTTGTTTTTTAAATTTTATTTTTAATTTTACTTGGTCTTTTCTGGTTCTGGAATAGGTAAATAAATAAATAAATAAATAAATAAATAAATAGGGGTCAATGACTTTCATAACCTGCGCCTTAGCCACCAACTTGCAGTCTTCACTTCACTGGACAAGAGTGTTTCTTCTGTAAATATATATATATATATATATATATATATAATTTATTTATTATAAGGAAAGGTACAGTCAGGAATGAAGGCAAGTACACAGGCAGGAAGCAGAGGAAGAAGGAGGAAGCATTTTTTTTTTTTTTATCTTTATTTAGTTGTTCACACTAGTTGTTCCCAGCACACCCTTGACCTGGGACTCAAGCCCAGGGGTGTGTGGCCTGTGCTCCTTTGGAGGTGACTGACCTAACCATTACTCCAGCAGGGCACACCAGGTGTATATACTGATGTATGTAGGAAAAAGGAGATAAGGAGTAATAGTGCATGTGTATTTACACATGCACACTAAGTGGGTAGCAGTCAGGAAATACATTTCCAATAACATAAAATTCAAAAATCTGAAGGAAGAGTCAACCATGTAGATATTTGAGGGAAGAACATTTCAGGCAGAGAGAATGGTCTGATACATGTATCAGGGACTGACTGGTTAAAATAAAATATATGCACTATGTATATGCACTAGAATACAATGTTACTAACCATATGTAACACCTTAAATGGGGACGATATTTTCATACTTCCTCACCATTCTGCCATTTTAATATAAAAGTCATTTTTGGTCCCATTTTTAATAAGCCAGGGTCATCTTTAACACAGGGCAAAAGGGACCTGGCCGCTACTGCCGTTCCTGCCCCTGGGGAAACTGGAGTGTGTGTGTTGGGGTGGTGTATGATTCCTCCCTACCCCCTTGCGACTGTTTCTTCAAAGGGATCAGAGCACTGCAGCATGATTGAGCTGCAGGTAAGCACTATGGGAGTTATCTCTGGCACTGTGGGGTTACTGGGCATTTCTGGCACTGGGATGGTTAAAGAGGCATGTGTTTCAGGCAGTACATTTAGAGTGGGACTTAGAGGGGAGTCAAATTTGGTTTTCACCTAAGGAGCCAAAATCCCTTGCACTGGCCCTGGCCATTCGTATGAGTCCCAACAGACTGCATGTCCTTACGATGTGGTTATGAATTGGCATCACGCAGTCTTACTTGTTGTTGAGCTGGCTGCTGTGCTCCTGCCTGGATTGTCTCTTCCCCTCCCCTTAGTCACCAGCAAATGACCCCACCTGTTTTTGTCATCCTAATGTCCCATTTTTGTCTCAAGGATATATGGTCAGCCTATCCGAGATACAATGCTAAACAATAAAATCAAGATATATATTCTTTTTTTGTATTCAAATGGAATCACTAGAAGTTCATGTCATATATGTAACTACAAAATATATCAATAAAAACAATTAGGAGATGTACTCTGGTGGAGCAGCCATTAGGTCAGTTGCCTCAGAAGGAACAAGCCATATACCCCTGGGTTTGAGTCCCGGGCCTGGAAGAAAACAACTAATGTAAACAACTAAATAAAAATAAAATAAAGATGCTTCCTGAAGTGCCCTGGGGGAGGGGCGGTTGGGCACAGTCCACATTCATCCCAAGGTCCCAAGTTTGAGTCCCAAGTTTGAGTCCCGTGGCTGGGGGAACAGCTAAATGAACAACTAATAAAGTGCTTCTTCCTCCCTCAAAAAAAAAAAAAAAAAAAGATTCTTCTTCCTCCTCTCTTTTCATATCTGCCTGCCTACTTGCCTTCATTCCTGCCTGCACCTTTCCTTAAACCTTTTTAAAAAATATATTAGAGATATAAAGTAAAATGAAAAGAAACAAAAAGTGTAATAGGAATTTTAATGTAATATTATCAGTTGGCAACATGTAGAAATATATATAAGGTTAGAGGGTTGAATAAAATAAATATAATTGAACTGGTGAGTATGTCATTTACAGCATACCATGTATTTTAAACAAACGGTTTAAAATTTCTCTTATCTTTCTTGGAGTTATACCTTTTATTTATATTTTGCATCTTCAAAGACGACTAGAACTAAAACAGACTTCTATTAACATTTTTACTGAAATTTTTTTAAACCCTAAGTTATCTGGCTACTGCCATTGGCTGTTTTTCACGTTGTACCAACCTTCCCTCTACCACACAGCATAGTATTACTTATGATAAAATAAGGGGTTCAATGTTATGAATAATGGCAATATCAGTGTATCTGGCCAAAGTTGGGAGGTGTAAGGTTAGGAAAAATAGAGAAAATATAGAAAATGGGAGAAGAAGGGGGTAAGAATTTGGGGTAGAAACTTGTAAAAATCCATTCACTTTTAATTTTGTTGTTTTGCTCAATTTTGAGAAAAATTTTCAATTACATTCTGTATTACCTTGAGAATTTTTTTTTTTTTTAAGTTTTAAAAAGTATGAAAAACCGAGAGAAATCCTGTTTGGTCAAGTTGGGCAATTCTATTGCTTTGATGTTATATTTGTTATTCTAATGCTTTATATAGAATTTTTATGTCTTCATTAATATGTTTGGTTTTGGCCACTGTCCTGTTGGTATGTGCTAACTTTGGTTTTAGTCTGAGAGTTATTTTAGGTTCATATAATAAACTGGGATGCTTTCCAACTTTTTCAATGCTCATCCACTAATTCTTTCATTTATTATTAGTCAATAAATATTTATTATAAAAGACACAATTTTAAGTTTGGGGGCAACAGTAATAAATAAGACAGAGAAAGTCCCACATCCATGGAGCAGAGCTTTCATTTTGAAGTGGAGGAGACAGAAAATAAAGATGTAAGTCAATATTTTTAAAAAATCAGATATTACAATGAGTGCTTGGCAGATAATGAAAACCAAGTGACTATTTAAACTTGGTAAGCTGAGCAGACCCCTCCAAGGAAGTGATATTTAAACTGAAACCTAAACAATGAAAAAAATAAGCAAAAGGAGAAACGTGTAACTTTATGAGTCATACCAGTACTATACTCAGAAAACTAATTTCAGTGGCTTAAAGATCACGTGTTCTGTGTTGATTATAAGATGTGATTCTTTCCTCATATTGAAAGTATACCTCTTACCTGCACAGAAATGATTTTTCTTCTGATGGGGACCTAGTGTCTAAGCAAGTAATATCCTTTGTTTTATTTTTTTAATTGTAGGTGAAAAGAGAGTGCTGTAAGCATATACATGGCATACGCCTACGTGTAACTAGACTTAATAGATTTAATATGTATACTCTGGGTGGTCACTGTATTACTCTGTCCCCTTTCTGAGCAGATACTGACAGTTATGCCTCCTCCGCAGAGGCGACATGCCCCTGATAATGTACTTAGATAGACTTGTTCCAGTGAGAAGCAACTTAATTTCGGATCATCACTTACAATTTTGGAACATCCTTTGTTACTTACACACTATCAGAATGAAATAAAATTTAGCTGGGAACTTCGAAAACAAAAGAGAGAATACCAGAATACCAGAGAACTGGTGATTATCTCAGAGATAAATACTGACCCCTATCCCCGCTTTACTGTACTCCTTGGAAAGACTGTTTGGGGCCTTAGGGTAGTAATAATTGCTCAGATTCTTACTTTAGTGTGGATTCTGAACACTGCTTAATTTATATAAAAATACAGCAACTCCAAGGATTTGGTAATAAGCTCTAATTGGAATAGCGTACTTCTTTAAACTTGTACATTTTAGGACACAAAAGTGATTACAAACTAGACATGGAGCCAACAAAAAAGATTCTTTAGTACAATTGGATTTGGACTTATTTAAAATATAACTCAGTTTTTGCTGTCCTTGGAGTGTTAAGGTTAATGACATTAATACTGGACCACCTTGTGGTTTAGCATAACTATACGTGATAACCCTTTAAATTACAGAATAACCTATAGACACATTCAGAAGGGTTTCCTTTTTTTAGCTTCTGCTTATAAGGATCTGAGATTTATCCTTGAGTTAGTGTTTTGTCTGGGATTTTTTATTTTTATTTTTTAAAGGAAAGGTACAGAGGATTGAAGGAGAGCAGGTTGGCAGGCAAGAAGAGATTTTTTTTTTTTTATTTCTGACACTAAAGTCTTCTGATTTTTCCTCCTGTCTCACTGGTTAGTCTGTTTCACTTTTCTTTGTTGTGGTGTTCATTCTGTTAATTTCTGAACATCAGACTCCTGAGTGTCTCAGAGATTAGTCTTCAGACTTTATCTAAACTGATGACTATCTTGTTTCTTAATATTTTTTCAATGTTGATGATTTTTTTACCTTTTGGTTTGCATATGTGATATAACTGACTCCTTCTGTGACTCCATATGTTTTATATTTTGCATCTAAACACTATTTTTGAAAAAAAGAATCCATTGAATTTTTTAGATTACCAGAGGGTTCCATGGTATATAAAACATTTAAAAATATTTGCATCATTTCATTCATGTCTTTAAAGTCCCTTTACATGCAAATGATTCTCAGTTTTATAATTTCAATACTTTAATTTTATTCCACTTATTTGTTGCTATTTAACAAATGCCAACAAAACAAGGTGGCATAAAACAATAACTTTTCTATTATACCTCAACATTTGTAAGTGAGGAATTTGGTGTTGATAGAGCACGCTCATTGGCATTCAACTGCAGGTGACCAGCTGGCTGTCTAAAACAGTTTCATGCTGGCAATGATGGCTAGAAAACTGAATTTACCTGGAACTATTGACTGAAATATCTGCTGTAGTCTTTCCAGCATTGCGGTCTCAGAGTAGTATAGTAAGAGCTTTACATGGAGGTTCAGGCCTTCCAAAGAGTGTGTTTCAACAGGCCAGGGTAGAAATGCAAAGATTTCTCGTGTCCTAAACTGGAGTGTCCCAAAATATCATACTTACCATTATTTTTGGGTAAATCAGACTCCAGAGAAAGGGAATGAGATTTTACCTTTCAAAGGGAAAGAAAGTAAAGAATCCATGATCATCTTTAAGTGAACAGAGATGTCATTAATAAGTATCTCACTTGTAACATGTCCAAACAAAACTCTTAATTTCCTCTCTAAATCTCCTTCTGGTAATCGCCATCCCAGTAAATTGACTATTACTTTTTAAAATTTATTATTGTAGTAATTATTCTACATGTTAAAATAATTTCCTATGTGCAGGTTTCCCATTTCTTAGATGTATTTCAATGCAATCTGCCCTCCACCACATCACCAAGTGTTCTTCTCCACTGTCCAGTGGGCTCCACCACCATTTGCTCCCACCTGCCCCATTCCCTTTGGTAACAGCAAAATTGACCATTATTTACTCAGTGGCTCAATCTCCGTATCTTAGAACTATCCATGACTGTCCTTTTTAATCCCTCATAATTTATATCCTATTTAATTCCTGTTGGCACCACTGTCAAAATGCATTCTCAATCCAGTTGCCAGGACAACTGGGTATCCAGACAAAATAACAAATGTTGGACCCTTATCTCATACTATACACAAATATTAATTCAAGCTGAATCAAAGACCTAAATATAGGGATTGAAACTATAAAACTCTTAAAAGAAAAGCTAGAAGTAAACCATGTAACCTTGAATTAAGCCATGGTGTCTTACATGAAAATACAAGTGATGAAAGAAAACATAAATTGGACCATTGAAATGAAAAACTTTAAAAGGATATTATCAAGAATGGGAAAAATACAACTCCCAAAATGGGAGAAAAGATTTGCAAATCATCTATCTGACAGGGTATTTGTATTAAATTATATCTAAAATATACAAAGAACATACAACTCAGTAGTAAAAGGATTTTAAAAGAAACAATTAAAAATCAACATGGGATTTTAGTAGACTTTTCTCCAAAGAATATACACAAATGGCTAATAAACACATGAAAAATACATTCAACATCTGTGTTAGTCTACTCAGTCTGTTAAAACACCCCAAACTTGGTGACCTGTAAACTACAGAAATTTATTTCTGATAGTTCTAGAGGCTTGGGAAGTCCAAGATCGTGGTGCCAGCATGGTCACATTATGTGAGAACCTTCTTCAGGGCCCATAACCATGCCTTCTGATTGTGTCTTCACATGGTAGAAGAGACTAGGGCACTCCGGGGGATCTCTTTTATAGGAGCACTAATACCATTCATGAGGGCTCCACACTTAGGACCTACTCACCTCCCAAAGGCTCCACCTCCTAATAATATTTCACCTTTGGGGGTTAGGATTCGGCCATGTGAATCTGAATTCATTCAGATCACAGTAACATCCTGAGCCATTAAGGAAACACAAATCAAAAACATAGTGAGATACTCCTTACTAGAACGGCAGTAACATTTAATGAGGATGTACAGAAATGGGAACCTACATATATTCCTGGTGGTGGTGTAAATTGCCACAGCTGTTTAGAAAAGAGTCTAGCAGTTTCTCAAAGGCATAAAATAAAGTTACTGTACAACTTACCATGCTTAGGGTTATAGAAATAAAAGGGAAATGGAAATAAAAGTATGTCCATACAAGAATCTGCATAGCTGTGTTCATACAGCAATTTCTTAATAACTAAATCCATTCAAATGACGAATAAACACAATGTAATATACCCATTTTCTTTGGCTATAAGAAGAGATGAGTACTGATTCATGCTATAATGTGAACGAGCCTTGAAAATATTGTGCTGTGGAAAAAGGTAGTCACAAAAGGCCACACATCACATAATTCTATTCTTAGGAAATGTCCAGGATAGGGAAAGCTACAGAGACAGAAATGAAAGTAGTGATTTCAGAAATGAAAGTAGTATATCTTGGTTTCGCTCCCTAGCCTGTGGACGCAAAGTTGGGTGCTTGGGATGTACATGGACTGTGTTTCAGCTGGAGGCAGCTGGTCAAATTGCCACTCTACCAGGGCATGCCGAAAGCGCGAATTCGATGGTATATTTCTCGAAAAGTTGTTTATGAAAAAAAAAAAAAAAAAAAGCTGAGAGAGGTTAATTAGGATCATTCCTAGTTAGACATGCTAGAAATTTTCCATTATTTTAGAAAAACTCTGTGTCATGAGTATTGCGTTTTTCTCTCCAATTCTATTTTGCCCCATCCATTACACAGCTGCTATGCAGTCTGGGTGTGATTATCCCTCCTACCAGCTTCAATGGTTTTGACCATTCTAGTCTTCCTTGTCAGTCTTAGTCAGCAAGTGGCATCAAGGGTATTCCCATTAGGGAAGAAAATAAAACTATTGAGATAAAGGGAAAACTGTGAGGTACAGCTAACTGCAGCCATCTTACAACCATGAGAGAAATCAGCTTCCAAGACAGAACTGACAGTCAGCCAAGACAACCACAGAAAAATGGAACAACAGCCCTCATTAAATCTCATCTGATTCATGTATCCTTAAATAGTATCCATCTGACTTGTTTGCTTAGGACAGTCTTAGATGACACCACTTCCCTTAGCCTGATTGTTAATAGTATCCCCTTTCTTTCTCAAAGCTATCCTGGTTTGGACAATCATTTATATGGGCACACTCTGTAACTGAACTTTCAATTACTTATCAATGAATTTATCAGTTACCTAAAGTCAACTGTTGCTCAAATTGTGTCCATTCAGACTTTTCTGACTGTCTCCTAGTCTGGTCCCTCAGAGTGTTCAGTTGTTTAAAATACTTAGATTCAAAAAGTAACCACAGAAGACATTCTGCTTTCCTCTAACTCCTTCCTGGTAATCCCTTCTCTTTCTTTAGGACCCAGCACTTTTCCATGAAGTCTGTGTAGATACTCCTAAATGAAGTTAATCGTGCCCAACTCCCAAACAATACTCTGCATACCTGTCAACATTTACATCATGGCATTACAATGATCTGTTTTTGTGTTTATCTTGGATAGTCAATTGTGATTCTCCTGTCCAGTCCAGGATTATATCACTTTTAACTTTGTATCCAAAACGTGAGAACAATGGGCTCCTGGAACATAGTTTCTTCTGAGATTTGTGAGGAATAAAGGAAAAGAAAGAACTAAATAGGAAAACCTTTCATGTATTTACTTTGTCATGTTAGCAGTCTGTTCAAATAATTTTGCTCAGTATTTTCCTTTGTACAGTAATCAACCATTAAGGATGGCTACAAAGGCCAAAAGGATCTGGAGGAAAAGGGGAGAGGTAAAGGCTGAGGTAATTGAATTTAGGGATCAGCTTAATATAAAAAAGGCCACAGCAGTTGTTTCTATTTCTTTTAATTGTACAGTAGGCTGCTATATTTTTTTTCACATTTTAGAGAACACTTCAAAAACCTCCTTCAAAAACCATGAAGCTGAGACTTACAAATGATTGAGCTATAAAATGGAAACAAAATTAGACTGGATGGAGGGCTCACCTTTACAAATTTTTGTTAGTTTGTTCATTAAAATGTTGTAATTTTTAATATGCTTTTTAAAGGGCAAGAGGAAAGGAGAGGACAAAGAATCATAGGAAGGAAGGAAAGGAAAGAGGGAGGAAGGAAGGAGAGAAGGAAGCACTTTTGTTTATATATTTAATTTATTTTTTGTTCCCCCACCCCCACCCGCTCGCCCTCCCCCTCCCCTTGGGCTTTACGTGGTCTACACCCCAGCCTCCTGCTTTAGCGCCTGAATCACCAGGGTGTGCCATATGTAGTAATTTACAAAAACAACAACCCATTTCTGAACTTAAATATTGTTGTCTAAACTGGACTCTGATAAAATACTAGTATATTCTGAGCATCTTAAAGTTCTTTGTTACTAAAAATAATATTAACACTTAACTCTAGATCACATTTCTTACATGTGAGATGGTCTCATGGACACTTACATATCTTTCTAATCTTACTCTGTGTCAGGACAGGCAGTTAGGGAGACATGAGCTGGGGCAGACAAAGGACATGGTACTAGTAGCTGACAAAATGGCAATGGCCACGTGGGCATAAAATGTGGCCAAGATGCAGAAACTACAGGGGCCAAGGAATGTGAACTCTCTTAAGAGGGGCAGTCTTGAAACAGCCCATCACATGGGCCCCTGAGATAAGAGGGGAGATAGACTTGCCCCAGAGCACAGATTCCACCTCCTGGGGCAACTGAGGCTGCCTGTTCATAGCTCTCCTGAGTGTACTTTCCCATCGCCTGTTAAATTCTTGCTTGACTTTACTCCTCCTGTCTGGAGATTTGAATTCTTTCTCACGCTGAAGACTAGAACTGAGTGAGGTATACTCGTTAATGCTGCTAACGTTTGAGTAGAATATTTTATTTCAAGGTCTGAAATATATTTTTTCTCATGGAATAAAATGATCTTTGTTTTCTCTTTACTATTTACTTCTATTTCTCTGATTCCATTCAATTGTTACCTAATTGCATGTGTTTCTGATTAAGTCAACTGCAAGCAAGATGAGATCAATAGGCTATTCTGGTTTATGTAATAATCAAAAATTGTGGAGTGTTGTATGCTTCTGTCACAGAGTGATGAATTTGCTAAAAAAAATTCTTAAAGGATACTCAATTTTATTTATTTAGACAGGAACAATAAAGGAAGGCATGAAGAAAACAAAATTGGTGATGTAGAAGTTAGGATGAATGAACTCTATTAAGGAGTAACAATAAAAGTTTCATAGACTTTACATGTGCCTGGGGCTGTCGTAAATATTTTGTAATTATGAACTTTGGTCCTCACAACCCATATAGACAGACAAACTGAAGGAAGAGAGGTTGACTGAGTTACTTGGCCACAGAGCTAGAACATAGTAGAACTGGAAGTCAAACCCAGCCAGTTGATGCTCTCAGTGTATATGCTTGACCAGCAGTCCACCTTGTAGCCTAAACAAGTATTCTTAAGATAGAAAGCATTTTGTAGAGATCCTGAGTATAGGAGACCCATTTTATCTTAACAGCCTTTGTTCTTTAGTAAAAGTTTAGGTTATGCTTTCCTTATATTGCTGGGAATAGTGTGAAATAATACAATACAAAATAGGTTTTATTGGCATTTTCTTGAATTACTTAACGAGAAAGCACTTTTTAAATCCTTCTACTTGTCTGCTCTCTCAGATGAATTTTCTGAAATAGCAAATTTCATGAAATTTTTCTTAACAAAAGCAAAAGATGTTATGAAATGAAAGAGATAGTTAAATGGCCAGTACACCTGAGCAAAAACACATGAAATCTCTTCTTAATTTACTTTCCTAAATCTAACATGGTGAAATTGACTTAGAGAGCATTGGTTACCACACTAAATAGGGCTAGACCCCAAATCTACTTTGCAACATGAACTCTGAAGCTTCATCACCTACATATACTGTTTAAATTAACCCAATATTGCACTTGCTTATATAAAGAACATTGCTGTTGAAGTCACACTGACCTGGGCTCACGCTTGGGCCCCCTCACTCTTCAGACCTCTTCAGATGTCATCTGGGGAATTAGCCTCATTGTTTTGGCTTCCAGTGACACATTTCATGACTTTTGTTAAAATCAAGTTAATATCTTTACAAAAATCACTTGGCACAACACTTGCATTAAATAGTCTCTCTCTCTTTTTCATAAACTAACCAAGTTTATTTACACACACACACACACACACACACACACACACACACAGAGGGCCTAGATAATGATTTTAACACTATAACCTTTAATAAATAAATTGAATTGTGTTACAACTAACAAGAGAGAGTCCCTAAAAAGACAGTTTAGCGTCTCTTAAGAAAGTGCATTAATGCTTCAACCCTAGCACAATACAGATTACAAGATCAATTATAATCTTTGAAAACAAAATGAGTATGGTATAAAACATTTTAATTAGTCAAGACAGCTGAGAATGAAGTGAACTCTAGTGAACCGAGGAGGCACTACCCTGAACCACACCCACACGTGTAAACACACTACACCAGTGGTTTATCAACATCAGGTCCTGAACTAACAATTCACCTCCAACTTTTGTATCATTTGAAGGCTATTCACAGTAATATAGTATCTTAGGGTCTGAAAGTTTTAACAATGTGACCATCTCCTGTAAGGTAAGCACCTGAGCTGATAAACAGGAAAGTATTTTTCTACTAATTTCAAACATATTTAGAAGGCAAAACAATCAAGAATGACATTGCTTATTTGACATTTAGCGTCACCAATTTTGGACCAACTGATTCTTTGTTTTTAAAATGTCAAATTTACTTAGTTTCTGAAAGAGCACCTTCTTTTTTAACTTTATTTTTATAAATGTTTTTATAGGGCTGAAAGTTTACAATATGCCTATCTTTTAAAAATAGAGAACCATAGGGAACTGAATTGTAATCTTCAAAATGTTCATGTGAAAGATTATTTTAATTTTTTTTAAAGAGAGGAAGGAAGGGAGAGGAGGAAGAGACATCTTTATTTATTCAGTTAGTGTAGCCTTTCACACCAACCCAGGTTTGCTAGAACCTGGGTCCTGGGCTGCGTGGGGCTTGAACAACAGCATCTCAGCAGCCTGAGTCACAAGGGTGTGCCCCTGAAAGTTTGTTTTTGTTTTGTTTGTTTTTAGAAAGGATGAAGAAGCATCTTTATTTAGGTGTTCACAATGGTCGTTTCCCTCCAGAACTGGGACTTAAACCCAGGGGTATGTGACTTGCTCCTTCAGAAGCTATTGACCTAACTGCTGCTCCACCAGGAGCTGAGATTCTTTATAAAAATGACAAAGAAAAATGTATCCAGTGCAGACAAAAATAAATATCAAGAAGAAGACGGTCTTTGGAGCAGGTCTTTTGGTTGTGTAGTAACTAATACATACTTTCCCTTGTTGACTCTAACTTTGAGGTCTAATTTTATAATACAAAGGAGCATTGTACTTTCCATGTATTTTGAGAAATGTATACTATATGTATCCACTATCATAGTATTGAGCAGAATAGTTTTCCAGCCCTAAACATTCTGTGATCTGCCTCTTCATCCTTCTCTAGCCTCTTCCACCGACAACCACAGGTCTTTGCACTGTCTTCATAGTTTTGCCTTTTCCAGAATGTCATGCCATTGAAATCATACAGTATACAGCCTTTTCAGATTGGTTTCTTTCATTTAGTAATAAACTTTTAAACTTGCTAGGTGTCCTTTCTTGGCTTGGTAGCTCATTTCTTCTTAAATAAATAATAATATTCCATTGTCATAAATAATATTCCATTGTTTGAACATACCACAATTTATTCATTCATCTACTGAAAGACATCCTGGTTGCGTCCAAATTTTGACAATCATGATTTGTAGGCACTCCCCTGGACCACCCACACACATCTAAACACACTACATCACTGGAAGAAAACTGCTATAAACATCCAGGGTATTTTGGGGACATGTCTTCAACTCATTTGAGAAAATAATATGGAGTGCAATTGCTGGATTATACAGTAAGAGTATGTTTAGCTTTGTAAGTAATTCCAACATGCCACTCTCTTCCAAAGTGATGGTACCATTCATACTATTAAAAATTATGAAAAATGTCTACAAGATTTTCATCAGTAACTCCTTTAAAAAATAGAAAAATATGGCATGCCCTCGTGGAGTAGGGCTTGGGCGCAGGTCACATACCTCCCAAAGACCTGTGTTCACAACCTGGGGCCCAGGGGGAACAACCAAGATGAACAAGTAAAATAAATGAAGGGCTTCTTCCTCCTCTTTTCCTGTCTGCCTGCTTCTGCTCACCTTCATTCCTGTCCGTACTTTTGCTTTAAAAAAATAGAAAAACAGTCACTTTTCATTTATAAAAACAAATAATGCTCCTTGAAAGCCAACAATATGAAAAGACAGGTTTTTTTTTTTAAAAAAACCTACACATTTCATTCCTCAAAGGCAACTAGTCATAATCATCTAGTATAATTTCATTTAGTCTTTTATCTGTGCATAGATTTCCACTGTCACGTTTTAAACTTGATTTATTTAGAAATCTCCTCAAACTTGTACTTAGACACAACCCAAATTAACAACTCCTGTTACTGAAAATATAACATTTCACAATGTAGCACAAATATATACTACAGGCATTTTGAGCACAGCATCACTAAAAACTTCACCTTGCCAAAGTTTAATTTTTTTTCCTATTTTGTGTACCTGTGTTCTGCCAGCCTTCTGTTCTAGTCCTTTCTGGGAAATGGGATTAAAACCAATACCATTTTATATCCGTTTGCAGTTTTGGTTAAGTCAAAATGTATTCCAACTACCTGGTTTGAACCAGACATTTGAGTTCTTGCTAAGGTTTTATAAGCTAAAATATCTAGTCATTAAATGACAGTCAAATTTGGATTTTGTTTGCCTCTGAAAACACTGTCCCTTAACATATGTGAACTGTATTATACATTAGTGCTTCTGAATTGTCATCAAAGTAAATCAGAAGCCCTAGATTTGGTTTTTTAAAAGCAACAACCAGACAAGCAAAATAAACTGCCAGAAGTAAATCAACCTTCAAGACTGTTGCTAAGATTCTTAGACTGAAGCACTCTGTGTAGAAATTGACACTTTCCAGTATCTATAGAATGTTAGGGCTACATATTCTGCTGCTGCTTAAAAATCATCAACCAGATTTGGACAAACCAGATTCAACAAGGTTCAAGGACAACAAAGCTGATCTTTAATCTACTGATTACACTCAATTATAGCAAATCTGTTAACTCTTAAGAATGTTGGCATATTTCACCTTTTTTGACCTCATTTTCTTTTTTTTTTTTTTTTTAAAGGGAAGGTGAGGGCAGGAACAAAGGTGAGTAGGTAGTCAGGCAGGCAGGAAGAGAAAGGAGGAAGAAGCATTTATTTTAGTGGTTTATATTGGCTGTTCCTCCTCCCTGGCCCTGGTCCCAAACCTGGGTTCTTGGAAGGTATGTGAATCATACAGGTCAGAAGAACATTTGGCCTCATATTCCATGTTGTTAATGATATAAAATTTAAAAATAAAATACATTTAAAAATAAAATTAGAAAAATGCAGAATATAACAAAATTCTTGACCAATGATGTAGTAATCAAATCCAGGGGGGCATTAAGTGTAGAATGTACCATTGCTGTATTTAAAAAAAAAAAATACTTGCCAATTAATTGCAAGATGCCATTGACTGTGAGATGTATTTCCACTTCAGAAATGGTTTTTTAAAACGTATCTTAGAAGTGATTACAACAGTGATGTTTAAAAATGACTGTAATATTATTTTGATGTTAGTATACTGTACTGCTATAACTTTATCAACCAGTAACTCTCTCACCAATAGGCATTTAGCTTCTAAGTACTGTTGTTTCTCACTGACTTTACATTGGTTTAGAAGAAAAAAAGAAGGGAACTGTGAATCTAGGATTGGTTCCTAATATAAACATTAAATGTAGTTTATCATTTACTTCCAGGTTGAGATAGCTCATTCAATCAATATTAACTATTGTAAGTAGCAATAAACATGATATAAATGATAAAATAAACAACTTCTTTTTAAATGGAATTCTGAAATCTCTCAAGGGAGGTCAGGGATTATTTAAAAGGAAATTACTTGAAATAACAAACACTGTCTAAACCAAACGACTGAGAAACAATATAAACTCATCTAGGCTAAAGAAATAAACATTTAGCACTAGTTTAAAACATCTCCCTAGCTGATTTAAAATTAAGATAAATACTAAATAACCTGACTGGCCAACGTGCCAACACTTTCCATTTTAGAGCAGGCTGGCCGTCACACGTGTAATTAAAATTTTTCTAGTAGCCAGTCATATTTAAAAAGTAAAACGACAACAAAAACAGTGACATGTAATCCTTCAACCCAATAGATTATAAAAATAGTGTCATTTCAATATACAATCAGTGGAGCATGGAGTGATGAGGTGGGTCTTCGACATCTGCTATACGGCGTACTCAGCACTCGTAGAAATTCGTCCTGGCTGCATTTAACATTCAGCCACAAATGGCTACCCGACTGGACAGCAGTTTCATGGGACTTCGATATTAACTGATTCTTTACATTTTGAGTTCGAGAATTTCTTTCTCTATCGCATGGCGTCTCAAAGGCGCTTAGAGATCTGTGAAGCACACAGATATTTTTTATTCTCGGGTCCACTGTGATCCCAGACTCCACTGCAGTGAGGGAGGAAGGCAATGGGACACCCTGGTACCCAGGACCGTGGCCTGAAGGAGGACCTAATCCGCCGCGAGCAATGCCCCAGCAGAGAGACTACAGACACTGCCCTGGAAGCTGGATTTCGAGAACAACTCGGGCAGCTGCCTGGAACCGTTGTCTTTTTCTGGGGCGCTCAGGAACGCCCGAGGAAGACCGGGCCAGCAGCCTCCGAGTCGGAGACAGGGCCCCTCTCCGGCCCGCTCCGCTCCTCCACCACCGCCGCCGCCGCCGCCACCTAGGGAGGCCGCCCCGGGCGGGATCTGGAGAGGTAGGCGGCGGTGGGAGACAAACCCGGGGAAAGACCCGCCTGCGTCCAGCAGGAGTGGCCGCCCCGGAGCGCGCTCGCGATGGTGACGCACCGGCGCGCGGGCCGCGGGGGGGCCGGGGGAGGAGAAGCGCGCACCGCCCCTCGGAGGGGCGGACACGGTGGTTCCAGAGGGCGGGGGCGGGGGCGGGGCGCGCCGAAGAGTCGGGGCGCCTGCCGCTGGTTTCGGTTAGTTCACGGAGCCGCGGTGGCGGAGCGGGGAGCGGAGCTGCAGTGCTCGGAGCCCGGCGCGGCGGCGGCGCAGGCGTGTACGGCCGGGCCAGCGGCCGCGAGGGTGGGGAGCTGGGAGCCGGAGCGCGGGGACACTGCCGACCCGACCACGGAGCCCAGCCACCGCAGCGCCTGCAGCCGCGAACGCGCCCGGGGCAGCGCGCCGACGAGTGCTCGCGAACGGGGGCGCGCAGGCCTTGCCCGCCTCTTCCGTCCCCAGCCCCCTCCGCCCCTTCCTCTCCCCGCCAGGGCCCCTGCGCCGGTCGCCCACCCTGTCCTCCTCCTGCCCGAGCGCTGTCCGCGGAGGCGGCTGGAGCGGGCCGGGCGGGGCCGGGCCGGGGGATGGCGCTGCTGGACCTGGCCCTGGAGGGAATGGCCGTCTTCGGGTTCATCCTCTTTTTGGTGCTGTGGCTGATGCATTTCGTGGCCATCATCTACACGTGAGTGAGGGGCAGCTGGAGGAGTCGCGGACTTGGGGTGGGACGGATTGCGCTTTGGAGAAGACGGCTCGGATTGGGGTGAAGAAAGCTAATTCTTAGATGCCCGTCGCTTCTCGCTTGATCCATCTGGTTCGGGGTCCTTAGAAGGAAGAGTGGAGAATGAGGGTTTGCTGGGCTGCGGGCGACTGCATAGCCAGGGAAAAGCAGACCTTGCTCTTACGTGTCGGCCTGAAGGTTGCTTGCTTGGTTTGATTGTGTGAAGGATTTGTGTGCATTTGTCATCTGGGCCAGGAAACATGATGTATTGTTGTTTGTTTGTTTGTTTCTGTGGACCCGGGCCGCATTTCTATGATCATGATGGTTTCTACCCTTTCTGGGAGCTGCACACAGCTACCTGGAGACCTCCCTCCCGGTGGATTTTCTTTTTCCTGGGAGAGCTCTGTGCCTTTAGATAGGTGTAGAACACCTGTCCACCTGAGAAAAATGTCCAGTAAACCTCGAGCTGGCATTACAGCCGCCAGTCATATGAGCTTGTACATTTCAGTGTGGTTTTCTCTTTTTTTTTTCCCAATTCATTCGTCTTTTTTTTAGATTTGTTCCCCCCCCCCCAATCTCTTCATTATTTAACAAATACTTCTTGAGACCTAAATGTCATTCACTTGGGGGACACGGTGGTGAGCAGCCCAGAATTCCTGCCCTCATGGAACTTACACTCTAGAAGGGGAAGAGACAGATAATACAAGGTCTCAAAAGCTCTTTTCAGGGAATAAAACCAATGAATAAAAGAAAACAGGGTGATGGGGTGAATATGACAAGGAGTAGTGGCTCATTTTGATGTTTCCATGGCTTACATGTCTTTCAAATGAAATCAGCCTTCGTAAAGAAATGAAGAATTTTGAAGAGCAGACACCGATGTGGATGGATTTACTGGGCTTTTTAGTCTGAAAATGAAACTGCATAATCTTTACTAAATAGGGTATAGGAGAAGAGGGGAGAATTTTAAGAAATTGATGGGAGAATTTATTTATTTATTTTTCACTTTTAGTGCAGACAAGGTGTTTTTCCTTCTGGAAATCCTGCACTTATTAATATAGTGTGTGACATTTACTGATATTGGAGAAAGATGCTGCCATAAGGCACACTGATGTTTCTTTGAAGATAAAAGAACTAACCACTTAGATATTGTTGATTATTGTTTTTGGAGTTAGTGTACTATAGTCAATGAACACATTCTGGACTTCATTTTAAATGACATGAGTTCTTAAAAAACAATTTTTTCCTAGTCATAAAAATAAAAAATGCACTCTAAAGAATTTAGATAACAGAAAGTATTAAAGAAAGATAACATGCACATCAAAACTCTTAGGACCTTGTGACTCCTTCCAATTTGTGTGTGTGAGAGAGATGGGTGGTAGAGAGGAGGGGCAGAGGCGAGAGGGAAAGAGGTGGGTAGGGTAGGAGAGAGAAAAGGACCGTGTCTGACTATAGATTTGTAACTAGTTTTTAAAATTCGTCTCTTATAAAATGTTTTCTTGGAAGCTCTTTTGTACAAGGCACTGTTCTAGGTGCTGGAAATAAAATTGAAGAACAAGACATCCAGGATCTGTGCTCACATGGAGCTTCTGTTTTTTTCCCATGTCAATTGCTGTATGATTTCTGCATTTTTAGTAGGTTCATGACATTTTCATTTATGAGGCACTAACATGTATTATTTGTTGTTGATGGACATTTAGATGGTTTCCAGTTTATCAGGATTATAAACAACACTGATGAATTTATATACGTACTACGTTGAGAGATAATTTCCTTAATTTACATTTATGAAAGGGTCAATTATTAGGCCAGAAGTGGTGCATATTTTAAACTTTGATACACATCATCCTACAAGATGGTTATTATCTTCATAGTCCTGGTGACATTGTATGATGATACCCATTTCCCCTTAATAAGTGTCAGACTTTTTACTATTTAGAGTAAAACTGTTTTCTGCTTTTTATTTTCAATCCTTCAATTCCTTTCCTATATTTTTATGCTAGTCACACATATAAATTACATACTCTTGATTCTTGGCCTGTGTTGCATTTATTACTGCACTGATCTTTATGGTATGAAGATTGTTTTTCTGTGATGTTACATTTTTTTGTCTGTTTTTTATCTTTTAACTTTGTACATACATTTGACATGGAGAAAACTGTGTACCTATGTTTTAGGTATATAGCCTTTGAAAAAAAATGTTTTCTGACTCAGGTATAATTTTTATATCTTCTCCATTCTCTATTATAGTATTAGCATTTGTTTTTTTTTAGTATTTTGAGTTTTCTTTCCTTAGGTTTCTTTTTTTTTTTTTTTAACATTTTATCCATTGGTATATTAAATATTTTACTTTGTTATATGATGAGCCTTAATTTTAGATTCATCTAAATATTTAGCCACTTGTCCCAAAATCATATTGAATGATTGTATGAATATTCCACAGTTTTGAACTGTCTGTAATATAGACTGAATTCTTCTTTTATACTCAGGTATGTTTCAAGGCATTGTTCTATTAGTTCTTGTACCAGTAACCAGTGTTTTCCTTACCATTGGCCCTGCATATCTGTGGTTCTGCCTCCTCAGAATCCTGGGGAGATTACAGACTATGTAGTTAGGCCTACAATGGTGGTCTGTACCTGAGCTGGTACAGACTTTTTGTCATTATTCCCTAAGCATTAAAATATAACAACTATTTATATAACATTTACATTGTATTGGGTATTTAAGTAATCTAGAAATGATTTGAAGTATACAGGAGGGTGGTCTTAGGTTATGCACAAATACTGTGTCAATTTATATAAAGGACATGAGCATCCTCAGATTTTGTTGTCTTGTAAGCAAACTCCTGCAAATACGGGGGTGGGGGGGGGTGGGGCGCCACTCTCAGGAAATTAAATCACCTCTGACCTACTAACAGCTAAGGCAGGACCCCCTCCCAGTTGTTTGCAAACCTTTTTTTGTTTGCATTTTTTTCTTTACAGTCTATTTTTCATACTAAATAATCCTGTTTTTTATTTACTTCTTTTTTTTTTTAAAGAGAGGAAGGAAGGGAGTGGAAGAAACAGCATTTTGAAAAAGAAGGGAAGGGGAAATGAAAGAAGCGGTCTTACTTATGTTCCCCACCCAAGGTTGAGACCCCAGATCCTTGGGTTTCACATGATCTGCACCTTAGCCACAGACCTGACCCACATGGGTGTGCCCCTAAATCCTGTTTTTAATGGGAATTGTTTAAATTTACAGCTCAATTTAGATAAAAGTGACTTCTCTCCACATGGGGGATGTTATTGTCCCTCTGCCTTTACAATATAGACTGTGATGAAGTCATGCTTCTTTAATTAAAGTTAATGCTCAGGATGTAGACTAACCATCTGGGGATGTTTATATTCTTAGCCTTGAGACAAATTCCAGAATTATTTTAAGGTATTTATTTTGTGCTTAATGATAAATAGCAAGGCTTTCTTAAAATACTCTTCAGTTTTTGAGAATAGTGTAAACATTTAGCTTACTCAAGATGCTGTAGAGAGGCTTTGATTTATTTTCTCCTGCCCCACAAGGTTACCTTTTTCGTTGACTGTCACGGGACTCTGAAAAAGTTATGTGAAAAGGATCAAGAAAATTCTATTATTTATCTGTTTATAACAGATTAGAATCAATACCTAATTAGGGGAAGATCGTGAATTCTTATTTGAAATGTATAGTTGAACATAAAGTAATTAAAGCTTAACTTTATATATACATTAAATGTCATTTGGGGGGACGTTCCTTTCGTCTGGTCCCAGCTTCAAAATAATTTACATTTGATTTGATTGCTTTCTTATTGAAGTAAAGATACTTGTCAGTATAATATGAATTGTTTTCAAGCAGAGAACTAAGTTTTTCCCCTTTGGCAAGCAAAGGTTAAAGAACACTGGCAGTTGGTGAGCCATGTTGGAGTAGCGGTTAGATCAGCTGCCTCTGAAGGAGCACAGTCCAAGACATCCCAGGGTCCTAGGTTCATGACCGTGGTCTGTAGGGAGTAGCCACTGTGACCAACTAAATTAAAATAAAGATGCCTCTTCCTCCCTGCCTGCCTGCCTACTCAGTTTCATTTCTATTTACACCTTTCCTTACAGAAAGCAAAAAAGAATATGTGTTCTATGTTCTCTTAAGTCCTTTTAAAATAAGCGTAAGTAAATTCAACAGCTATCAATACTCTGCTTTTAAAACCTTGTGCTTGCAGCTGATGAAAATGGAATCTATTTCCAAAAACATTTATGACTCCATAGCTACCTGTCAGTATAATTCGTGGCTTCCTAGATGTCAAAGATGTTTAAGTAATAGAAATGTTGTAGTAAAACTGCTGAGAAAAACTGCAAAACATTTTTTAAAAATTGGCTGTTTAAAAAAATACAGTATATAATGTTATCAGGTTGCGTATATTTGATGTTCTGTAGTATTTATCTTAAAATGTGATAAAAAGCCAAGTATTGGCCTCTACTTAAGAATGAAGCTGAATATGATTAACGCAGTGAACAAACCGTGTTCAATGAAATTATTTGCCCCGATTTCACAAATGTCTTGCAGTTTTTATAGGCCTGCAGTTTTAAAAATTGAGATAACTATAAACCAGAAAAGCCATTATTTTCAATATTTTGAAAGCCTAGTGTCGAAATGTTCCATGTGTCCGTAAACACTCACTACCCTCTAGAAAGGCTGTCGAGGTTTTCTCCAGGTTAATTCTGGTTTTGTTTTGTTTTTTTTCAACTTTCCTAGGAGAACTGCCTTTATACCTACTGTGGAACTTTTGAATGGGATTTAAATGCTCGCTGTATTAGGATCACTGTGATTAACTACCTGTTTGAAAGACTGGTGTTTTTAGTATAAATTTTAGCATTTCCGATATTACTTTAAGACAATAGGATTTTTGCTTTAAATTCGCGAAGCCATTGGTGTTCTGAGCCTTACTGGAATGTGAACTGAGAGCGTCTTTCCTAGATTTAGTCTCCAGGCTGCACTTGGACTTAGGTCAGGTGTTAATCATGCAGGGTCATTGCTGCCGTACCCACGTGTGGGTGAATAAAGGAGAAAATTTGAACCCTGTTAACCTGACTTTGGGAAGATACAGAATTGTTCTGTGGTGTGACGGTTTGGGAGTTTCTTTATTTAAGTTCATCTTGATTATTCCCTTGGCCCCAGGACCTGAATGCTTTTAGGGTGTGTGGACTGTCCTCAGCTGGAGGCAGCAAACCTTAAACTCCACCAGGGCTCACCTAGAATGTGACTTTTTTTTTTTAAGGAAAGGTTCACGCTGGAATGAAGGTGAGCAGAGAGACAGGCTGGCAGGAAGAGAGAGCAGGGAGAAGCACTTTATTTTATTTAGTTGTTCATGTTGGTTGTTCCCACTGGCTGGAGACCCAGGACCCAGGACGCTGGGATGTATATGGACTGCACCCAACCCCTATTTTTCCAGGGGCCCTTAGTGTAATACTCTTAAATAGCAAAACAAAGATTGTGATTCAGTTTTAATATTCAGCGCTGGCTCTATTGATTCATCATCCCTCCCTTCGCCTGTGTCATCAATTCACTACACCTTATTTCCACCCTACATTTTTCAAACTATCTCTACTCACTGGCGTCTCTCCCTGCAGCCTTGCTCCTTTCTACTTTGCTTTTCTTATCATTGTAGCTTATCCTGCTTATCCCACTAATCTTAGGTCAGTGCTTAAAATCCTAACCAGGTTCTCCATTGCCTTCAGGTTAAATTTCAAACTCCTTAACAAGAAGTGCCGGGTTCTTTATCTTTTCAAATGAATGTTGCACCATAAAAGGTTTTAACAGCAATCCAGCCATCCCTGTGTACCTGTTTCTTCAACAACACTGAGTTGCTGGCATGCCTATGAAAGTGCAGTGAATTCTGCTTAAAACTTTCCTTCCTTTTGTCCCCCTCCCTCCTTTGTCTTCCTTTTTTTGACGCCTACTCATTCAAGACATTTTAGACTTTGCCTCCTTGCCAGACTCTCTTGTGTCCACCTTGGTACCTCAAGCTTGCCCATCCAAATTATAAATGTGTGTTCGGTTGTCTCTTTTCCCAGTAAGAGTGCAAATTTTTGAGGGTAGAGGTGGTGTCTTGTCTGCCGTCCTATTTCCAGTTTCTACTAGGCAATCAATTATTGCTTGTTGAATGAATGGTCTTTGAGTAGTAATGGTGGGTTTTTGCCCATTTGTTAATTCATTGTCATTGTGATTCAAGGAAGACGGTCAGAATTTGTGATGTTGGCCATGGACTTTAATGAAATGAATTGGACCACATGGAATCTTTATCTCACTATTTCTAACTAAAAATCCAGGTTAAAATAGGAAAGGGCCACGTCAATAACATGTTTCCTTACACATTGTTGAATCTGAATCTCCCTCTCCAGAGTTTTTCCAAAGGGAATGCCTGTCTTGCCTTCTTTATACTTAGATCTGTCTTTCTCCAGGAATGCAGAACCCAGGGCTCTCCTGACTTGTTTGACATGCAAATTGTAACACATGTCCCCACACCAGCCACAAAATTTTTTTCATATACAAAATAGTTTGTGACCTTTATCTTTAAAAGGGTAGCTTTAGTGAATTGTGTGGAAGAGTATAGGGATAGTCCCCTTTTTCTTTTTGATGTGAAAAGAGTAAACTCTGTGTTTCTCATATGTTCAGGAGTCTCCCATGTTTTTGAAAAGCATCTTATGCTGGGACCACATCTTCTGCCTTAGTTACTGTTAGAGGAGATCGTAAGCTAACCATTTTCTCATACACCTAGGCTAACTCCTGTCACAAAGGAGTTTATAAGTTGGTTTTTTCCTTTGGGGAGAGGAAGGAGAGGCAAAGTGAATAGATCTCCTAATTTGTTTTCTACGGTGATAAAGTATTTTGTATTCTGTAGCATATAAGGTCTGTCATTGTCCAGTGGAAAGGTCTGTCATTGTCCAGTGGAAACAGTTTTTGTTTTCCTAGAACAGCTAACTCACTAATGGTTATTTTGCACTCTCTGGAAGAATCTTGTGTCTGCAGTTAAGGTTGCACTTGAAAGTGAGCTTTGTATTGCTGCTGAGGCCCATTTTGATACAGTACTATTTGGAGAAGATAAAGGCTATAGTACCATTAGTCATGACATGTACTGATCATAAACACACAGTAACAGCCTCCCGGGGCACAGTCATCAGAGAGTCACAACAACAGAAACCTTTAATCATTGGAAATTGCTGGCATGGAGTACGTGAAGTAGAGGATCTGCTGATGCCGTCCACCAAGTTTTACATGAAATGTTAACAAGCTTGGTGTCCTGGAGCAGAGGCGATGCATTCCTAGAGACAGATGATACATTGGTTCAGCTGAATCACACAGCAGGACTATGAAAACACAATCTGGGACAAGGTGAGCTTTGCCCTCCAGGAATCGAGTCTCCCTAGAAGCCATGAGTGAGCCTCTGGCTTCAGTATGGGGGCTGCAGAGCTGCATGTAGTCAGGATGCTGATGAGGCTGCACACGGACACACTGACACACTGCACACTGACGGGGAAGAGCCCAGCCAGCCTTTTCTCCAAGAGGTTTTCCTGTCCTCCAAGCCAGGCTTCCCTCAAGCTAAAAATTAAATTAGAATGCAAAATTGCAAAATAGATGAAACAATCCAAGCCATTAAATAAACTGGAGAGGGAGGAAGGGGGGAAGTAAAAGATTAGGAGGATAAAACCAGCTAAAATGATGAAAGAAATCAGCAACAATTTTAGAAACTGGTATGTTAGGAAATAAAAATCAACTAAGATAAAATAAGGCCATGCCATCAGCTTAAAAATAAACCCTTGTGCAGAGAGGCAATTAGTATTCATCAAGCGAAAGCAGCTGTAAAGTCAAGAGAAGCCCTGAATCTGTCTTATCACCGCTGGGCGCTCTTTGAAGTGTGCCCTTTCTGAAGGGATGTCCTTGTGGGCAGCAGGACCCTGAAGGCCATGCTCTTGTTTTTGCCTGTGATTTGTTTTTGGACAAACTCTGAGAAAGCAGCCCATATGGTACCTGTGCTCCTGCCTCCTGGTCCCTGCAGCAAGATGCTGTGACTGTCTCCTCTCTCTGGCCTTGAGGAGACAGGCCTTCATTACATGAATGTGTCATCTTTTTCTTTTTCTTTTTCTTTTTTTGGACCAAGCAGCTCTAGCTCCTGATTTTAAATTTAATTTAGAAATAATTCCTCCAAAAGTGACACATCTTGAAATTTTACTGTGCTTCCTGGCTCCCCACAATGGCTCACTTATGTTTCAGGATCATATTATTCTTTAAAAATGAAAGAAATCATAACCATTGACTTATACCCAATATGTTCCTGCAAAAGTATTCAAACTTCTCAACATCACATGCTTGCATATGTTAGGAAGGGAGATTCACTTTCAACAGAACTATGAATATTAGTAAAATCCCAAATTATGGCTCTGCCGGTCCTAAGGGTGTGTAGCCTTTGCTCTGGAGGCTGCTAGGCTGGTGATTTGTTTATTTATCCACCCCGGCTCCGAGAGACCTGGACGCACCAGAGCTGCCTCAGCCAACTGAGCCACCCGGGTGCGCTGGGGGTGGTGATTTAATGGGCAACCAAACAATAGTCTCTTCTGAAATCCCTCCAACCATCAAGGTGGTATATTGCCTGGGCTGCATCATAGCCAGTAGTTACTTTGTATGTGGTATTTCCAATGTGGAAATGATCTTTTTTTGCCTCTAAGCTCTGGTGTTGATAACCTCTCCCATTCAGCGTTTGAGTCAGGCTCCGAGGATACAGGAATTAAGAGAAGCCAGGACTAGGCAGCCCTCCTGTTCCATTGAGAAGCCATCTAACTCTTTAAAAGGATTTCACATTAAAAACAGTAATAATAATTCATGATCATTGTTCTCCCTTTTATATTTGCATTGTTTGTACACCTTAGGGTATCTACAGAACTCTCAGTTGTTTCCTAAGTAGTGGGGGTAATTCCAACTTTAAATCATTTTAGTCTAAATATTGGGTAGGATTTAAACTTTGCATTACGTGTCTTATGCTATGTTTTTTACTTTCTTTTACTCATGACTCGGGGTCTTTTGAGCTGCCCCTTTTCCTCTTTCCTAATATGCGGGAGGTGATTTTATGCTTTTTTAAAAGCAACATCATGACCTAATGCTTAAATATATATGAATCTTTAGAAATACTCCCTTCATTTTGGTGTATAAGTCTCCTCAGTGTTTTACATCTCTAAAATCTCTTAGCAGAGCTATGATATTTCCAAGAAATAATATTTAATGAAACATTCAGCAGATTGAAAACATGGATAATAGTTGTCTCTGAATCTTTACTTTGTGTCTTAATCTCCTCGGTTTCTCAGACTACTATATGAGGTAGCTAACTCTTATCCATACTTTAAAGAAAAGACTAAGTCACTTGCCCAGGGATACATAGTTTGATGTGAAGCTGATATAGAAACCCAGGTACTCTGTTTCTTGTCCAGGCTCTGAAATCAGTATGCTCTGGATTGCTAATGATGACCTAAAAATAATCCCAGAAACAGTCCATAAGGATAAGTTATCTGTGAATATCACCAGACACTTAGGAATCTTAAGTTTCTGAGCATCGGCAGCATGTAGACTATGGAGAAAGTTCTTCATCTCTTCTCCAGTTTTCCCCCTTCTTACATCACTACTGCCTCTTCACAAGCATTTCATTCCCAACTACTGATCTTTCAAAGAGCCTTCTTCAAGCCTTACAGTAATTTCGTGTTTGTAGGTCCACAGTTCAAAACTTCAACTGCATTTTGTAGTCACCGGGAAGGAAGGCTTTATTTAAAAAGAACACAAACTTGGCTATCCGGCTAGGTCTGAACCCTAGAGATTCTGATTTAATTGGCTCGCACATCAGAATTTTGTTGTTTTTTTAACTCCCCAGATTTTGTTCGTGTGCAGTTAAATTTTGGAACAACTGTCTTCGGTTATTTATCCACAGTTGTGGCCTCCACTTGCTACTCTGGGCTTCATTTAACTCTCCACCTGGTCCAGAACTCATAATTTATCACTTCACTATGTTGCCCTTTGTCTTTCCTCATAACAGTCTGCCCTGTTATCTTGAATTCATCTCATAATTTATTACTTTTCAGCAGTTCAAAGTTTGTGCAAGTCAGTCACATAGTCATGTGAATTAGCACTCCTGTCCATTCATGGTCTCACACCTCAAGTCAGCCTACACTGGCGTCTAGCAGGACTGTTTCTATACTTAGCTCCTTCACCCACACTGTCCCTAAATCTTCTAAATCTTCACTATTCTGCCCTCATTCTTTTCCTCGATTACTGTTACTCCTACTCCACTGTCTAGTCTGTCAAGCTATTAATTCTTTTTATTGGCTCTTTATCTTTAGACTAGCTCTTCCCCTTTACCATATGTACTCGCATCTTCCTTGATCTCTTGTCTTACTCTTCTTTTTTTCTTTTTCCTTTTTTTTTAAGGGAAAGCACAGGCAGGAATGAAGGCGAATAGGTAGTAAGGCAGAGGAAGAGAGGAGGAAGAAGCACTTCATTTATTTTAGTTAGTTATTCATCTCGGTTGTTGTCCCTGACTTGGGTCGTGAACCTGGATCCTTGGGATGGATGCGGACTGTGCTCAGCCAGAGGCGGTGGACTTAACCACTGGGCCAACAGGCACTCCATCTTGTTTTGTTCTTTCTTGAACCCTTTCAAGAAGGACAGCCTTTCCAGATAAACTCTTTAGTGCCTTGCTGCTCTTTCTGGCTATCTTTCTACTCTAGTCGTTGACTCAGTCTCCTTCATGTATTGGCAGTTCTATAATAATACTTGTATTCATTCGCGGCCACCATCTAATGGCCTGTTCTACCTGGGAGAACTGAGGTATTTACCAAACTATGAATGGCTTCTGTATTTTTATCTCTAAACTAGCCTTCCCTTCTGAGCTCCATGGTTATTTATTCTTCGTTAACTTTTTTTTTTTTAATGGAGAGCACACTCCAGCATACTCTTGTTTTGCTAGACCCCAGAGAATTTTCATCTGCTGTAATGTGTCTCCAGGTGTGATTCTCTGCTGGCCTGCCTGAGAATCATTTGGGATTCTTCCAGAAATGCAGACCCTTAGGCTCTTTAACTAGCCCAGTAGGTTTCTGGGTATCTGTATGCTAATTATTAAAAAAACACTCGTCTCCTAGATAAGAGATGTGGTGCCTTGAGGTGTCTGAGAGCAACTTTGCAGCTAGGGAATTCCACATAGTGCTCCTCACTCTCCTCTCTCACTGTGTTACCTGTGGCACCTGTGGCACCTCTTGTTACCTGTGCCTGAACCTGGGAGTCACCCGTGTGCTCGCCTCATTGCCTCCTCTACAGCCCCTTGCTGCCCACTCACCAAACCTCGTGGATTGTGAATTCTACTTTTCTCTCCTCTTTTCATTGCCTTCACTTCCTTCTGTTACTTTAACTTGCATACCACGTTTGCTCGTTTTTTCTATTAGACCTTCCAGCTCCTCTGTCGACTTTATTCACTTAACCTCTACAATACTAAACTGGTTCTGTTACTTCCGTAGGGCTTTCATGGTAATTTCTTGCTTTTAGCCTGGGCTGTAGGGCTTTTCAGCCTTGCCAATGAGGTCGGGGAGGAGTTGACTGCAGAGATGAGGCTAAAATCAGTGCTGCTCCAGCTTGAATGTGCATTGAGATTGCCTGGAGGGCTTGTTAAAATGTGGATTCTGGTGCACTGTGGTGGCCTAGCGGTTTAAACCAGGTGCAGTCCACATATGTCCCAAGGTCCCAGGTCTTGAACCTGGGACCGGAGAAACAACTAATGATGAACAACTGAATAAAACAGTGCTGCTTCCTCCTCTCTTTCTGCCTGCCTGCCTGCCTACTCACCTTTATTTCTGCCCGTACCTTTCCTTAAATAAAAAAGAAAAAAAAGTGGATTCTGTTTCAGCAGTTCTAGCGGTGGGTCCTGGGATTCCGAATTCCTGATTAGGGCATAGGGTTTGCCAGTACTGCTGCCCACTAGACCATGCTTGAAATGTGAAAATCTTACAGGACTGTTTCCTAAGAAAAGAATGTACACATGTGAGAACCATCTCTCCTTGTCTTCTTAACACATGGAAATTCTGTAACAATACGATATGCATAGCAAGATAGCACTGAAGAGGGAATGCAAAGTAGCGAGTTAGACTCCTCTGCTAGCTTGAAGCCCAGTGACATTTCTGGGTTGTCTTCTAATTATTGATTTTCCTCTCCAATATTGGTTCTATTTTCCAGGTTCTTCTCATGCCTAGTAATTTAATTAGGTACCGGACATTTTGAATTTTGTTTTGTAGGGTGCCAGATATTTTTTTATTTCTAGACTCTCAATTCCATCCCCCAATTCAGGGGAGTCTGCTGGGCTATGCCTGAGTCATCCCACCCCCACCCCGCCCCTCGCGACACAGCCTAGAAATTGTCTCAGCAGTAAACTGGGGCGATTGGAGGGCTGACCTTATTGATTTTCCATGTCTCAGGAATCACTTGGTTAACTGATACCTACTTTTTTGTTTGTTTTTTTTCAAAGAGAAAGGAAAGCAGGCAGGCAGCAGGCAGTAAGGAAGAGAGTGGAGAAAGTGTTTTATTTAGTCAGTTCATTTTTTAATTCTGCACCCAGACGCAGGTTTAACTCTTGAGACACCCAGGGCATGCCTGACATCTAGTGTTTTAAAAAACATTATTTCCTATATTATTTTTTATTTAAAAAAAAGTTTTTTCAGGCAAGATTGTAAGCCCAGTCTGTATTTCTTCATCATGTCCAAAAGTGTCCTGTTGGTGAGAGGGGGAGGCCATAGACCTATGTAAGGACAGAGATAAGGCTACAGGCTCTTCGTGATATCCCCAAACTGGAAGCAACCCAAATGTCCACCAACAGAAAGTAGATAAAAGTGAGGCACAGTAACCCAAGGAATGCAATGCTATAATGAGAATGAATGAACTGCAGCTAAATGTAACCCAAGGATGCATCTCAGACTCCATGTGAAGTAAAAGAAGCTAGTCACACGAGAGTGCATCTTACCGGATATCATTTAGAAAGTTTTTAAATTAATCTTTGGTGTTAGAAGTGAGGATAGTGGTTCCATTGTAGGGAGGGTAGAAGTAGAAAGGGACAGGCAGGGCCTTCTGATAACACCCTTCTTTATCTGGATACTGCTTGCATAGGTGTTTCACTTTGAGAAATTTCATTGAGCTGTCTGTGTATATGTGACTTTGCTGTGTGTTATGCATCAACAAAAGTACCCCACTCCCCCGCCCTCCATACAAGGCTGCAAGCCAAATGCTTTATAAAATGCAGTATAGAACCGGAAACTGATTAAATGTTGTACCCTGCTCCAGGCTAAGGGTGGGAATGGGCATTCATGGGAAATACTGTGCGGTAGACTCAACTTCGTACTGTCTGGGTAATAAAGGAACTCTGACCTGAAATACTGAAATAAAAGCTGGTTTGAAACCAATAAACCTTGTTAGGGCCCTGTCAGAACCATCACAAAACTGGCCACTTGCACAGCTTCGCCATTCAGACCACTTTTGAGTCACCAGGCAAATGGATTGTCGATCATATTTTGGAAAATACAGCTGTAGATTGGTTTACCACATGCTGGCTGTGACCAGAGTACCTACGGACATCATTTATGTGTGTGGCAGGCAGACACGTATTCTTATTCGGAACATAGCTTTATCGACATCTGTAAGTTATAAGAATCTTACAAGAAGTTCTCCCACTAAACCACGGTTGCTTGAAAATAGGGAATTTACCTGCTCACCTTTGTGTCTCCGGTGCATACGATACTGCCTACTGTGCATTTGGGGCTCAGAATGTTTGTTCGATAAAAGATGCAAGCTAGTTACGGAGCACCAGTGTATGCTGAGCAAAACGCCTTGTGGCTTTATATGTGTGTGTGTGTGTGTGTGTGCGTGTGCGCGTGTGCATGCTCACGTGTGCACTTGCATTAATGACTAATCTTTTATCATCTAGAGAAACATTGCAAGTAATTTGTAACCAGGGATTTTATCAGTTATGTTAGAGAAGTAAAAACCATGTTCTCCAGAGTAGTATTCTTATATCTACACAACATTTATTCAGATGACCCTTTGGGGTGTGGAAAGAAAATGTAAGGGAAGAAAAGGAGCGGGTGGGGAGAGAGAGAAAACTTTAAAGGTCCTGTGAGATAGTCTGGTTTAAAACTATTTTGAGTAGAAATTCTGCATAAACCGGGAAAGGACTTCATCATTGTTTGGCCAAGTCAGAATGAGTATTTAATAAAATATTGTATTCTTGAAATGAAAAACATTTCAAAAGATAGGAGATATGTCTCTGTTAACATGTGAAGTAAAAAGACTTAATGAAGAAGGGGAAGCGGGGGGTGGTAGGGGGAGGAATAGAACCAGCATTAGATTGTTTAGCAGTTTAAAGTATCCTTTTTAAAATCTAAAGCCTTACCAAATGCCATGTGTTGAGTGGCCTAGATTGCTCTGTAAGTTGCCACGACTCTTGTCATGTTTTTGATGCAGCTTCGTAGCACTTCATGACCATAATGAGAACAATCTAAAAATTCCTGGGATTATAGGCCTTCTTATTCCATCTTCCAAGTCATAGAGTCTTTCAGGATTTAATGTCTTTGTTTCTGCGTCTCTCTGATAAAGTCTGGAGAATTTCTTCGTATCTAGACTCCAGTTCTATTTTAACCTGGGTGTGCACTGACTTTCCCTTTTACCTGTCTTGAGTTTCTAATGTCAGTGATCGTAATTTTCATTTCTAGACATCCTGTGATTCTGTTCATATATCTCTGGCCGCAGCCGTTGATCTTTCTTACACCATCTCTTGGGTCTTTCTCAAGCAACAGTTTGCCTTCTGTCTTTCAAACCCATGTGGTTAGGGCTTCTTTAGAGAGAAATTTTCCATTTTTCCACTTCACTTAGGGCTGATTCCAAGACAGACAACATTTCCATCTTCCCTCTCTGGACAAGGATTTTTCTACTTTGTCTTTCAGTGATTCCATATTTATACAACATACTTCAAAGAGATTTCCTATGATTCTTGTCTCAGGCTTATCACCATCTCTGAGTCATCAAGGACCAACAGATGACCCCATGTCAGCTTCAACTCTTCCCTTACTCGAAGATTTCTTATTTCTGACCAAGAAAGTTTTTACCTCACAGTTCAGCCATATATTTATTTATTTGAAATTTTGTTTGTTTATTTATTTGTGTGTATGTGTGTGTGTGTTTTAAGAAAAGATGAAGGCAGGCTGGAGGAGAGAGGAGGAAGAAGCACTTTATTTTTATTTAGTTGTGCATCTTGGTTGTTCTCCCAGGCCCGGCACACAAACCCAGGTTCTTGGTTTGTATGTGATCTGCACTTGACAAAACCACTACTCCACCAGGGCACACCAGCCATATATTTAAAAACCTGCTTTTAGCATACTTGTGTTACAAAGGAGGGGAGGAAACTATAAATGTTATGTAAGAATTTATATATTATAGATGTGTCTGTGTGTGTGTCTTGACTTGCACATGCATTTTTTTAATAGGAAGAAGAAGGAGGAAGAAGCATTTGGTTTTGATCTTTGGTTCATCTTGATTATTCCTTGGGACCCTTGGGCTTTTTACGTGCACTACACTAGAAGACTAAGGACTTAACCACTGAACCACCAGGGCATACCCTGGATATGTATTTTTTAAAAATCCATGAAAGGATAAGCAAGAGACTAATAATGCTGAAGGAATGCTGATAGGAATGAAGCAGATGGGGGCCAGCGGGGACAAAGGGACTTATGTGCACTTATTATTTTGAGTGGTTTGAACCATGTGTCTCTATTACCAGTTCAATTATATATATAATACAAACTTTTTCTCCCTGCAGTCTACCTGTTTTTTACTGAGTGGGTTTCTCCAGACATTTAGCTGTTAATTTTGTTAGAAATGGAATAGTGCTCACTTTTGTGATTGTGTAAACTTTAGATCATGATTTTTACCTCTGTTCAGCCCTCTAGATGAACCTCTGTAGGTCATTATTTTCCAAATTATCTGTGGCAAAGGATCAGTTCTTTAAAAATGTTCCTGTCTCTGTCATGCTCGTGCTTTGGTAAACTGCAGTAAGAGTAAGTTACCCATCCCGCACTTGGGTGTCATGGCCATGTCAGAGTGCTACAGAAATGTCTTATGTTTTCTGTCGCTTCTTCTCATCACAGACCAGGAAAAAGCACCTCACAGACCGGATCATACTGAGCAGCACTGTAGATGGTGCTTCGTTATGTTCTGGCCTTTGTTTTTATGGGTCAGAAATCGATACCATCCTGTTCTTTAAATTTCTTGTTGATTTAACGATTTTTCCATTGTAGGTGACTTGCTTTCTTTCCGTAGGGATGTTTGTACAATCTGACCAGAAAATTAGGTGCTGTTGCAGCCCACCCCAGCTTCATTAGGGGAGCTTCAACTAATTGCCACGGATGACCGTGCTGGTACGCCTCCAGACATCATTCGTAGTCCTTCATCAAACCTAAGATGCTTTGATGTTGGTGTTTTCTGATCCTCTAGAGGAGTGACACTGATTGGTCTTCATTCTATCAAGTCAAGTCAGGACTTCTGCCTGGCTGCCAGCAATGAAAAGATGCCATTGATTTCAGAGATGTTAAAATGTGGATGAACATGTGTCTTAAAATATCTTGCAGATGGCTCCATCTGCAGTGTTGAGAGTGTTTTAGAGACTCATCTATAAAGGAGAGAGGAAGGCTTTGGTTGATTTCCTTTAAAAACTTCACTTTGCCAATGCCCTCTTTGTTGTGACTGTCTGACAGTAACTGGGCACAGTCTCTCTTCTCCAGCAGACACCTCATCTTCTTCCCTCACTAGGATCCCAGACCACACTCTTGGGATGAGTCAGCTCTGAGAACCATGGCCTGCTTACCCATGAGTTGGTGACACTTGGGTATCTTCTGGTGTCATGATTAGACACTCTTCTCACTGAGTTTTTCTTTTTGTCCTTTTTCCCCACTCTGTCCCACTGCCGACATTCTGAGCTTATGAATATTAGGAGTTCTGCTAGTTATTCCATGTTCTTGCTTGTCATGACACTGGCTTGGTACCTCTTTCAGTCATGTTATTGGGACTGTTAAATTTTTCAGAATTTTCTGGGTCACCTTTCTCTTTTCTGGTACAGATAGAGAAATTTTTCACTTACTGTTTTCATAGTTACTTGGCCATTTGGATGACATTTTGGGAGGAAAAAATAGTTAATGTGTAGGCTGACACTGTCATTCATTTCTTTACTCTGTGTTTGTTGAATGCTGACCTTGTACCTGATACAGTTTTTAGGGACTGGGAGGATAGCATAAACAACAGTCTTGAGTTCTGATCTTCACGGGAACATTCATTCTGTTTAGTTTTGGAATACTAAAGTGGTAGCGTACCTATTTCTACATCCGTTCATTGTTCTATGTCCCCTTAGAAAGGTATTAATTAAAAGAAATATGAACTTGCAATTTAGTAATTTATTGATAGTTGGCACCTACTTTATCGAGATTTGGCACTAACATATTCTCCAGAAATAATGTATTTATCTTTTGCTTTTTAGTCGATTACATCTCAACAAGAAAGCAACAGACAAACACCCATATAGCAAGCTCCCAGGGGTGTCTCTTCTGAAACCACTGAAAGGAGTGGATCCTAACCTAATCAACAACTTGGAAACCTTCTTTGAATTGGATTATCCAAAAGTAAGTACCGTAGTGTACCATTAGGAAGGAACTTGACTGCTTTTCTTTCCCCCTCATGATAGACACTTATAGAGGAATTTTGACGCTGTATAAGGCTGAGGTAGTAAAAGCTCATGGTGTCATCAGCCTCATAAAATGTAGGCACTAGTAGGTGTCATCATGGGGCCAAAGTGGGGTTGAGGAAGGAATGTAAATTCCTTTTCTAACCACCTGTACGTCCATCTGAATTAGAATCCTTGGAGGAGATGTCCTAAAATGCAGACTCTGTGAAGTCCTGGTAATTTGAATATAAAATTCTGTCTCCATGAGAGTCCTACATGAACAATAGAAAGAGAAGGCAGCAAGCATAATAAAAAGCACAGGTGCACAGCAAGTGAATTCTCCTGGGAATCTGGTTTACAAATCCACCATATGCTGATATTTATCCCTTGGGGGAAAAACTCCTTAAAAACAAAATAATAATGAAAATATGATGTAATTCATTGTCCACAAAATCGAGTGCTCATTTGGTATTATAGAAGAAGGCATTCGGGGAGAGATTAAGCAATAGTAGCAAGATTGAATAATCTGTCTAAATTGACTTTAGCACATTCTAACCATATGAATTTTTAAATTAAGGGTCAGGCTTATTACAAGAGCCATAGTATTGAAAGTGTGGGATTTCTTTTCTTTTTTTACAAATACAGAATTGGTTTAAAATAATAAAAATCCGGCACCCTATTTAGATTTTTTTTTTTTAAGGAAAGGTGCAAGAAGGAATGAAGGTGAGCATAGGCAGACAGGAAGAGAGAGGAGGAAGATTTTTATTCATTTTATTTAGTAGTTCATCTGGGTTCTTCCTTTCAGCCCTAGATCGAAAACCTGGGTCCTTGGGTGTATGTGAACTTTCTTGGGTGGCCTTACCTGCTAGGCCACCAGCATATGCTGAGTTTTATATCTTACAGTTTTATCTTGCTGAGGAAAAAGTTAGTGGTTAGCTTTTTGATTATATTCTATGGAATTGCATTAGAATTGTATTACTTATAAACATTTCCTTTCACTATATTGCATCTGCAGAAAAAGATGTATAAAAGAATTAAAACACTGCCATTTTTTGAAAAACAAGGAGCTCTTTAGAGCCAGCCTGGTTAAGCAGCTTTCTCTAGTAAGAAAGCTAATTGTTGCTTTAACCCTTTGGAAAGTCACTTACGCTTCCTCATGATCTTTTAAGGTCACGCTGCCTTTTGGCACCTCAACCAAGCATTGTTTTGAAAATCATGTTGAAAGGATGCTGACTCTATAGGAGTTAACCCTCTGGGACTTTTCTGGGGCATGGCAGGGGTATACCAGGTGCTGTGCTCCTCCCATTCTCTGACTTTTATCTGAAACTAGGTAGCTAGAAAGTTGCTTCATTATTTCAATATCTCTTGAGTGACAATGTGGGTCAGCTGTCCTTAAAGGCAGAAATTAAATAGAGTAAATAATTAGCAATGGGTAGGAAGTATGAGGAAAGCATAGACTGTTTTCCCCTGTAATTATTGAGAAAACATCTTCTTCACTTGGAAAAAAAAATCTTACCTTATTGGCTTAACTTCACTGGCCTTAGGTCCTGATCCTATGAGCTAAACCACAAATTTCTATTGCCAGTTTATTGACAGCATAAAGCAAGCAATAATTAATTTTTGCTTTTAAGGGCACTGCAAACATAATCTTTTTTAAAGGAAAGGTGGTATAGGCAGGAATGGAGGCAGTAGTAGGTAAGCAAGCAGGAAGAGAGAGGAGGAAGAAGCACTTGATTTTTATTTCGTTATTCACACTGGTTGTTTTCCCCCCAGACCTGGGGCTTAAACACAGGGATATGTGGACTGCATTCTTTGAAGGCTGTTGAGCTGCTCCAAGGGTGCACAACTGTAAACATTTCATTCCCACTTTTGACTTTACTGTTTGCTCATCATTGGAAGTAAAACAGGGCTTCCCATTACCCGAGTCAGTTTCTGCCTGTTAAACACCTACAAGTTTGTGTCCTTAAATTTATTATTGTTTTGTACACACACACACACACACACACACACACACACACACACACACACACACACACACACACACACCCCAACGCCCCCAGGTCTTGAACCTGGGTCTTTAGACTTCATATGCTCTGCACCTCAACTGCCTGACTTATGTAGGTACACCCGCTCTTTTTCTTAACACGTAGCTTTGTTATTTTTTTTTCTGGATGATTCTCCTTTGCTTAAAATAACATCTTGGATATTCCCATAGTTAGAAGGCTAAGCATGCTTTTCTGGGTGATACATTTTGAGTCAAATTATTTTATTTGAAAAAATTATTATATAACAAAATCTAGTCTCCCTTTGTCATTCTCATATGAAGAATTTAGAAAAGTCTTAAATTTATTGCAGTGGGATTTGATATGTAATTTATTATAGCACCTTCATGAAGTAATACTGAGTTCAGAGAGAAAGCTTTTAGAGATGGAAGGTGTGTTTATTTTGCTTGCTGTCTGCTGTTTTCCCATTGCTAAGTAGCCTGTGAGCACTTTATAGATCTGTTGTTGAAGGCCATGGAGAAGCTTGAGATCTGGTTTAATTAGTGGCCATACCTATCTGAGAATGGCAGGACTTTAGCTGTGGACTCTGCCAGCCTTATCATTATCCTCTCTGCTTGCAAACAGGCCCCTGTTCTGGGGAAGCCACTCAATGTTATAAGTGTTTGCATCGGTGGTAAAAATTTTAAATGTTTTTGTACAGTAGTTTTTATGTACAGTTGCTTGTTTTTCATAGTGCTTTCTTTTAAAAGAAAAAACACATTTTATTTTACTTTTTTTATATAGTTGTTCATCTGGGTCATTCCCCCTCCCCAGCCCTCGAATGTGAACCCAGTTCCTTGGGATGTGTGTGAACTGCATTTTAGGACTTAACCATGTGGCTGCTAAGGCATACCCTTTTCATAATGCTTTCCTTGATAATAAAATGCTACAATAATGTGCTTGTATTTTTTGAAAAAAAGGTTTACTTACATCAAATGTTCTTTGACTAGTATGAAGTACTTCTCTGTGTACAAGATCATGATGATCCAGCCATTGATGTATGTAAGAAACTTCTTGGAAAATATCCCAACATTGATGCTAGATTGTTTATAGGTAAGTTACAATCTGGGATTAACAAAATAATCCCACAATTACCTCAGATTATATTTTATTCATCAGACATGAGAGTCTGTTATTTTTGTTTCTTTAACTATATTGGTTCATATGTGACCTTTCCTATATCTCATTCATTATAATTGGGAATGAGCAATAGAATTCACTTAAATTATATTGCAAAAAAATATTCCCACCACCATCACCACCAAAAACCATACAGGCTTAATCTAAAGACACAGAGGTATATTTGCCATCAAATATTGATTCGTAGTTGTTAATGTAAGAACTTAAGAATTAAAAAAGTGAAACTAATGAATTTCCAGAGATAAATGGTAAGATTCTCTTTTTGTAATGAACAATCTTTTCTAAATGTATTATTATGAATAATAAGGAGTGTAAAATTATGTAAAAGAATGTTAAATTATTAAATATGTAAGTACTTTGTGTCTGTATAATAAGAGATATTTTTAGTGTTGTATGCATCTTTCACTGCTATACTTTTTAAATTTTTAGGTGGCAAAAAGGTTGGCATTAATCCTAAAATCAATAATTTAATGCCAGGATATGAAGTTGCAAAGTATGATCTTATATGGATTTGTGATAGTGGAATAAGAGGTAAGGTTTTTCTTATTTATATATAAAAATATTATTTGATGATATAATGCCAAAAGGAGTTTAAAAATACATTTATCGGCCCTTTTTGTTTGATAAAATGATGAATAATTTATCATTATTCCATGGTAATATGTCAACTTATGTTTACTGGGATTTTGATTTGTTTTACACTAACCTAGAATGTTACATGCATAAAATATTTTCATTTTGAAGAGAAAATTTCATCCATTAAAAAAAAATCATGGTCCAGTATTCAGTCTACATTTTCTTTGGTGTAGTTTTTCCCTTGTTACGCTTACATTTTACTTAAATCTGTTTGTAGCACACGTAATGTATTTTCTCACACAAAGGGACAGAAGTTAATGGGCATTTATCATAAACACCTATTTTTGAAATGTATATTCTCAGCGGAAAAGGTGATTGAGATTTATGTTTGCTCCAAAAGTTAAAAAAAAAAAAAGTGTTTTTAGTAAGAATTTTATAACAACTTAAAATGTATTTTACATTAGTGGACATGTTGCTAAAAAGAATTTTTTCCTCCCTCCTGCCCCTTTTATTCTTTTTTCTTGCAGTGATTCCAGACACACTTACTGACATGGTTAATCAAATGACAGAGAAAGTCGGCTTGGTTCATGGGCTGCCTTATGTAGCAGATAGACAGGGCTTTGCTGCCACACTGGAGCAGGTAAGTATGGTGGCCATAAATACTCTTCTTCTTCTTAGCAGACCCCAAATCTCCCAGAAGTTTTGAAACTATTCTGAGAGTTAGGACGAGTTCCCTGAAGCTAACTGCTTTAAATCGGTTGTAATCTGCTGAGTACTCAAAATCCTGAGTTGAGAGTAGTTGTTTTCATTCATCAGGAAATTTTGGGAATTTTTGGAATCACTCACAGCTGAATTCACCGCACTTCGACAGTGTAGAGATGTGCACAGGGAACGTCTTGTGGTCCTTATTACTGACTGATTACACTGTGTTTTTCCTTATGGTCCTCATTTTCACTTCTAAAGTTCATTCTGTTCTAGACTATTCACTTACATGAAGTTCATAGTCTTTCAAAGACCCAATCTGAAAAGCATCCTTTTAAATATGGCAAAGTATTTCACATATACACACAAGGAAAATGGTTTATACGAGTCATTATAAAGCCCTTGATTGTCTTTTAAACTAGACTTTTAGTAATTATCTGAGACACTTATGTTTTCCATTTTCCCTCTTCAGCTTATAACTGAAACATAAACCTCCTGGAGGAAATTGTAAATTGTGGGAAAATTTAAGCGAAAACAAATGAAAACGCACCCATCACCTTACCAATTAAAATAACTTTCTTTTTTTACATGAAAAGCTTTTCAGTTTCTACTGTAGCCTTTTCACAGTTTGGGCCCCTTTTTCCCTGTGTACCTTTAAAAAAAAAAAATTGTGGTAGTACTCTGAAAACAGCTTGTATCTTATTTTTTGACTTTATAAGCTTTCCCTCACATCATTAAATGTTTATTTTTAATGAAAGTAATCATTTTTATATGTCTGTCCCATGCTTGACTTAACCATTCCTGTGCTGTTAAACATGAGATACAAAGCCTGTCTTAATGTTGCAAGGGATCGCGTGTCTCATAACTTCAAAGCATATCCAGGGAACAGGCAGTAAAATGTGAGACAGAATTTTAGTATCCATCCATGCTCATTATGAGAAAACACATTGAAAAAGAACATTGGGGAAATTGAGAAGCTCAACAACTCAGGGGCAGAAAGCAGCTAGTAATAAAACCATTCAAGAAAAGGAATTAAGGAATAAGATTGTCCTATATATTGATACAGCTAGTGTGTGTAGGTATGTGCATTTGTGTATACCTGTACATACATGTGCATACACACCATATATGTGTAGGTACATGTGTGTATTTACATGAACATGCTGAAATCAAGATACATTAAATATTTAATGTTTTACGTGTCAAGGAGTGATATTTTTATCTGTCTTATTTTCTGTCTGAATTAAGTTTTGTTTGAATAAATCTGGGTTTTGATTTTTTTTAAAGGAAAGGTGCAGGTGAAAATGAAGGCGAGTAGCAGGCAGGTCAGCAGGAAGAGAGAGGAGGAAAAAGCTTATTTTTTAATTTAGTTGTACATCATGGTGGTTCTCCTTGGGATGCATGTGGACTGTGCTTCGACTGGAAGCAGTTGATCAGACCGCTGTTCCACCTGGATAAATCTTTTCATTTTGAAGTTTTAGAAATGATGCTGTTTATTTGAATGTAGAATATCCTTTTCTCTCCTACAAGTCACTCATTCTTTGTAATGATGATAATTACAAGAGTTGTCAACCAAATAGTAAATTATTGCCAGCCTGCTATACATAAACACTTTTGCACTTTTTATTCAGGCAGCTTATGTAAAAATAATAGGATATTTACTCAGTTGTACTTAAAGGAAATTCATTAGGAAAAATAATTCTGATCACCGGAGGCTTTAACATAAAATTCTAATTGTATATGTGTATGGTTTTGTTTTGACAGGTGTATTTTGGAACTTCCCATCCAAGGTCTTATATCTCCGCCAATGTAACTGGTTTCAAATGTGTGACGGGGATGTCTTGTTTAATGAGAAAGGATGTGTTAGATCAAGCAGGAGGCCTTATAGCCTTTGCTCAGTACATTGCTGAAGATTACTTCATGGCCAAAGCCATAGCTGACCGGTAAGAAAAATAAATTAAATTAGGCTATAGCATTTTTAGTTCCTCACTTCTCTTGGTTTATTCTATTTGTTAAACTCATGGATTGGATTGGAGTTTTTGTCTTTTATTTTTGGCTGATGAGTACAAAATAAAATAATTCCTATTCAGAGACATTACCAATGAAGCAAGTAGATACCTTGTTTACGCTACATTCTTAACAATGTGTTTGAAGTGATGAAAAGGAGACTTCTCTGTAATGAATTTCATTTTTTAATTTTCCTTACTGTGCATATAGATTTCTATGTGTTTTAGAAGAATTAAAAATGTCAGTGCAATCATAAGCCAAGAGGTGAAAATTTAGATATGATTTCAATTTTTGAAATTTCTCAGTAGGTCATTTAGTGCTTTGCTGGGAAACCAACTAATAATTCCTATAATGGACAACATTTCTGTATTGCAAAATAGTTTTGTTTTACTTTTAAAAGGTGTCATTGCCTTGTATGATAATCTGCTGAAGATGCGCATTTATTTTCTAAGATTCGTGGTGGTGCTCACATGATTTGCAGTTTCATAGTGTTTCCTGCTGAGCTACGTAAAGCCATTTGTTTTGTTTGTGGCTTTTGATGGGCACGTATAGCCCTCTTTTTTTTTTTTTTTCTTTTTTGTTTAGTAGTGATCAGAGACTAAACTTAATACTGAGTCCTCTCCGTGTAGTACTGTCAGAATGCCTCCATTTTCAGTGTCTTAAACTGTTAGCTAAAGAGTTACTGCACCTTTCAGCTCTTGAATGGTACTACCATGAACCTATGTCATTACGAAAACATTGGAAGGTATTCTGTGCCTGAAGGGTAGGAGGGCTTATCCTGAGAACTAGGCTCCCCTTGAACATGGGCAGTTGCTTGCTGCTTATCGTGATGAGTAAACACATAGCCAGTCATTCTTGCATTGTGTTTGTCACCAAGACTCATTTTATAATTGTCTTCATTTTCAGAGGCTGGAGGTTTGCGATGTCTACTCAAGTTGCGATGCAAAACTCTGGCTCCTATTCAATTTCTCAGTTTCAGTCCAGAATGATCAGGTAAATCAGCTGGCTTTGTACTATGTTAAAAGAAAATGCAAGGGGAGGGGATATCACTTTTACATGATCTTAGCTTAGTGAAATAAAATGTAAAGGTCAGATTTTTGCTTAGCTTAGTTTTAGAATGGAGAGTTTACATTCTGTATTTTAAAATATACATATAATAACTAAATATATTTTCTTTGCTAACACTGAAAGAAAAGCATTGGAAGATGTCAAAGCTTTGAATTTTTTATATGTCAATCTCTTATTTTCTAACTTTCTACGCTGTGATTGGATTTTATAATCTTTTATCAGAGGATATACCATCCAAATGAATTTATAGACATTTCTTTTAAATAAATCAGAAAAACAGTTTATGAAATTCTCTTTAAGGAAGAGAAGAGCCTTATAGAATAAGTCAAGTACTGATCATTCTGGTAAAAAATTGATGAGTCTTAAAACCAGGTAGTTGTTGAAAGAAAATTCTTATTTTTCTTTTTTCAGGTGGACCAAATTACGAATTAACATGCTTCCAGCTACCATAATTTGTGAGCCAATTTCAGAATGCTTTGTTGCCAGTTTAATTATTGGATGGGCAGCCCACCATGTATTCAGATGGGATATTATGGTATTTTTTATGTGTCATTGCTTGGCATGGTTTATATTTGACTACATTCAACTCAGGGGTGTCCAGGTATGTGGAAAGGCATGAAAAGGTTGGCCGTCATTCGGTAGAACTAAAACTATTTTAATTCAGAAGAGGTTGAAGAGAATCTATCTGAGCTGTTCTTCATTTCCCCATTGAAGGTTAATATGAGGTTTAAACATTACTTTCCTAAATGGAATGTGAACACAAAACTTAACTTGATTTTCAACTTTGTTGGTTATACATTCACTTTTATCAAGGCTCATAAAAATGATGTTAAACGTATCAAGAATTCAAACAGACTCTGTTAGGGTAACAGTTACTTAATGTTTCTTCTTCTAATACTGAACACTTTCTTAACCAATATAACATGGCAAATCCATTATCTAAAGAAGCAAATTTGATTTTGTATAGTATACTTAAGAAGACTGAAGTTTAAAATTTCATTTTTTAACTCTCTTTGGTCTAACGGTGAAAAATTCATTTTTGTTTTGTTTTGTTTTATATTTCCTAGGGCGGCACACTGTGTTTTTCAAAACTTGACTATGCAGTAGCTTGGTTCATCCGTGAATCCATGACAATATACATTTTTTTGTCCGCATTATGGGACCCAACTATAAGCTGGAGAACTGGGCGCTACAGATTGCGTTGTGGGGGCACAGCGGAGGAAATCCTGGATGTGTAAATACAGCTCTGTGACTGTACATAGAGGAAGAAAGAGAAGTATTATAAATTATGTTTATGTAAATGCTTTTAAAGATCTACCTTCAATAGTTTTATCACATGTATGTTTTGATATATCTGTCCTTTAATTTATTTTGCATGGCACTTGCATCTGTGAAACACACTACACACACACACACATACCCCTGTAGTCTTCGCCAAACAGTATCCTTTATTTGATGGAAGTAGAGAATCAAGAGACTTGGTTCTAGGGATGTGGGTTTGGTTTTGTGTTGTTTATTTTTCACAAATAAAAATAGCTAGCTCTATATGAGGGCTCTGCAACAAACACTCTGACAGTATCCTCCAGTAGAGAAAGTTTCTTATTTGTGAGTACACTCCTCTAGAACATTTATGGGATGACAGCAACTTTATTTGGGGGTTTAGAGAAGAGGTCATTAATGGCCTCGTATATGTAAAGCGAACGATACTATGCACAGAACACCCTGTACTTGAGGTACTAACTGAGAAACTTTTTCATGCTTTCTGCCTACCTCTTGTAGTTGTTGCAGAGTAAATATAAATTGAAATAAGGTAGCTAGACCTGGCAAAAACAAATAGAAAAACTTAAAAAAAAAAAAAAAAAAAAGATAACAATAAACCATCTGGAGTCTGGTATTTATATGAATCTGTGAGAGAAATTTTTTGGTCTCACTGCAATGAACCAAAAGTGGTTGAGCTTGGTTTTTAATTGTAGCCATGTACTGAAGGCATCTTTATGACCAGCTCTTGTTGGTTCTGTCCTGAACCATGTTAATCACTGTGCTGGTAAACCTTTCCTTCCCTGCTCCTCTCCTGACCTGCCCTGTCTTTCCTTAACCATTTTTTTGTGGGGGGGAGGGTGTAGGGGTGGGGGGTGGTTTTGTTTTAGTGTGAATGGATGTTTTGATAGTTGTGAGGAAAAATTAATTTCAGACACATTTCACACATGAGCTATTTTCTTACACAGTATGTCCTATTGTGAAAAAGAATGTAATTTCATGATACAGGTATTTAATATCTTTTTTAAGTCAGTAACTATCCTAGCCATCAGTAATAAATTACAGTAGAGTATTAAGAGGGGATAGGATATGTTTTACTCTTGAAATTAATCAGTATCCAACTAAGTCTACTGTGTGTTTTTTGTTTTTACTATTACAGTTAGTCTAGTCTTATTTAAATGGGACTTTTGTACTCCAGTTTGTATGACAATAGACTAGATCAGTGCAAGTCGTAAATGCATACGTGCATGCTGTATTTCACTCCTCTCCCCATCATGCCGCTGAACATGCTTGTCAGGTGTATTTAACTTGTGGTGAACTGGACTTGTTTTTGTCTTTAAAAAAAAAAAACAGGCAAAACATGTAAGGGACAATGCATAAGCCTTTCCTTTTTTGTGGTGACGGGGTGTTAGTGGAATTTTTTGCTTTTTCTTCAGGATTGAATGGCATGTTGTCCATATGAATGCCTGCCTCAGGGCTGATCCTGGCAGTCCAGCAATTTTAACTTAAGATAACTGCAGTTTCCATGTCAAAGCATAATGTGTAGCATATTAGCAATAACATTTATGGAACATGAACACTTTTTCACTTCACTGAGCCAATTCATTTTTCTGATAACTATATACATTGCGTTGTATCTTTACATGTGTATAGACTGTATATACACATTCTGTGTCATTATATTTAAGCCTTTCTCTGGGCCAAACAACTTTATTCAATTTTCTTTCTTTCTTTCTTTTTTTTTTCTGCCTTATGATGAATTTGTTTGAAGGGCATTTTCTTCATGAACAAAAGGCTTTGCTGCATATTCCTTTATGTGAAAAGAGTAGTATTGTTCCCTGAGGAAAGTTGCACAGTGAAAACCAGTCTGGTTGTGATCCACTCTCTGTTTGTTTTTTAATCATTATTATACAGGTTAAATTTTGCCGACCATGTTTGTAATTTGTTGGTTTGTTGAATGAAGTCTGGTTGATGCCACCTTTGCCCTGCTGCAGTGAAACCTTGCTTATTCTTCGCCTTTTTCTGATCTCAGTGTGGACAATGTACAAGCTAAACCAAAATGGCGGAACAGACTTCCTGTGTTTTGTAAATATTAAAAAAAAAATGACTGTTCTGTATGTGTATTTTATGTGGTAGTGGAGTATTTGCTTGATGTTAAGAGGCATCAGATGAGCAGACAGAGTGAGTCTTTGTTTAGCAAGTGTAGAGTGACGATAAAATGGTAAGAAATAACATACATGTTGCAGAAAGCCTCACAATGGAACTGTCGGAGTCCAAATTTAATAAAATGTCTCAAAGGAACTAACCAGTGTCTAGAAGATAGACCCCATTTTTATTATTTAAAATCATTGTCTTAAGTTTTTGTTGAAAAAATAAAAATTTGCAATCAAAACATTAGCGATAATGTATTTTTGTTTATTTTCTTTCCTTTTGTATTTCTGTAAATAATCTAAAATGGTCCACTACGCACCTGACACTTATTAGGAGAATTCTGTCAAGTATGAACTTTGAAATTTTCCTTTTCCCTGTGCTGCAGGCAGATCTCGGGCTTAAAGTCAGGCTTTTCAATATTGGTTGCTCATTAGAGAACTTTTTGAAAAATACTGATGCCTGGGTCTTGTCCACAGAGATTTTGGCTTAATTATTCTGGGCTGGGGCTTGAGCTCTGTGTTCTGTAGGCAGGTTTAAGAAGCACTGGCCCATAGGAACATTTAGGAAAAACTCAGGGGCTCCATTGGTTACCTCTCACCTGGACTCACAGCTTGAACTGATTAGCCTTCTAGAAGTTAATCAGTATGAAGGTGAGAAAAAGGCAGAGCCAAGGAAAGCAATAGAGTGGCTTGGCTGTCTGAGACCTAAATGGGAGCTAGACTGGGTTCTACCTACACTGCCAGAACCCGGTTCCTCCTGAACTAGATCACCAGCCAGTGAGAGAAGAGCACTCTTTTTTTTTTTCCCAAGGAAAGGGGCAAGCAGGCAGGAAGAGAGGAGGAAGAAGGCTTTTATTTATTTTATCTAGTTGTTCATATTGATTGTTCCCACCCAGCCCTGGGACACAAACCTGGGGTCCTAGGATGGGTGTGAACTGCCCCCCACCTCTACTCCACCAGGGTGCACTGAGAAGAGTACTCACCTAGAGAGCAAGTCCCTGGGGAGGAAGACTACCCTTTCAGAGGCCCCACTCCTCTACTGCCTCGACCCAGTAAGCAAGCTCATTGCAACTAAAGTTTACGTCTAAAGCCAAAAACCGACAAAATGGTGAGTGAGTCTTAGAATTTCATAATGAGGCAAACTTTAAAGACCCCTCGCCCTCACGTTAGAATAGAGGAGCTGAGATGCTCCCTGTAAAGTTTGCCATCACAAGTAAGGTGCACAGCTGCTGGCGGGGTTGGGAGTGGCCCCTGTGTCTGCTGGGCCCCAGCATTGTGTGTAGCTTACTATTTCTCATTGCTTAAAGCTTTGCCTGCACAGCTTTGAAAGTTGTTACATATAAGAAAAAATAAAATCCATAGTTTTAATTCCAGCTCCTAAAAATTATTCTCAAGAACCAGATTCAAACCCGCAGAGCGAGCATGAAAATGACAATAGAACTAGTTTAAGGTAAAATGCTTTACATACATTGATGGAGAGGATTAGTACATACAACAAGACTGTGCTCACATAGATGAGGATAGACGAGACCTTTCCTTCCAAAGCTTGTTAGGCTTGAATTTTCACTTCAAGTTATACCTTATGATGACATTGACTTCATTTTATTGGAAAGAAAACAAGTACTGGGAAGTGGTGAGAAATTAATCTGCTGCAGAGCTTCAAGGATAGAAATGAATCTTTTGCCTTAAGAATATTAATATCTGTAAGATAGTTTAATTTCACGATATAAACATAATTTTAAATGGATTTTTAGCTTTCTTAAGCAGCTAGTTCCCTAAGAACCAAAATGTGCCAAACCCTTTGCATGGCTCCTCCCCAAGCCGGGGAGTGATTAGTAAAGACTCTTGGTGTCTATAGAATAGTTTCATGTGTTTATAGACTATTAGTCATCCAGATTCCCACAGTAAGAACATGGACATGTAAATATCTACACTATGAATATCATTTCTTCTTGTCCAGGACTGAAGGTCCCTGTACCACCCTTCCTGCTGCCTCTACACCTACTATTGTCTCCTTGGTTTTGAGGTCTTTTCTTACCCTGTCATCAGGTCTGGAACTTCTGTTATCTCCCTTTCATGACTGACCAGTGCCAGGTCAGCCAAGGGAACAAGGGTTGGATGTTGAAATCCAGTAGACCATTGATACGTATCTCTGGAGCTTGGAGAAGGAGTAAGTTCAGAAATGATTTCCGTAGAGGCATTGCTGGAGATAACAATGTGATAACCAAAGAGCATCAGTGGATGAGAGAAAGGACAGAATCTTGGGAGGACCTGTTTAGAGAGAGAGTGGGAGACAAATAACCAGGAAAAGAGGCTACCGAACCTGTTGGTGTATCTGATAGGGCTTTGGGCAGTTGACTTAATCTTTCTGAGCCTATGTCTGTAACCCTGTGCAGTGGGGAATATTAAAGCAGCTCCTGGGGTGTGAGAGAGAACTGAAGGAGCTGTAGTGTATGTTAAGCATAGAGTATTAGTTCCTTTATCCTTTCAAAGAAGATAGAAGTCGTCAAAGAGTGTCGCAAGGGCCTTGGAAAGAGATTTCAAGAAGGAAATGGTCAAGAGAGGTGGTCATAGACAATAAAGAATGAGAAGAAACTGGTGAATTCTGGAACATACATACTCTGAATATCATCAGTGTCACTGGATATCAGTCCTTTGTGAATTGTCTCAGATAATGATAGATAAGGCAGCACATGTGAGTAATAAGGCTTTATGAATGATCTCTTACTTTACATTGATACATACGTGATGTAATTTCTTCAGTGAAAGAGATGGTCCTTTTAAGAATGGCAGCTTCTCGGAGGCCAGTTCAGTTTAATGGAAGGAACAGAAATCAATATTTAAGAAGCATGTGGAGAAATGAAAGCTATGGGTATAAATATTTGGAAACTGCAACAGTGATGCATTTTCCACCTAAGGTTCCAGTAATACTAGGCTAAAAGGAATTCAGGTGCACTCAGTGGTGTGGACCGTAGAAAGCCATGGACCCAGGTTTGAGACCTTGAGCCAAAGCGAACAACTAAAATAAAAATGCTTCTTCCTCCTTTTTCTTCCTTAAAACAGTAGTTCTTCCTCTCCCTTCCTCTTAAAATTTTTTTGAATTTCTTAAAGAATTCAAGTCAAAAAGAGGTGATCAAGGGTAATTGTACATCAGAATTGTCCAGGCCCATGACTTTATTCTAGACAAGGCTCCCTGCATGACAACAGGCATCCAATAAGGAGTTTTGGGCTCCCCAGCCTACCCACAATCTGCACCTATTTGTTTTATTATTATTTTGCCTTTCTTCTTACCAAAAAAAAAAATTGGTGCAGACAGGAATGAAGCTGAGTAGGCAAGCAGGCAGGAAGAGAGAGGAGGAAGAAGCATTTTGCATTTTATTTCGTTCACATTGGTTGCTCCCCCTGACTCAGGATGGAAGCCCGGAGCCTAGTGACACAGCTGGACTTGCGCTTGGCCAGAAGCCATGGACCCAGCCAGGGAATGCCACGACCCCCCCTTTTATTTTCTTATTTTACTTCCTGCTTTGGCTGTATTGACCTAGAGCGTCATCTCTGACTTGGTTTCTTGCTCTGATCCATGTTCCTCTGTTCCTCAAAGCCCAGCAAAGATTGTCCTTTATCTCATTTCATTCTACCTCCTCTCCAAACTAGAGCTCCCGGCTCCCTGCCATTTCCTCGATCTGAAGGCTCCTTTCCCTCTTTTCTCTGTCCAGTAGGAACTTCTGTCCTCTTCCCCAAATCACAGTTGTCAAGACCACTCCAGACATCACCACCTGCTGCTTTTAGTCAGGCATTTCACTTCATGTCTGCAAATTGTTTCCACCTGTTTAAGGGGCTTGACTTGGCGATGCCTCTAGTCTTTTTGGTGTTCTCGCCTCTTTCCACCCGTCCCTGACCTCCAGGGCTTTCACATAATTGTCATTCAGTTTATGTTTATAACTGAAAAGGAGAAACTCATTTTAATTCAAATGTAATGTAGCACCTTTTCACCTGCCCTTTGTGTTAATAACACATTTGCTATTTCATTCCCCTCCCAGCTCCACCTATTTAAGAAAAGGTTCTCTCCACACCTGAATAAAGTGCTAAATTTTTATTTCACTCTTCTGGAATCTTCTAGGTCTGTGTTTCTAACTTTGAGAAGCCAGTAATTACTGGAAGGTTTCAGAGGTGACCACGGAGCAAATCATCTCACGAATTACCTTGTTGATTCTTGCATTTTATGTTTTAATGTAACACATTACTTTTTGAATCAAGAAATGGTATCTATTTAAAATAAAAGAACTGAAACATAGATAAATAAAAAGCACTTCTAGGAATGTACCTAAGAAAATTAGAAACCGGAACATATGTCCACACTTGTAACACAGAATGGTTATAGTGTTTTTTTCACAGTAGTCAAAAAGTAGAAACACTCAGATGTCCATCAACAAGTGAATGGATAAACAAAATTGGTCTGTCCATAGAATGGAATATTCTTCAGTCCCCCAAAAGGAATAAAGTATTGATATAATACCTTGGAACACATTAGGCTCAGTGAAAGAAGCCAGACAAAGCTATTTAATGAAATGTCTAGTACATACAAGTAGATGGTGTTGGGGCAGGGGGCTGGAGGGGGTAGGAAAAATACGGGGTGATTTCCCACAGAGTTTCTTTTTAGAGTGATAAAAAATATTTTGCAATTACATAGGGGAGATGTTTGCATAACATTGTGAAAATATAAGCCACTGACTGCGTACTTTAATGATGACTTTTGCGGCATCTGTGTTATATCTCAATTTCTTTAATAAAGGAAAATTAAAAATCACTGTTAATGTATTATTTCTTCTAGAGTTGTATTGCCTTCCAGTTTTTTAACAAGGCAAATGGAACTAAATTTATTGGAATTGTTCTGTAATTTTAAAATATAAAAAATAAAGAACTACTTAAAAAACAGAACACATAACAAAATGCTTCATCTCTGTGGTAGGGAAACAAATTAAGACCACAGAGCTATTCATTTTATACCCAACAGAAAGGCAAAAGAAAATTGTTTTAAAACCCACTGATACCAAGTGCTGACAAAGATATGATTAAATGCAAATTGGTACAATAACTTTGGAAAACAACATTGTCTTTTGGATTTTCTGCCCAGTATTTTTTTTCTAAAGTATATTTGAGGCTGGCGCATGAACGAGCACTATGTGGGAGCAGGACATGAGGGTGTATGTGAATGCCCATTACTTGGCATCCTGACTAGAATTCAGAATTGCCATTTTCTAAATTTAAGTTTGACAGTTGAAAATTTACTTCCTTTTTAAAATATATGATGTTTTTTAATGACTGTAAGTTTGGCTTTTTTGTACATATGATTTTTGGCTATTCGATTTTCTTCCTTTCTTACTCTCATTTAAATAAGTGTTCAATGCTTTTTCTTGCTTATTCCACATCTTTTTCTTTTTAACCACATAAAGCAGTTTACATTACCAAACAGAATGCTCTGCTAAAACCTTTGTATTTTGGAAAATGTGTTACCTATTCCTCGAAAATTTGGGAAAAAAAAATACTTTTTTTTCCCCCCCTTTTTTTTTGAAAAGGAAAGGTGCAGACAGGAATGAAGGTGAATAGGCAAACAGGCAGGAAGAAGAGGGAGGAAGAAGCATTTTATTTATTTTTATTTAGTTGCGCCTGCATACCCACCCCGCTCCACCAGACCAGGATTTGAACTGGGGTCCTTGGGAGGTCTGTGGACTCTGCCAGCTCAGATCACAGACTTGCCACTAAGCCTCCAGGGCGCATCAAGTTTGAAAAAACTATCCATAAAGCATTATGGACCCGGCATTTCAATAACATTTTCAGCTTCATTAGTTTTAGTTTCAGACAATAATCAGTTCATATTTTTACATCTTTTAAATCCATCTTTAGTCTTATATACCATATAGTGTGAAAAGGCTAAAACAAATCACCTCAAGTCTCAGAATTGATCGCCTATAGATGCCCCACTCTAAGTGAAGAATTTTTTTCGAGGACAAACCCAGAGGCAAAGGAGAAACTTCTGCTTTTCTCCTAACATTTGCCCTTCCCTTAATCCAAGAAGCCATCACTGGCACACCCTCGTGGCTCAGGTGTTAAGCCTGTGCCCGGGGCCCAGTCCACATAAAGACCAAGGATTTGAGTTCGTGGCCTAGAATGCAACTAAAATTAGCAAATAAAAATGATTTTTCCTCCTCTCTCTTCCTGTCTGCTCCCGGCCTGCCTTTCTCTTAAAAAAAAAAAAAGCAAGAGCAATTATCATTCCCCAAGCCCTCTAGTCTAGAAGTGGTCAAAGGAGAAAAGGCAAGTTCAACCTAACTACTTTCAGAGTAAAGATGAGTCATCCCTCTTTGCCATATGAAGACCTCATTCTCTCTGCATGGCACCCCAGGCTGCCTTTCTCATGTGTCAGCATAGGAGCTAAGTTTTTAGCCTGGCCCGGTTACCTCAGAATTTGCGACCAAGTAAATTCTCCAGATGTTAGCTAAATATGGGCTTTTATTTATCATGTCTAATGCTAATTTGTCCATCCAATCTGTGAAAAGCCTCAGAGGAATGGGAGGGTTCATCCTTGGCCACCATAGATGCACATATCATTTCATAATTCTCATCAGCCTCTGTCCACATCCCCTTTGGGCCTGAGGTTTACAGCCCCTGTGCCAATTGAACTTGGGCCTCTGTGATCTGAAAATCGCAGGCTAAGCCCTCCCTCCCATAGCACCATATGATCTTACTATAGAGAAAACCTCAGCCCATAACTCCTCTTAAAACACTTGAATGACTTGATGTTACTTTCAGATAAAGCCCAAGATTTCCGTGGCAGAGAAGTCACTGCAGGTTAGGACCCTGCCAACAACTCCATCTCCACTCAGCACGGTGTGTAGTGCGCTCACATGACAGATGGTGGCCCTTTCCTGCTCTGGGCCTTTGTGTGCATGCACGTTGCTTCTTCAGCTGAGCTCCCCAATTCCTTTAACCCCCCAGGCTGCCCTTGGCACTCGGGTGCCAATTCCTCTGTAACTTGTCTTCCCATGGGTCATGCATGTACCCCTGTGTCTGTGCCTCCAGTCTTACCCCTCACATCTGCCCTAGCAACTAATGCTAATCAGTTTCATTGTCCCATGAGTTGTTTGTGTTCATTAGATTGAGAGTGTCAGTGCTGGAGGTTCAGTAATGTTCAACTTTGTGTCCAAAAGGACCTGAAATGAAGTCCATTATCTTGAATAAATTAATGAACAACGATAAGCGGGCCTGTGTCACTAAGCGCATGCCTATAGCTAATTACATAATAGGAAGACAGGCAGTAGAATCAGGATATTTGGGTTCACTTTCCAGCCTCATGATTCGTTTCCTATAGAAACTCTGTGCCTCGCAAACACCAATGTTACTTCTTAGAATCAATGTGAGAATTAAAGGAGATGATACATGTGAACAGTCCCATTCTCAATAAAAGCTTTGTGTTACTGTGATACAGACCTCGAGTGTGAGGCCGTGATCACTAAGTAAAAATGAAAGCTTCGTCCACAAAGTAATCTGGATGGATCGAGGCTTGAGGAAAAGAACTGATCACAATCCAATGGAGAGAGTTACATGATCTTTTCTAGGAAACTGACCCTTAGACCTCAGTAGTCCAAAGTAAATAGTCTAGTGTACAAGGGGAAAATCATTCTGAGCTATATCTGAATTATTTTAGTGGCGTCGTAGCACATATTATACTGTCTAGCAGAATAAAGCCAATAGACCGAGCTGCCAGGCCGGGAGGGCAATTACAACACTTTGTTGCACAGACCTGCACTCTTTTTCTTTAGTTTTAGTTTTTTATTGCAGTAACTTGATTTTGCACATTGAAATAAATTCATATATATAGGTTCTCCATGTGTGCAGTTTCATTTTTCCTGACTTATAAGTCAACACACTCTGCCTCCACCAAATCACCAAGTGTTCTTCATCATTGTCCAGTGGGCTCCACCACCATTTGCCACCCCCTTAGTTCCCCCATGGTCACCTCAGTTTTATTCCAAGTGTCCAAGTGTTGATTTTGTTTCATCTGTTCCTTTGTTTCGTCTATTCACATTCCACCTGTGAGTGAGGTCATCTGGTATCTATCTTCCTTCTTTTGGCTTATTTCACTTAGCATAATCCCCTCTAGTTCCATCCATGTTGATTCAAATGACAGGGTTTCATCTCTTCTAAGGACTGTGTAGTGTTCCACTGTATATATGGACCACATCTTCTTGATCTCTTCATCTGATATTGGGCACTTAGGTATCTTCCAGTTTTTAGCTATTGTGAACAGGGCTACAATAAACAAGGGGGTGCATAAATCTCTGCAAATTACTGTATTTCTATCTTTTGGAGAAATACCCAGGAGTAGGATGACAGGATCATATGGAATTTCCACATTCAACCTTTTGAGGACTCTCCATACTGTTTTCCATAGGGGTTGCACCAATTTGCACTCCCACCAACAGTGTAAAAGGGTTCCCTTTTCTCACATCCTCTCCAACATTTGTTGTTTCCAGACTTTTGGATAATAGCCAATTTCTCAGTGTAAGGTAAAACATCATTGTTGTTTTGATTGGCATTTCCTGTTAGCCAGCAAATACAGGAGCATCTTTTCATGTGCCTGTTGGCCATCTGTATATCCTGTCTGTGAAAATGATAGATCTGCATTCTTGCAATAATAGTTCAAGAATGTGAGTACTAAATGAACCTGGCCTCTAGCAGAGCATTCTACACGTTATGAAGAATGAGTTCCATCGATGACATGGACAACACTCAAGGAATTTTACCTGGCTAGAATGTTTCTAGCTATTATTTTTTTAATGGACAACAGGTTCTCTATAATGCAAAGACAATTTCTTCCTAGGCATTCTCTGTCTTGGCACTGAGTAGGTATCTGAAGTGAAGAAGTGGGGGGCAATCTGACATCTTTCTAGAACTGGCCATCTGAAAGGGAATTTTCTCCCACATGACTTCGTAGCTTCCGTGGTTCTTAAACTAGTGTGAGTAAGAATCTCTGTAACCGCAGCCGCAGTACCCCATTCCCAGGGAACGAAGCCACGAACTCTAAACCTTTATGAGCTTTCCTGAGGTCCTGGTGCATTGTCTAGTACAGTTTAAGGCTATTTCGGTGAAGGTGTGTCAGTAGGGGGACGCGTTTTACACCACTCAAGGATACTGGAGGGGTGGTCGTGGCCTTGGGAAGAGGAAGGTTGAATCTCAGACCCCAGAACATCATTTTTTGATCTCTATGTGTTGTGTCTGTGGTATTGTGATCACATATATATACATATATATATATGTATATATATGTATATATATGTCTCCAAAGGACAGGGTTGGGGAGCTTCCAAGTTGGTAAGCAGGTAGAGATTGTAGAGAGTGGTGAGCTCAGAGAGACCATAGAAGCTCTACACCCTTTCCCCATACCTATTCCTGTGCTCTCTGTGACAGTTCCTGAGTTGTCCTTTTATAATAAATCGACACTATAGTAAGAAAAATGTTTGAGTTCAATGAGTGACTCTAGCACATTAATCAAACCTAAGGCAGGGATTATCATAACCTATGATCTATAATGGGTTGATCAGAAGCACAGGCATTGGCCTGCCCTGGTGGAGTAGGGTTGGGTCAATGCCTCTGGGTCCCTACATCCAGGGACCTGAGTTTGCATCCCATGCCATGCTGCCATGCCATGAGGAGAACAATCGGGATGAACAACTAAATAAAAAATAAAATGCTGTTTCTTCCTTCTTTCTCTTCCTGCTCACATGCCTACTTGCCTTCCCTCCTGCCTGCACCCTTTCTTTAAAAAAATAAATACATAAAAACAAGCTGGTGTAATCACCAGAGATGGCCCCAGCACTCCGGAATCTGCAAGGCAGGCACAGTGAAACACCAGATTTTCATTGACAAAAGAGATCTGATCATAGAAAGACAGACATAAAAAAAAAAAAAACCCGTTGAAAATTTTACAAAGTTTTCTTTTTTAATTTTTTTTTTTCCCCACTTAGGAACTGAATTTTGAATTTTGCCACAAGGACTCACTGGAACTTAACATTTTTACTTTGTTTTCTTAGGTTAGCCAAGGGGAAAATGTGTGGAGGAATGTCGTTAATATGTTGAGACTGATCTAACAGCTGCCAAGTGAGTGTAAGAAGCAATCGCTGTCCTTGGAAGTCTCAATGATTGGAGCCAGCAGCTCTGTGCTGCCCATCCTTGCCCAAACTGCCTTGTCACTTCTGATCTCAGGTCCTCCCAGCAAGGACAACTCAACCACCAGGCAAAGAGTCCAGACACAGCTCAGAGCTCACTGTTTGACATAGAGGAAGAAGTCCCCAAACATGGCTGCCATGCCTACTTGCTCTGACCATCGCTTGGGGTAACCAACACGACTGCACTGTTACCAGCAGCATTAGAAAGAAGACTTCACTTTCTTGCATCTGAGAACAGAAAATCCTGCTTTCTTTTCCAGCTACTACACAGCCCCATGTTACGGTGGTAACCAGCCCTGAACTACTTGAGAGATTCCAACAGCTGATTTGTCAAATCATTAGGCAAAAGAGATTATAAACCAAGAGCACACGTAGAGTCCCCAAGGGGAACTCTACTCTCCAGCATCAAGGGAAACAAAAAGAAAAATAAACAACTGAGACTACATAAAATAAAAAAGCTTCTTCACAGCCAAAGAAAGCATCACCAAAAAGAAAAAAAAATCTACTAACAGGGAGAAGACATTTGCATGTCGTATTTCTCACAAGGGCATAATATCTAAAATATAGAAAGAACTCTTAAAACTCAATAACAGAAAAACACACAATCTAATAAAAAAAATAGAATTGGAGAGACATTTTTCTGAAGAGGAGATACAGATGACCAACAGGCACATGAAATTATGTTCCTACTCGCTTGTCAGGGAAATGCAAATCAAAACAACAATGACATATCACCTAACACCTGAGAGACTGATTATTATCCAACAGTCTGGAAACAAGTGTTGGAGAGGATGTGAAGAAAAGAGAACACTTTTACAATGTTGGTGGAAGTGCAATTTGGTGTAACTCCTACGGAGAACAGTGTGGAGATGCCTCAAAAAGTTAAAAAAAAAAAAAAGAGCACATGTAATTTCTGAGGCGAGAAACCAGGCTGGCCCATGATGGGGATAGAGGCACCTGAGAGACATGAAAGCAAATTCAATTAAAACATAACGAGAAAGAAACAAAATGCACTTTTAAGAAAAATAGAATTAGAGTATAAAAATGAAATTATGGGACTAAAAATAGCATGACATCTAAATTTAGAAATTAAAGACAATGATTACTTCTGAAAACCAAATTCATGTTTTGGGGGAGTGCTTTCCCAATTATCCAGAACAATTCATAATAAATACTAGCATGCACAAATACAAGCCAAAGAGCACTTAACAGTCAAATAATAGGATAATTTTTTTCTATCGAGAAGAAAACTGAAGAAAGATTTGATTTAAGTATAAAGGACTCCTCTAGTTCCAGATGTATTTACTTGATCTTATTTTAACAAACATCTTTATTTATTTAGTTGTTTATTTTGATTTTTCGCTCCAGATGAGTCTACAAATCCTTGAGCTGTACGTATTTCATACATCAGTGTCTGAGCTGCCTGAGTCACAAGGGAATGTCCCAGGTGTGTTCAAAGCAAAGACACTCACACAAACGTGTCCTGGTGAAATTTCTGAACTTCAAGGGTGGAGTTGATACCATCTGTGAGAAAGAACAAGTTCTTGACAAAGGAAAGCAAGTCCTACCATCAATGGACTACCAACAATGCTAGAGGCTTTTGGAAAATGAAGATAAGATATTTATAGACTATTGAGGGAAAATGAATTATGATCTGAAAATCATATATCCAATCAAAACATCATTACATGAGGGCAAATTCGTGTTTGGACATGTAAGGCCTCTGAGTACTCATGCACTCTGAGGAAATTGATCAAGAAATTACTGGCCTCACTTAATGACACTGAATTCCTTCCATTATAGAAGATTGTCCTCTCTGGAGAGACTTCTTTTTCCTGGTTTTAATTTGTCTTCCCTGCTCTTCATGCTTCATATTATCACAGATTCGATTGGTTCTGACCAAGAAACCCATTTGGTGGTTTAAGAAGAAAATTGACTAATATGCATGGGATTTACATCTTTTGCCGTAATCCCGGACACCCAGAAACAGTCAGCTTTAGACAGGTGAACTTGTTTACTGATGATTCTGTTATTGCTAGGGTTAGGAAGCAAGACCTTGAGAATTTAGGCTGAGATATATGCTCTGAACTAGTGGTGCTGTTTCTTCTATAGACCAACTGTGCAGGTCTTGGAGCCAAGGGTTAGAAATGATAGGTATGGCAGTTTGCATTATTACTTCTAATGTTTCATTTAGAAAAATGTTGATACTTATTTCCACAACTATAAACCCTGCTAGTTGAGGAGTATTCATAACCAATTAATGAATGTTTTTACCAGAGGGGAAAAATGATGACACTAGAGTGAGAGCTGAGACAGTCACCTGGACATTTAGGACGCCGCATATCACATGAAGAGCAGACGTAACATGGCGTTGACTAGTGTGACTAGTGTGATGCTCCCTGATGAGTAAGGAAATACTGAGTTACTATAATACAGTGGAGGCAGTAAAGAGTATACCTGAAATCCCCAAAACACCTTATACCTCCCAGTAAAGTTTAAAAGAAAACAGGCATATAAATACAGGCATATAAAGGTTGGAGACACCATAGCTTGCAGAGAATCATCCAGCCAATAATTTAGCAGAGGGCAAAGGAGCATGAATAGATGGTGGTGAAAGAAGACAGAAATACCAACTCTGACCATTTAACCAATTGTTGGAGAACAGGCTACAATATGTACTTGTGTGTTTCCCTTAATGTAATCATAACTAATTGTCCTTTTCCTTTTTTCCATTCCCTATGAATTTGTATGGCCGCTTCGGATGATGGTGATTATCTTTGCAATATAATCCACTGGATACAGGATATAAAGACAGAATCCAGATGCAACTAGAGAAAGAATGTCCATCACCCAAGATCTTGGACTTGAAGCCAGATGCACTAACTGATGAGACTGAGGTGTCTCCTTTTCTTAGAAAATGTCCATTTTCATTTGGGGGTAGTCGCATGATCTCAAGCAGTAAAGTTGCTGTTGGAAACCTGAAGATGTAGGAAGGGAATATGTCAATGTTGTGCAGACAAAGGGTTGACTATATGCAGATATTCACATTTTCTGGCTCTCAGTAAAGTTGGGGCACTCTTGCTACATTTTTGGAAATTTACCACATTATTCGTCTACCTCCCACCCACGAAGTAAAAGGAAAACAAAAGGGGGGGAAAAAGGTCTTTCCCAGCTTTCCTGTCAATTGTTGCATAAAATAATCCAGATTCCATAAATAAAGCTTATTTGTGGAGACACCGATTTTGAAGTGAGTCACTTAACGAATCGGTTCTGCATGGTGTATGTATATTTTTCTTTCTGGCAGTAAGAGAACAGACATCCCTGGCTTCAGAGCCCTCAGAACTGATTTCCTGGGACAGAGATGCCACAGAAACTGGCAGCGGGAGTGGTTGTAACGAAACTGAGCTACTGACACAGAAGTGTCAGCAGGGAAACCACAGCACTTGGTTAATGCTCAGAGGAAGCAGCGGAGATGCTTTTCCTATAAAGAGAGCTCTGTGGCAAGGTCTCAGGTCCCCAGAAATGTAGGGCTGTGGCTGATTCTCTGGCCTTGTCAGTTAATTTGCAAACCACCCACTCTCCAGAGTTTCTGTTGCAACCGGTGGCTCTAAAGGAGTCGTATAGACACTCGTTCCCTTGGAAGGGTTGACAGACACAAAGAAAAAAGCAAGGAGGCTTACCCAGACTGCTCTGTGACTTCACAAACCACCAAGAAGCTAGATAAGCCTCGACAATCAAAAAGCTTCACGCACTAGCTCTTCCCTGGACAAAGCACCTGTACAAATCATATCAATTAGTATTAAAAATTTGTACTACTAGTTGCATCCCCTCTGGGAGTAAGACCTGAGGTCTTTTTGATTAGCTCAGAACTCACTGTGAACATTTCCTTCATCCCAAATAATCTGTGATGCAGCTTTAGAAACCTTCCTGGCTAGCCTAACAACTCCTTTTCTTCCTGGCTAAGCAGGGACTTCTTGGGTGGTAGGTGTGTCCCTATCTAGTGTGTGTCCTGAGGCCTGAGGATGGCCTCAGCAGTCAAGATGATTAAGTGCACAGAGCACAACTCCCTTCATGGAACATGGTAGGGATGGGGGTGGGGGATGGAAGAAGGTGAATCTAATAAGGCAAGACAGGAATGCACCTGATTAACTAGGAATATTATCTCTGGTTTTGCCCCAATCCCCTGCTACTCTGCTTCCTCATCCTCTTCAGCCCTTTTTTACTCTCTATCTGTCTTTCCTCCTCTCCCTGTCCCCCCTTCTCACTTCACGATCTATAAGTGGTAGGGGTAAAACCCAAGGAGACATCTGCAGTCTCCAAGTCCCCTTCCAAAATGTCTTCAGTGGATCTTTTCTCACAGTCAGCTGCAAACTTAATTTTATTTTCTCACCTATAAAATTGGCAAAGTTAAAAAAAGCCATTTATTGATGAAGCTGTGAAGTCTTTTTAAACATTGCTGGTGGGAGGCAAATTTGTTGCAATTTTCAGAGTGAAGTTTACAAAACACATAGAGGTAGGATTCTTTCTATTAAAATTCCCTTTGATTTCCCCAATGGAATGATAAAGATCCTTTCCAGACTGCAGTTGAAGGGACTCAAGCTATTCACCAACTATTGTAAATTTCTGATGAATGACAGAGGTCAAGAGGATGGTGATTATGTAATAGATGTTGAGCAAAAAGTGATTTAAGAGCAATATCTCATTTCTCTTGCTATGGAGATACTCAGTATGTTGCACAAGAAATGCCAGAGCGTTGTGCAAATGGAGAAGTCATTTTCAGTTCCAACCACAAGCAGCAAGGGATGCCTCTAGCTGGAGGTCCTTTAAAACCCCTTCCTGTCACCACTACCTGTAATGGATACAACCACAAATACAGAAGAGTCCCAGGGGAGTGCACACTCAGAGACCTGGGCTTAGTGATTCAGAGTGCTAGCCTCTCTCAGCTCCTCCCAGACCCAGCATCCAGCAGAGCCAACCTGTAGAGAGAGCCAGGGCACTCTGGTACATGGAGAAATATGGTTGCCTACAGAGACTTTCATCTATCTTTAGAGTCATCACCAGAATTATCCAAAGAGAATCTGGAGCTAGGACTCAGAACCCACCATGGGTTGCTAACTGGTATGTTCTGTAACCCTCCTGGGGTCATTCTCAACATTTCATTTTTTTCATAAAGTTCTGAGCTTGGTGAATTCCAAGACAGTATTAGAGTCTTCTAGAAAATTTAAGAAACACATGACATTTTAACCATTCATTTTTGCCACACATTACATAACTCCTAATTCAAGAGGACATGATGATTGACTGAAAAGAGCATTTCACTGGCTGTTTTCTGTAGGATAAGTCTTTCTGTGCTTATCCACAGTGCCAAGTTTTTTTATTCTGTGGTAAATTTACTGACATGACAAGAATAGGGAGGTGGACAGAGGGTGGAGCAGAATAATCACAGGGTCTAGAGTGCCTAGATGGTGGAGAGATAATTTAGATGGAAAAGGAGCAAGGTCAAAAACAAATGGTGCCTTTGAGAGCCTACAAGAGAATGAGCTCTGAGTCGCCAACTATAATTTTAGTTGTGTTCATCGTGAGGACAGGTGTGTGCCTACACATAATAAGTAGAATTTAATCTAGGTATGAGTACAAATCATGTCAACAGGGGAGGCTCCAGGGAGTTTCAAAGTAGTTGCCCAAGACACAACATCAGCCCCAAACCAAATTCATATGCTGAAGAATTACACTACTGGCAAGTAGGAAAGGCAGTCTTGACATAGCTCATTAGGTAATAGAAAAGCACAGAAGTTTCTAAGCATAACTTCACGAGCAAGCCAGGCAAGCTATTCCAGCTATGGAGAGGTGTGGATCTGATCTCTGGTAATGCACAGTCAACACCCAAGTTCTGCAGTGCCTATTAGCTGTGTAATGGACAAATGGTTCGAAGATCTCTCTAGTTTATCTAGTTTCTAGTTTATCAACCACTTGGTAGCTCCCAGCAACTTGCCCCAGTCTGTCATTGACTCCATGGAAGCAATATTGGGGCTGATTATGAGCCCACTGAGTCCCCATCAAGACCCAAGTTTCAGTGGAGTTGCTAGAAAGGCAAGATAAAGGGATCCTGGTTCACAGTTTTTGATTCCAAGAGAAGGATTCATTCAGGGACTGTTTCAGGAATCAACTTCATTTTCTTTGGGCAGTGGGAAATTCTGTTGACAGCCAAGGGAAGGAAAAAAGTCAGAGTCTGGTCCTCCAGATGAAACTTCCTAAGGCCGGGAGAGGGGCACTTTGATCTCAGCAACATCAGCTCTGGCAAGATACAAAGTCTTACCTATAAAACATGGCCACCACTGGCCAGCCAATAGCGCCCAGTTACAGTTTTATGTTCTCTCCAGTGAGCTTCTTTCCACATATCCCCTGACCCTGATATTGGCATCAACACTGTCACACACTGCTCCCCAGTAGTCCTACGGTTGGTGGAGGGAAAATGAGTTTTCCTTCTAATCCTCAGTGGTTCAGGAAGAATCAGGAATCCATATACTCCCTGGTTTAAATCTTGGCCAAGCTACTTAATAATTGGGTGATCATGGGCAAATAATTAATCATTGAGTCTTAGTTTCTTCACTGTAAATTAAGGATAATAATATCCACCTTGTGGGGGTGGTTTTGAAGATTAAATCAAATCAGGTACCTAAAGTACCAAACTGAATGCCTAACGCAAGTGGAAGTTTCATCCCTAGTAGTTTCCATCTCTGAGATTGTGAATCTCGGAATTAGAAAAATGTTAAAGTTCTTCCAGTAAGGCCCTCCTCCTGCTTTTTTGTTACCAGAGTCCCCTATTCTACTTCCAAGACATGTGGTCATCCTGCTTCTGCTTGGGATCTATTTAAGGCAGGAGAAAACTCTCCTCAGGAGTTCTGAGGTTCTTGCTGAAATTAAGCTGAAGTACAACTCTTAGGGGTTTCTACTATTTCAAATACAACCCCCTGACTACTCGCAGGAGTATCACTTCTGCTTGTGCAGACATGTGCTACACAGCTCTGGGTGGTGCATTGACAATGTAAATGGTCCCCCTGGAGCTGGGCAGGTTGGTGGCCTTGTTTATGTAACAGTGAAATATTTGGTATCAACCTCTTATTCTTTTTTTTTCTTCAGATGTAAATACATATATTTATATACATCTTGGAGGATTCTACATAAAACAGAATGTTGAGAACATCTTATCATCAGATATGTACATTCAATTAGAGCAGGGAGTCATATTTAATAAACTCACAAAGAGTCAAAATAGAAGGATGTTAAGTGAGAGATAAAAGAAATAAAATCAACAGTCAAATAATCTGTATTTATGCCAACTGAGAGAAGATAGGATGTTGTAAAGCACAGTGTCAGTGATAGATAGTATACAATTGAACAACTCATCCAGAACACAGCTGAAAAGAAGAAAAAAATGAGAATCTCGGGGCCTGGGGAGTGACAATTCTGATGAATTTAGAATGGTGTTCCAAACTTTAAATGTGTGTCTTCCCGCAGGAAAGGTAAGAGCAAATGGAATGGAAGCAATGATCAATTATATAACAGGAGACCAAGAAAACCTTCATATTCTCTCGAGTCTCTTCTTCTCCATAAGAACCTCCAAACTCCTTGCATCATGCCTCCTATGATGAGTTTTGTAACTATTGTCACTCAATCACTCTTCTCTGACTGCTCAGTTTTGTAGTCATCATCTGATGGGTTTGGACAAATGAGACTCACTTTTCACATATCATGCTGCTAACCTAGGCTCTCCCACTCCTATCCCATTCTATATTTGCATGACTCGATTTGTTTTATTTTTTTTAGTTCTCACTTAATACAAGCACAAGACTTTGTATTTGCCCCCTTTGAAATTTCTCCTTGCTAGTTTCATCTCAGCATTCCAGCACACCACTGATAATGTACAGATAAGCCTTATATGGTCTCTGCCTTAGAAAATCTCCAATAGAGATTGTTGATGTGCAAAGTCTAGCTCCCCTCTAGACCTACCATGGAGAAACCAAGTCAATGGAGGGAATAAAATTTGTCTGATATGATTTTTCTCTGTGAATTCATGTTGCTTCATAATTACAAGGGACTCTTAGGTGCTCATGAACTATTATTTTCCATGTTTTATTTAAAATTGTTTCCAGAAGCAATGTGGAATATAGTCAACTATTTGGAGATTATTTTCTCCCTTTTAACAATCAGCATACTATTTTTGCTATTTCTAGTCTTCTGACTCTTTTCCTGTTCTCCTTAAGTCCTCAAAACTCTCCAAGAGTAATTTGAAAATTTCATTCAAAAATTCTCTTAGTATCTTTGGGCAAATTCCATTCTAACCCAAGAGCCAAGAGCTCATACTGCCTCCTTACCCATCTCTAACTTTGATTCCATCTAATGTTGATGTTTCTCTTTTAGAGTCAGATAGCTTTCTGCTTAATGAGAACAACAGAAAGAACATAAGAATGGGTCCTGTCTCCATATTTCCATGCCAGACTGTCTTTGTTTATTAACTGTAATAGGCGGAATAAGGCCCACCCAAAAATGTCCATATCCTGATCCCTGGATGAGGTGGGAGGTTATATTCCATGTTATGTAAATATGTTATATATTAGCTAACAAGGCTGTACATGGAATTAAGTTTGCTAAACAGCAGATTTTGCTATGAGGAGATTAACCTAGATTATCCAGAAATACCCAATGTAATTATAAAGGTCTTTTAAATGTGAAAGAGATAGAAAAGATTTAAAGGTGCTATATTGCTAGATTTGAAGATGGAGGAAGGGGCCATGAGCCAAGGAATGCAGGTCGTCTCTAGAAGATAGAAGGAAACGGATTCTCCTTGAGAGCCTCCGGAAGGAACACAGCCCTGCTGACACTTTGATTTTAGCCCACTGTGACCCATTTTAGACCTCTGACCTCCACAACTCTAAGTTTGTAACTTTGTGTCTTGAAGTCACCAAGTTTGTGGAAATGTGTCATGTTAATCATAGAAAATTCATAAATTTACCCATTCCAGACCTTCTTTCTTGCCATCTTCCACTGTAGAGGCTGGAAAGTCCAACACTTCGGTGCGTCCGTGGGTCCGTGCTCATCTAATCCATTAGCAAAAATAAGATGGTAAGTAGATACCACTTTCACCAGAATATGGTATTTTTGAAAACCAGAGGACAGTGACCACTTAAGAAAGTGCTTTGGCTGTTAAGATATCCCCTGTTCCCACAGTCTGATGACAGTTTCTCCAGGGGCATAGGGGAAGATAACACTTCCCATCTCTAGTGGAATGCTCAGCTGTAGTCACATTCAATGTGATTGTTCTCCAGCTACATATCTCTATCATTAGGTGACAATACAGATACTGCCTCTTCTCACGGTATCTTCAGAGCACTAGACTGCTACATTTAGAAGAGTTTTCAAACTAAGGCAACCATTCTACCTGGAACCACCTTTACCTATAATCTTAGTGCCCCAGTTCCTGAGAGCAGAAGTCCCTCCTCATTCCAGTCCCAAGACTTAAGGTATTTTCTGATTCAAAGTGAGTGTTTTTTTGTTTTTTTTTTTCCCAGAGGAAGAACTCTTTACCTTATTACAAAAGTGTATTTTTGCTTCCTAATTCCCCTGAGGAAATGATCCCATTGGAACATCTTGTGCTTCTCATAAATGTAACTTCCATTTTTGATCTGTATTGCTTCTCCTCACTTGCTTCTCCAACGACTTCCTCTCTGTATCACCAGGAAGTCATCTGCAAAACAAAACTAGAACTTTGCCACTTTCTCTAGTCTTACAAGAATGAGAAAGTGGACTTTTGGGGTTTTGTTTGTTTGTTTGCTTGTTTTTTGTTTTTAAAGGAAAGGTGAAGGCAGGAAGAGAGGGAAGGAAGCATTTTTAAAGTTTTCTTTTATTGCTTATCTCAGTTGTTCCCGCCAGAACTGGGATGCAAAAACCTGGGACCTTGCTATGTATGTGGACTGTGCCCAACAACTTCTCCATGAGGGCGTTGAAGGTGGAATTTGTGTAGTGCGATGTCTTGTCCTTTCCATCCCTTCAGCTGGGGAGGCAGCCTGCAATATTTTCCATAGTTACTAATGTCATATCCTTTTATCCTTACCTCTGTGCCCTCCACTGAGTCTCTACCTAAGGTAATTGATTCCCATACCACCTTTTCCAAAAACTCCCTTGAATTGTTTTATTCTCTCCCACCTCCATGTTCCATTCTTGTTTCATGTTTCTGAGTCTCAGGAACTGAATGTACTCAGTTTACAACTCGTGCTTTGTATTCATGTCCCCTCTGTTCATTACTCACAAATGCATTCTTGGTACCGTGGGAAATCAAAGATGCTTCATGTGGCATGAATCACAGTCCACTTCTAATTTGGAAAACAGACCTCAAGGAGGAGGGGCTTTTAAGCAAGACCTTGAGAAGTGTTAAAGATTTGTAGACATCAAGAAGGTATCGGGTAGCATGGCATGTTAGTGAAAAGTTCAGAGATGTGAAAAGGTTGGGCGTACCCATGGAGAATGAAGTTCAGCTTGGATAAGCATAATGTGTGTGGTGGGGGCAGTGGGAGATAACAGTAGAAATGTAACTGGAGCCGAGGAATGAAGTTGCATTCTTTTTAAATATATGATAACTTTTAAATTATATATATAAAAAATAAAGAAAGCTGGCTTTTCGTTATTTAACCACGCTGTGTGGATTGTCATCTAACCTCTGCTTTCAAATTTTTTACTTAGGGTTTGTTTTTTCATTGTTTCATTTGTTAGCAATGTGTTTCAGGAGAACAGATTCATTCTTCAGTAAATGGTATGTCGTCTCACACCCGTTATCATTTATTTTTAACAGAAGTTCTGAATTAAAAGGGTCAAGAAAAGGAAGTACAACTTAGGTTCCAAGAGGCCTTGCCTCTGTGTACCATCAAGATCAAACCTGCAAGCAAAAAATGTACCCAGACCCACCTATTCAACTGGGGAGAGATGAGGAGGAGGAAGAGACAGCTCTCCGGTGCAACGAGAGCTGCTGTAGAAGTGACTTTGGAGTGACATTGGACACCCAGTGTTGTAGTTTCTGGCCCTGTCACTGCCCCTTCCCATCTTCAGACTCTGATTTACCCTCTGAGAACTGCAGGAGTCCATCGAGGTGGCCTGCAGCATGGGAAATTTAGTGACCTCTGCTCCATAGGGTTCTGCTGTGTCTCAGCACCTCTGCCACTGTCCCCAGCACACACCTAAATGAATGCACTCTTCTCTTCTTGCCTCAACTCTTGGACTTCTCTTGTCCAACAATGCAGTACATGGATCTTTGGATTCAGGGAATGTCAGTTACATAGTTCATTTAATTCTATTACCTTCCCAGGTAATTTTGGGCATGCATCGGGAGAATGTTTCAGGTGGGAGTGTTGCTAGGAAGGGCAAACCCTTGACGAAAACCAATCACACCCATTTTTCAAGAGAGGTCTGCCCTAGAGTACTGTTTAAGAAGTGGCTTTAGGAAAAAACATGGCTCAGTAGAATTCCCTAGGGTGTGTAAAGCTATGAAGCATCGATGATGTGGGGTGGGAATGACAATCATATTCTTCATGGAATCAGGTCTCTGGTGGGAAATAGCATTGGAAAATGGCCATTTAATAGGGCTTCTACCCTTCAAAGATTCACTGGTCCCAAGATTTGGAGTTTCAAAGAGGGAGAGACAGAGGCAGAGAGAGAGAGAGAGAGAGAGAGAGAGAGAGAGAGAGAGAGAGAGAGAGAGAGAGAGAGAGAGAGAGAGAGAGAGAGAGAGAGAGAGAGAGAGAGAGAGAGAGAGAGAGAGAGAGAGAGAGAGAGAGAGAGAGAGAGAATGGAGACTGTAATAAATCTATCTTACAGGGTTATCATAAATCTTAAACGAAAACACTTAACACAATTGACTCACAAGTAATATGTGCTCAATACACGTTAGGTGAAAAAAATCTGCTAGAAAAGTTTTTCCTCTACTTTCTGCAATAAACACCTCCCATTCCTAATTCTTACTCTCAGATCGGGGTATTTCCACTCCTGATCTCTGTTGGTTTTGCTCAAATCACAGGTCAAAGAAGGAAGGAAGAAGAGGGTCTCAGTTCCACACCCCTCCAACCTGTTACAATGGGGTCATATATTTAAATATCCACAGAAAACAGGTAGCAGTGAAGCAGGCCAGGTGACAACAGGACAGTACAGTTTGAGCCCCAGGCCTTAAAATTGCCTTTTCTTACACTTCCTGTGATGCTGTGGGCTGACAGAAAAGCAGCCAGTATTGAACCAGCCCTCATTTAAATTGCGAGAATGTTCGCAATGCCACCTTCCCAGGGACAGTGGAAACTTCTTGACCCATGCCACTATCAACACTAGGTGGGTGCCTGTCAACCAGCAACCTGTGCTTTTCTGTCGGAGCACAGTGAACTGTGTAATCAACAAGATGTATTTATGTGAGTTTCATCATTGACAGCAAATTGTGGCCACATGGGGAGATGTGTTAGTTAATATTTGTTTTAGCTTTTTTCTTTCTTTTACCTAATTTTTAAGAAGTTTTTACTTCTGCTAATAATTTCTGCTTAGTATACTCCGTGCAAACAAAAACACATAATATAGAACTTGAGAGTCCCTAATAAAGAAGTCACTCTTTCTGAAATAGCCTCAGCAATAATTTGCAGATTTCCTTCCCGTTTTACTTTACTGCAGACACATGCTGCATTATTGTGCTGTAGCAGCTAACCAGGTACCACAGACTTACTTTCTCACAGTTCTGGAGGCAAAAAGTCTGAGATCAAGGTTCAACAGGGTGAGTTTCCTCTGAGGCCTCTCATCTTGGCTTGTTGACGACTGTCTTCCTCCTGTGCTTTTAAAAAAAACGATTTTATTGAAAGAATACTGTATTACAACCTTAGTTTAAGGTACGCATCGCAGTAAATTAACATCTGTCTATGATACAGTAAGTTCATCACGATTTCATTTTTTCCCTCATTGTATACTTAATTCCCTTTATCCACTTCACCCTCCACCCTTTCCTGTGTCTTCACAGCAGTTTATCCTCTCCGAGTGTCTGTCCTAGCTTTATTTTCTTATATGGACACTAGTCCTATTGGATTAAGATTCAGCCTAATGATCTCATTTCACCTCATTCACCTGTTTAAAGTTCTCATCTCCAAAATACAGACACATTCAGAAGAACTGGGATCAGGTCTTCAACATAGGAATATTGGGGTGTGGGACAAAGTTAGTTCACAATGTACACACATCACAATTTTTTCCCCTTGTACAGTTCTGCAACCTGCTTTTCTCACTTAAGGCAGCTTCAACAGGTTTTTTGGTTGGGAGATAGGTATCTTCCTGAAGATGTTGAAGTGTTCAGTATTTTGCTTTTGCGTCTTCATGTCTATAGCAAGAAAGAAGGGAGCTGGGAGCAGCCATGGGGTCGGCATCAACAGTGTCTGCAAGAAGGTTGTTCAGACTCTTCACAGCTTCCCTTCCTGCCCCTTCGAATCGCTCTTATGTCTTTGTGTTTCTGTGCAAAGTTTCTGTGATTTTCTTAGGCTTGTTTTTCACACCACACGTTGTTGGTTACTGTGTAAATCACGCTCTGCTATTTCTATGCTACGGATTTGTTCTAAAATGCTATTTTGTCCTTGCTTTCCTTTCTTATCTCTTCTAGCTTCTCTGGCTTATCTCGCTCTGCTGATGTATTACTACATCTCTTTTTCATCTCTTTTTAACCACAGAAGTCACATGCGCTTTCTTTTCTGTAAAAAGCACAAGGCGTGTGTTATTGGAAAGTCCTCACTATCACCAGGGATGTTTTCCCTAGGCCCTCTGTTTATCTCCTTGAGTCCTTGGGTTAATTTGATACTCTGGTTCCAGTACTGAAAAATGGACGTTGATACTCTATATCTATAGTCTTTCAGCAGTCCATAAAGGGACGTGTGTGTGTGTGTGTGTGTGTGTGTGCATGCACACACTTGCGCTGTGTGCAAGAGTCTTGAGTAGCTGGTGTCTGTGAATTTTATCTCAAATTTTCCTTTAAAACTCGCCCTTATCAGTGTCTTTCTGCTTCTGTGGCATGCCTCGAACCATCCCCAGGAGATCCTCACTCCCTGTCCAGGTTCTTTGAGGTCCTTGAACATTGTTTTGATCTGGCAGTCAAATCTATTTTAGTGCTTTTCATGTCAGACTTGGAAAATATTTTCCTACTTCAAGATTGAATGACTATTCACCTTTATCTTCTCCTGATAAGTACAAATGATTTCAAATCTGTCTTTGATCAACTGACTAACCAACTTTGCTAACGTTATTTTAAAAATCATTCAACTCTTTCTTAGCTATACAGTATGCTCAATAATGTACAGATATAGAATTTTTCTAGACTTTTCTTTCCATCTCATTGATAAAGCTTTGGTAGCTTTATCTATTCTCAAAACACTTTTGTTTATTCATGTGCATAACATGTTATACACACCATGTATAACATATAGAACAATTTATACAGGTAACACAGGTAATTACAATACAGGTATATACACAGGTAATTTATAATACAGGTGAATTATCAATGGTGTAAATTATATAAACGCTACCATTGGCCTCTCCTCCCACTCAACGCCATGCACAACATCTGGATTGGAGCATGACGGTATGTTCCAAGCAATGAAACCTAGACAATTTCTCTTGCCTATGAGTAAAACCGCCTGGAAAAGATGAAGGAAACTAGGCTGTGTGTGACTCAAGAGTTGTAAATTTGTCTGAAGTTAGCAAATCTATAATGTAAGAGGAGGGGAAAGTCTCATATAGATTTTTAAAGTGATTTCACAAATGTCCCCCGCATTTATCTTAGGGAAGGAGCACTCTTTGTTTAAAGTATATTTGGGGGCACCCCTGGTAGAGTGGTGGTTTAGTCAGTTGGTCTCTGCCACGAGCACAGCCCACATATCCCAGGTTCACATCCCACGCTGGGGAGACCCATCAAAACACACAACTAAATAAAAAAATAAAATGCTTCTTCCTCCTCTTTCTTTCTGCCTGCCGTCCACTTGCCTTCATTCCTGCCTGCACCTACCATTTAAAAATATTTATAAAAATGTATGTATTTTGGGTGCACACGGGTGGAGCAGTTATTAGGTCTACCACCTCCAGCTGAGCACAGTCCAGTACATCCCTAAGGCTCCGTTCATATCCTGGGACAAAGAGGAACCACCAAGATGAACAAATAAATAAAAATGCTTCTTCCTGACATCTCTTCAGAAAACAAACAAAAACCACCTGGTGGCTCAGATATTAAGTCTGTGCGTGGGGAGCAGTCCACATATAGGCCAAGAGCCCGGGTTCACAGCCCAGGACCAGGGGGCAAGTAAAGCGAACTACTAAATAAATAAAATACTTCTTAAAAAATAATTGAAAAAAAATTTCTTCGGTGTCTCCTGATGGAGCAGCAGATAGGTCAGCCACCTCCAGAAGAGCACAATTCACATACATCCCAAGGATTGGGGTTCATGTCCTGGGGTTCATTGTTCTGGGCCCAGGGGAATAACCAATGTGAATAACAATATAAAGATAAAATGAAATTGCTTTTTCCTCTCTCTTCCTGCCTGTCTACTTCTTTACCTTCATTCCTATCCACATGTTTCTTAAAAAAAACAAACAACCTAAACTTAGTATATTTAGATAAATGAAGTTGGTTCTCAGGTTGTAAAGCCTGGTCATAGAGTATAGAGACTGATTTCAATTGCTTTATGAAAACATAAGGAATTATTTTAGACTCATAAGAGGAGAAAATAGAAATAAGATAGGAAGAGGAGAAAGGCCTAGAGCTATGTGATACAGTGAGATCCCCAGTAGAGAGAGTTAACAGGACATTTAAGAGGATGTCAATATTTGAAGTTGAGTTGTTAGTGTTGTTTTGACATAAATTTCATTTTTTCCAAGGTCTATGCATTATTTGCTTCTCAAATGTATGTGTGTGTGTGTGTCTGTGTGTGTGTGTGTGTGTCTGTGTGTCTGTGTGTAGGAAAGTATCTGAGTTTGTGTCCATGTTGTCATGAAATAGTCCATAATCTAAACCTACTCAATGAAAACACAATCATAGAGAAGAGGGGGAAGGTAAGTTTCCTGGACACGTGCAAAAATATGGGAAAGCTTATTGATTTCTACAAGCTATAAAATGGGGACTTTATTCCATATCTTCCAAGCTGGATGACTCCAGCTGACATCTCGCAGCTAGCTAACTTTTCTGATGATATGCTTTTCAGTTTTAATGGACATTGGCTGGAAGTGAGCTTTTAAATGTACATTTAAAATGCTCTTTTTCTCAGAAGTGTCCAACAAGGACACAGAAGTGTCCTCCAAAAGAACAAGCATCATTCGTGACATTGGGAAAACGAACCTGCACACTGCTCCATTTACCTCCCAGAAACTCATCAAGAGGGAGAAATAATAACATTTCAAAACTTCTGTTAGTTCTTCCAATGGTCCGAGTTGCTTCTTCCCAAGATTGTGGTGAAGATGAAATGATGAATATGTGTAACATTTGTTAGAAGTACCTGGCACACAGTAAGTTACATGTGTGTTTACTATTATGATTCCCAGTATTATTGTCATATCTATGCATGATAGAATAAGAGGAAGTGAGTTAAGAGGGGGATTCAGAAAGGAAAAGACTGGAAGTAAGAAGTAAGAAGAGTGGGTCCCAGGAGTTAGACTGTATAGCTTCCATCCACTCTCAGCACTCAAACTTTCAGACAATTCAACCACACACCAAAAAATGGCTGTGGGAGGTTTTTTCCACATGGGTGGGGTAGTTGTGGGGCAAAGAATCATAGAGCAGGAGTTGTTCTTTCATTTTATGGAGTAGAGAAGAGAGAATATCTCCAAGAGGTGGGATGTAAATTAAACCAAGAGTGTTTAGGGAGCTGAAATTTAAGATCACAGCCAGAAATGACTAGGAGTCAATAAACTTCCCAGGAATATACAAACATATTGGAAAGGACACTAGATTTTCCACTGAATACAGGGTTAAAGAAATCATGCGAGCTGGAACAAATAAAATAAAACCCAGCACTCTAGTCATGTTCTCAGTTGACCAAAGATCACATTAAAAATAGGAAACACAGGAAGTTAATATGTCAAAAAATACATCAGTTGGACACGTCTGAGAAAAGAGCATTTTAAATGTACATTTAAAATCTCACTTCCAGCCAATGTCCATTAAAACAACCAAAACTAGAGAAGACCCAATCTCAAATATAGTAAGAAAATTGGTTGCTGCAATTCAGTGTGGACCAAACTGAAAACCCATTTGGGATGCTCTCCTAAGATATGAGCAAGTTAAAGGATATCATAGTTCCTCTTAACTCAGCACTACTTCTACTCCTGAACAAGTGATGTCTTTAGAGAAGTCACAGAACAGAAGTAGCTGTGGGGACTTAGGTGTCAATCAACATAATGAAATTCCCACTAGCTTCTCCCCAGCCAGACTTCTGCCAAAAGCATGACTCTTCCCCAATGTGGGATCAAGCAGGAGTATGGAGCCTCACGACTCCTCCACCCAGGAGAAGGTCCCAAACCAGTGAAGCCGTTCACAGCTAAAAGGGTCTTTAGCAACTTCTAAAAGAAACTTCAGCTGTCCAGTTAATGATAAAGAAAGAAGAGAATCTAGATCTAGATAAGAAGTCTTCTCACTAAATGGTGCCATTCACATCCCTGTTTTTAACATCAACTTTATCTCACACTATACACAAAAATAACCCCCAAATGGGTCATAGACTTAAATAAAAGCCAAAACTATAAATCTTCTAGGAGAAAATGTCTGAAACTTTGGCCTAGACAAAGTGGTTTTTTTGTCTTTCTTTGATAAGACACAAAAGGCATGAACAATCAAAATAATAATAAATTGGACATGTCCCGGTGGAGCAGGTTAGATCAATCGCCTCCAAAGGAGCACAGGCCACATACCCTTAGGTTCCAGTCCCAGGTCTGGATGAAAACAACAAGTGTGAACAACTAAAATAAAAATAAAATAAAATATAGATGCTTCTTCCTCCTCTCTCTTCTTACCGGCCGACTTGCCTTCTTTCTTGCCTGTACCTTTCCTTTAAAAAAGCTAAAAAATAAATAGATAAATTGAACTTGATCAAAATGTAAACTTCTGCTTTTCAAAAGATGCTGTTACGGAAGCCATGAACTGGGAGAAAATACTCAAATATGCTTATTTGCAAAAGCACTTATATCTAGAATATAAAAAAAAACCATAGCTCAATAATATTGAGATAAGCAGCTCAGTTTTCAAATTATGCAAGCAGTTTTAACAAATATCTTACAAGAGCCTATATATGTATGTGCAAAAGATGTCGAACAATCTTTTCACATGCTTAATAGACATTCATCCACTATCAGGGAAGTACAAGTTAAAACTATAGTGACGTATCATCACATATTTACTAGAACGGGCAAAATAAAGATGGACATGAGCTGCTGTTGGGTGCGCACTAGTAGGGTAGCAGTTGGGTGCAGTTCACCTACATCCCGAGGTGCCAGGTTCATATCCTGGGGTCTGTGGAAACAACTGAGATGAACAACTAAATTAAATAAATGCTTCTCCCTCTTCTCTCTTACTGCCTGTCTGCCTCTGCTTGCCTTCATTCCAGCCTGCACTCTCCCTAAAAAAAAAAAAAAAAAAAAAAAAAAAAGAGCAAATGCTGGAGAGAATATAGACCAGTAATTCTCATACATTGATAGTAGAAATGTAAAACGTCACATGCACTTTGGAAGCCAATTTGGTGTTTCTGTATAGAGTGAAGCAGATGCTTGCTGTACAATGCAGTCATTTCACTAGTAATTATCCCACCAACTGGAATATGTTTACACCATAATTAGTACATGAACATTCTTAACAACTTTATTCATACTAGATAAATTTGGGAACAACCTTAATGTCCATTAAAGATGATTAGAGAGATAAACCATGATGTAGCCACACAATGGAATGCTACTCAGCATTAAGAGGCAGCCATCTACACACATCTGCAACAAAATGAATGCATCACACAAGCATGTTAAAAAAGAGTCAAACACAGAAGACAATATGCAGTAGGATTCTATTTATATGGAAGTCTGGAAAGGAGAAGTCTAATACATAGTGAAAGAAGACAGATCGGTGGTACCTCGGGCTGGCAGTGGTGAGTGGGGTTACAAGGACATGCCAATAATTAATATCAGTAGATGTTAATATGTATTACATAGTAAAAGATCTTTAGATTAATGAATATGAATTGATATGAAAGGAATATTACTAGATATAAAAACGCAAAAGCCATGGGGAAAGTAAGGGCTATTTCGTTTAGCCACTGGGGAAGATATTTGGCTCTGGGGAGAGGGAAACCAAAGCTGGTGCTGACTGCGTCACCACCCGTCCTGCACAAGGGCAGGGCTGTTGCTGCGTCTGGCTTGAGCTCACTGAACTAGTCTCCTGGTCCACAGTGATCCACAGTGGACGGGTGAGCTGGTTTAATTCCGTGTCGTGAATGTTGCTTCTTCTTCTCTCTTCTGAGTTAGGGTATCGCCCCCACCCCACCCCGGGGCTGAAATCAGGCAACTGAGTTCCCTTAGGCCAGAGTTCTCAGCCTGGTCTGCACGTGCGCTCCAGCTGGAGAGTTTTTGTTTTTAAGTTTCACAAGTTGGTTTATTTTCTTTTTCTCCAATTAAATTTTTCATTGAAGGAGCCCTGCATTGCAGCATTAACAAAGGTCGAAGGTGTACATCATTGTAAGTCAGTGCATGAATATGTGAATTACTGCATTAATTTCAGTATCAGCATCAGTCTGATTCTATCCTGCACCATGTGGCTGGCTCTTTCCCTCTCTTTGCCACCCACCAGCCTTCTAGCTGCCACTAATTTGGTCCTTCAACTGAAAGTCTATTTTTGTTTGATTTGGTTCATTTGTTTGTTTTCTCTGTATACCACGTGAGTGAAATCCTGAAATATTTGACTTCTTATTTCTGACTTTTTTTTTCACTAACCATAATTCCCTCTAGGCTCATCCATCACATTCTCAATGGCAGAATTTCATCCTTTTTAAAAATAACTGAGTAAAGTCCCACTGTGCATATGTTTAAAGTATTCTTTATCTATTCATCAGTCAATAGCATTAGGTTATTTCCAGCTCTTGGTCATTGTAAATAATACTACAATAAGCATAAAGGTGCATATATGTCTTAAAATTAGGATTTTTCAGTTAAACGCCTAAAAGTGGGATATGCAAGACAAGTTTTCCATTCTCGAGTTTTTTGAGGAAACTTCATAGTGTCTTCCATAGTTTTTAAAACTACTGATGCCTGGGACCCATTGTAGAACTTCTCTCCTCATCTCAGGAATGGGGTCCAGATGTCAGTATTTTTCAGTCCTCCCCCGCAGTGATCCTAAGGGGCCATCAGGATTAATAATCTCTGTTTTGTGGATTATTGCTTTGCCACAATGATACATTAAACGCTGAATTCTTAGGAGCAAAACTCTTTGTACAAGTTGTTTACTAAGAGGTCGGCTATTCCTGAACCATTCCTTGGAGAATCCTAGTGGGCAAGTACACTTTGCACTGGGATTTTCCCAAGGGAATGAACCACTTGGCCTGGCAGAAGGAGTAGAACTTTTAAGAGTCCTTGTCGTGAGTGAGAGAAGAATCTGTGCAGTGTGGCTGCTTGCTGATCTCTGTGACTGTTTAGACAATCTCTTCCACCCAGTGGGACAAGTGTTTCTGTTTACCTGCCAGACTCCTGTGCCACTAAAAATGCAGGATTGAGTCCATTAAGAGTGGAGTCAAGAAATCACCAAATCACCTCTAACAGCCTGAGGAGATGAGGAAACCAAACATCTTTGTAAAAATCAAAAGGTCCTGCCTGTCTTTTCCAGATTTTCTTTTTTGGTTTGCAAGAAGCCAGCAATCTGCTCTCAGTTTCCAACTCAGACTAAACAATATAAGGATGGAAAAAAATTATTCTAGGTCAGAAAGGCTCTGAGAAACTTGCCTTACCTCTGGACAGTGTATTTCCTGGCTTCTTTCCCTTGACAGGCATGTTCATTTTCTGGAAGCAGGAGAGGAAAGTGCTTTATCTCTTTCTATCGGTACTTTTTCTAGTCCCAAGAAAAAGGGACAGTGAAGTAAGAGTGAGTCCACACTGGTGCCGCCAGGTGTGCCCTTGGGAAGTATGCCCTTGTCTTTGACTTTAGCCAGAGTGGGCCATCAGACAGCTACCTGCTGAATACCGCCCAAGACATCCCTCTGCTTTGAACTCACCTTGACTTCCTTGCCCTGTAGAGATGTTCTGGGCCCAAAGCGAGATCTTTACAAGGAATGAAAAGGAGAAGTAAGAGCACGAGTCTGGAAATGAGAAGAGCAGTTCTCTTGGACTGTGAGACTGTGGACACTGTTTTCCTTTTCTGAAACCCCATCTTCACATTTGAAGAGAGTAGGAGGTTCTAGACATGTTTCCTTCCCATCTACAGGACACGCACAACATCACCTAGCAAGCTCAGCAACTGCATGGCCATTGCTTCCGCTGTCCCCCAGCAGCTTGAGAGCTCCTTGTGTAAGGACTAATATTCATCTTTGTGGCCCCTGTACAGTGACAGGCATATGGATACTAAAAAGCATATCCATTGAATGAGAAAGGGAAAGGAGGAGGGCACAGTATCTTAGAAGGCCACTGGGGGCCTAGTTGCATAAAACGCTTCCAGGAGTTCTGAAATGAGAGAGGAAGAAAGCTGCTTCTCTCTAATCCCTATGAAGGGACAATAAATGAGACAAGAGGCGATATGGCCAAGCTTTTCAAAAGAAGGCTCTGTGAACCTGAAAAAGCAAAGCTGCCTGCGCACACCTCAATTCTGCGAACACCCCAGGCTGGTCCAAGGAGGTGCTGATGGAGAAGTGGAGTAGAAGGATTTTCTTCCAATGGCATCAAAGAGGCCAGAGGCCTAACGAGATTGGTAGATTAGACTTTGTGAGGATTTTGCAGTCTATACACATTTTCTTTTCTTTAAAAAAAAATTTCATTGCAGTAACTTTGATTTTTCACATTAAAATAAACTCTTATGTGTAGGTTCCCTGTATGTATAGTTTCTCCTTTCCTCAGATATCTGTCAACATACCCTGCCCTCCGCCACATCACCAAATGTTCTTTACCATTGTCCAGCGGACTCTGCCACCGCTTGTCCCCCCTCCCCCGACCCCATTCCATTCCCTAATTGGTGACCTCAGTTCTATTGCAAATGTCCAAGCGTTGGTTTTATTGCTTTATTTCTTTATATCTACATTCCACCTATGAGTGAGATCATCTAGTAGAAAGATAGATATCTTTCTTCTTTTGGTTTATTTCACTTAGCATCATCCCCTCCATACTGATTCAAATGACAATATTTCATCTCTTCTAAGGGCTGTGCAGTATTCCATTGTATATATGAACTACACCTTTATTCATTCATTTGATGTTGGGCACTTAGGTAGCTTCCAATTCTTAGCTATTGTGAATAGGGATGTTATCAATATGGGGAGCATAAATCTCTGAAAATGAGTGTTTTTTTTTTTAATCTGTTGGATAAACACCCAGAAGTGGGATGGTGGGATCATAGGGGATTTCTATATTCAATTTTTTAAGTAATCTCCATACTGTTCTCCATAGGGGTGGCACCAATTTGCACTCCCACCAACTTTGTTAAAGTGTTCCCTTGTCTCCACATCCTTGCCAGCATTTGTTGTTACCAGACTTTCGAATAATAGGCAATCTCTCAGGTGTAAGGTGATATCTCGTGACTGATTTGATTGCAGTTCCCTGATAAGTGAGTAGGAGCATCTTTTCAAGTGTCTGTTCACCATCTGTAGATCCTCTTCAGAAAAATGTCTCTCCAGTTCCTCTTCCCATGTTTTAATTGGATTGTCTGTTTTTCTGCTACTGAGTTTTATGAGTTCTTTCTATATTTTGGTTATGAAGCCCTTGTCAGAAATACAGAACACAAATATCTTCTTCCAGTTGTCTTTTTGTTTTGGTGATACTCATTTTGGTGAAGTTTTTTAGTTTGAGTTCGTCCCAGTTGTTTATTTTTCTTTTTGTTTCCCTTGATGCTGGAGTTGACTCCCCAGAGACCTCTCTATGGCTAATACCATGGAATGTCTGTTGTATGTTGTCTTCCAAGAATTTTATGGTTTCCAGTATTATGTCCATATCTCTAGACCATTTTGAGTTAATTTTGTGAATGATATTAGAGAGTGGTCTAGTTTCATTCTTTTGCATTTGACTGTCCAGTTTTCCCAACATCTTTGATTGAAGAGACTTTCCTTTCTCCATCATATGCTTTTGGCTCCATTGTCATAGATTAACTGACTGTATGTGAGTGGGCCAGTTTCTGGTGATTCAGTTCTCTTCCACTGGTCTGTGCCTCTGTTATTATTCCAGTATGATATAGTTTTGATCACTATCACTTGTAGTATAACTCACTATCTGGAAGTGTTATCCCTCCAGATTCATTCTTTTTCCTCATAATTGCTTTAGCTATTTGGGGTCTTTGGTTGTTTCATACAAATTTTAAGATTTTTTTTGTTTTATTTCTTGGAAATAAGCCCATGGAATTTTAATGGGGATTGCATTAATCTGTATATCGTGTTAGGTAAGGTAACCATTTTCATGATGTTGACTCTTCCCCATCATGAACAGAGAATATCTTTCCATCTCTTTGTATCCCCCTCTATTTCTTTTAAGAAGGGTGGAGTTTTCATTGTATAGGTCTTTTACCTCCTTTGTTAAATATAGTCCAAAATATTTGATCATTTTTATTTCTATTTTAAGTGTTGGAGTTTTCTTGATTTCATTTTCTTCTAGCATGTTATTTGTGTATAAAAATACAACACATTTTTGTGCATTGATTTTGTAGCTTGCCACTTTACTGTATTCATTGATTAGTTCTAGTAGTTTTTGACAGTTTTTAAGGTTTTCAATATGTATAATCATGTCATCTGCAAATAATGATAGTTTTACTTCCTCCTTTCCTATTTAGATTCTTGTTATTTCCTTTTCTTGCCTTTTTGCTCTACCTAAGACCTCCAGAATGATGCTAAATAGCGGTGATGAGAGTGGACAGCCTTGCTTTATTCCTGACCTTAGAGGAAATATTTTCAATTTTTTGCCATTGACTGTGATATTGGCTGTGGGATTATCATACACCGTCTTTATTATGTTGAGTTATATATCTTATATTCTCATTTTATGCAGGGTTTTTTATCATATGTGGGTGTTGGATCTTGTCAAAAGCTTTTTCTGTGTCTATTGATATGATCATGGGTTTGTTTGACTTTCTCTTGCTCTTTTTGATGTGGTGTATGACGTTAATAGATTTACATATGTTGACCCAGTCTAGCATCCCTGGGATAAATCCACTTGGTCAATGTGAATGATCTTTTTGGTGCACTGCTGGATTTGCTTGCTAATATTTTGTTGAGAATTTTGGCATCTATGTTCATTAGAGATACTGATGTGTAATTTTCTTTCTTGGTAACATCTCTATCAGCTTTCGGTATCAGTGTGATGTTAGCCTCATAAAAAGTATTTGGGAGCAATCCCTGTTGTTCAACATTTTGGAAGAGTTTGAGACTAGGTTAGGTAAAACTCATTAGTAAAGCCATCTGATCTTGGGCTTTATTTTTCAGGAAATTTTTGATTACTTCTTCAAATTATTTGCTAGTGACTGTTCTGCTCAGGTGCTCCAATTCTTACAGGTTCAGTCTTTGTAGACTGTATTTTTCTGAAAATCTGTCTATGCCTTCAAGTTTGTCCACTTTGTTGGCATAGCGTTGTTCATAACAGTCCCTTATGATGTTTTGAATTACTGTGGTATCTATTGTAACTTCTTCCCTTTCATTTATGATTCTAGTTATGAGAGTTTTCTCTTTTTTCCTTTGTGAGTCTAGCCAATGGTTTGTCAGTTTTGTTTATTTTTTCAAAGAACCAACTTTTGGATTCATTGATCTTCTGGATTGTCCTTTTTGTTTCCTATTTCATTTATTTCTGCTCAAATTCTGATTATTTCCTGTATTATGCTGATTTTTGGCTTTAATTGTTCTTCTTTATCTATTGTTTTAAATGTAGACTTAGGTTATTTCTTTGTGATTTTTCTTATTTCTTGAGGTGGGCCTGGATTGCAATGAACTTCTCTCTTAGTATCCCACAGACTCTTTTAGCTCATGTCTTCATTCTCATTTGTCTCTAATTATATTTTAAGTTCCCCTTTGATTTCCTCTTTTATCCAAGAGTCATTCAAAAGCATGTTGTTTAGTCTTTGGATTTGGGCTCTTCCAGTTTTCTTTTTGTGACTGATTTCTAGTTTTAAGTCTTTGTGGTCAGAGAAGATGCTTGGTATGATTTCAATCTTTGTAAATTTGTTGAGATATGTTTTGTGTCCCAGCATGTGGTCTATCCTTGAGAATGTTCCAAGTGCACTTGAGAAGAAAGTGAAATTGTAATCATTGGATAAAGCGTTCAGTATATGTCTACTAATCCTGACTATTCCAAATGGTCATTTAAAATAGCTGCTTCCTTGTTAATTTTCTGCCTGGTTGATCTGTCCATTGCTGTAAGTGGAGTGTTGTTGTGTTGCTGTTGATGTCTCTCATCTGTTCTAATAACACTTGCTTAATATATTTTGATATATATTTGGTGCATATATGTTAATAAGAATTAAGTCCTCTTGCTGGATTAACCCCGTATTCATTATAAAAGAGCCATCTCTATCTTTTGTTATGCTTTTTAGTTGGAAGTCTATTTTATCCAATATGAGTATAGTTATTCCTGCCTTTTTTATAGTTGCCATTCAACTGTAGGACTGTCTTCCAACCAATAACTTTGAGTATTTGTCTACCTTTTGAAAGAAAGTGAGTTTCCTGAATTTAGCAAAAGGTTGGGTTATGCTTTTTATTCCACTCAACCACTCTGTGTCGTTTGACTGGTAAGTTCAGTCCATTAATATTTAAAGTGAGTCTTGCCATGTAGCTAGTGTCACTTTGTAGTGTGTCTTCTATGTGTTGTTCCAGACAATGTCTTTGTTCTTCTCTTTCTACTCTTAGGTGGGTTGGGTGTAATTATACACACATTTTCTTATTCTCAAAAGCATTCTGTGAATAGGGAGGTCTCCTGGGGCCTGGAGAAGAATGGTGGCACTAGCTTAGGGCTGGACTGGGAGGAGTAAGACTGACTACAGGGACCCTATAGCTCCAGAACAATTCCTCCACTTGGAGTGATTTGGGGGAGTCTCTGGTGTATCCTCTACCACATTTGGCCTCAGAGGAGAGGATAGAGGGAAGCAGGTGGGTTTGGAATCTCAGGGAGTTCTGAGCGTAATCGGGCACCTACCTCTGAGTAAGAGCCTAGGCTCTTGACTGTCAAAATTTTTTTTAAAAATGCTAAGAGATACTTCTCATTATATAATTTTTATGCTAACTCTAACCTTCTCAAATCATGGGTCATGGAATCACAGGACTTGCCCACCAGCCCATCTGAACATTTATAGAAAGTTTCCCTAATAGTCAAATTAACATCCCTGTTATACAGTTTCTGCCCATAGGGCCAGGGATGATGGAGTTAAGTGAGGCAATTCGCCTTGGTAGAAAATATAAGGGATATGCCAATGTACTATTTTTTAAAGTCAATATTGATGCAAAAAAGTCCAGGATGCACAAAATATCAAAATTTTAAGTAAAGACCAGAGCCAAACCTGTACTTGAATAACTCCAGATATGCAGCCTTTGTTCACATCATCAAGTTGGCTCTGATCAAACTCGTTCTCATTTTCAAGGTTTTGCATACTAGTTGATGTTCTTTTGGCCTGGAATATTCCCCCCAGATCCTTGCACAGTTGGCCCTTTCCCATTATTTAGATTTTTGCTCTAATACCATCTTCTCAAAAGGAACTTCTTGTCTCTGATTTTATGATCTAAAATCATACCCATACCCTGGCCTACTCTCCACATGCCCACTCCCCACACTCTATTTTATGACCATTTTACTTTTTCTCAGAGCACTGAAAAATTGTTATTTTTAATGTATTTGCTGATGTCACTTTAGTACCTAACAGAATATACTTAGAAAAAAATAACTAGCTGAATGAAATAAATGAATAAAGCACCTATCAGATATCGTGCTAAGTGTATAATTTCATTGAATTCTTTCAATAATCCTTTGAGATAAGTGTGATTAACACTGTTTTACTGATGAGAACACTGGATTTAGGTTATGAGACATTTTTATTTTCTGTGACACAAAGTCACAGAATTGAAGGCAAGTAGAAGCTAAAATCATCCAGAATTCAATTTATTTTCATTGTTTCTATGTCACCACTACCCTTTGGGCTCCTTATTTCTCTCTTCCAAGGGAAGTTTTAACTCTTTCGTTCCCAAAGTCACTCTCTCCCTCTACATTGAGCCACTGTTGTAAAAACAAGAAAATTCCAAACTTTTCCTCTATAAAAAGCACCATCAGTTACCAAATGGGCTTTCGTGCCCAGGGAGGACTCTAGCGTGACATGTTCACAGACGGGGCTATTCTTACTGGTCAGTGTGAGGTTGGGTCTGCTTCCTTCTAGTCCTGTCTGAAATCATGTTTCCTGTAACCAAACTTACTGTCCTTCTTCCAGCTTCTGTACCTCAAACTACTGCTGTAACTCTAAGACTTTGAACTGCCTGAATGTTTTTTTAGGTTTAATAAGAAAGCAGCAGCATTGGGAACAGATCTTATCTATGTGGGAACTAATTTACTCTTTGACCTTATGGAAAAGCTGCTGTACTTCCAATGTGTGTGTGTGTGCGTGTGTGTGTGTAAATAAATTTAAATACCATAAAATTCACTAATATTTTACCAAGTTGTGTCACCAAGACCACAGTCTAGTTTTTCAATATCCCCAACATCCCAATAAGCTCTCTCTTACCCCTTTGCAGTCAATTCCCATTCCTATGCCCAACTCCAGGCGATCCACTTTCTGTCTGTATGGATTTGCCTCTTCTGGACATTGTACATTGAGGGAATCATTCACTATGTAATATATTGTGCTTGGCTTCTTTCACTTAGCATAATGCTAATCATCCATGTTGTAGCTTATTTTGTTCCTTTTTATCACTAGTATTCCAGATGTGTGGATTGGGATGGGACTAAATGATCAGTTCTGGTCAATGGCTTCCTCCTTTAGGTCTTTCCTGGAAAAGAAGACCGAGAGCCCAATTCACAAGGCCTTCCAAACTCTGAGGTAATTTCCCTTCAATTGTGTGTGCATAAGGGTTGGGGTTGGGTGATGTCTGGTCTTCGACTTGCACTCGAAAATAAATTGAGTTCTGTTCTCAACTCAATGTCCTTAGAGGTTCTGGGTCTCCCTTAGTAGACTGAAAGCTTCTTGATGGGAGAAATAGGGTTCTCTGTGGCTTCTGTATTGTCTTAGTCTTTCAAGAGCAACACTGAGCCCAAAGCAAGTATGAGGGGCACTTATGAGTGAAACAACAATATGGTGGCATTGGGCACAATCCCTCTGCTCCTTCTGTCCCACCTGTTGGCCCTTGGGTGGCTCTTGGCATTCAGGGCTTGCTTAATGCTGCAGTCGAGTCCAGTGAGGCACAAAGCTATAGCTTGGCCACGTCAGCTCCCCTGGGAACAGGCCCAGGTCAAAGCGAAAGGTTTTACTCTCTCTGTGGAAGGATTTAACATGTTTTGGGAAGGAGCTCCACAAACCCAGTGCTGATGTTGTTGAGAGGCAACAAGGCACAGAGACACATGGTGGCCCTCAAATGCATTTCATGTGACGAGTATAATAGAAGTCCCAGAGAAGAATCATTTATTTCTTTTAACTTTTATATGCATTGTCAACATTTAAAATTCAGGTATTTCCTATTACAGCCAGGATTTCTGACTTCTCTTGGAAAAACAAAAACAGAAACCCAGGAGATCTGGTCACTGGGTTTCATGCTTTGAAGAATAACCCCCTCCCTATGGCCTCAGTCCCCTTGGGTTTTCTCTTGTCCTGAAGCCTAAGGTCCATTTTTCTTCACTCATCCCATTTAGATTACCCACCTGGGCCCCAAGATGCTTAAATCTGCCCCTTGGAAAGACAATGCCCAAGGGACCATTTCTGACATGTACCACCTTAGTAAAGGGTTGAGGTAATCAAAGATGTTCATTGTTCACTCCGAGCAAAAGAATGGCTAATCTGCCTTCATTTCATCTTTCTGTTCACTGTGGGATATAGATGTTGGGAAGGTCTGGAAGTGGGAGTGGGAAAGGGAGGGCCCACTTGGTCTTACCTTTTGGTTAGCATCTAAGAAGCAGAGGTGTAGTAAGTGCCTCTCTATGCTTAAGAGAAGCTGTCCTGCCTAGTCCTTTATCTTAGATGAGACTATGTATGTAAAGAACTTGACTTGTTGGCTGGCACAGATGGTATAAGCCCTCCATATACGCTTGATGTCAAGTAGTATTATTGTTGTTACACCCTTAATGGTATTATTGTTGTCACACACTCGATGATAAGTATTATTGTTGAGGTTACCATTCTCACAGCCTCTGTTTCCAGCCATGAAGCTGTTACCATCGTCACAGTCTCCATTTCCAGCCATGAAGCGAGCTTCAGCAAGACGTTCTCTTGAAGAAGTCATTGAGGACCGAGCAGGAAAGAGGCCTGCTGGGCACCACTGGTGAAAGGCCTGCTTCATAGACCCTCATTCTGACTCAGTGTCCACCTGAGAAAAGGCCCTCACCCCACTAATGGGAAAGTCAGGAGAGGTGGCCTCTTTGGTTGTCAGAAGGCAGAGGCCTCCTAAAGGCAGCTGAGTTTTGGCCCTCATGGTGTAAAACCAACAGCATCCCCAACCACAGCATGCCCTTCCTCCTCTGCCTCTCTGTTCTGTTTCTCTTCTGCCTATTCTCCCAGCTTGGTGGGCCCCAGACTAATAAAGCTGCTGCCTTTCCCTCTGAGTGTCCCAGCATTGTCAGCCCAGAGGGGGATGCTTCACCGCTCCCCGACAACCCTCCAGGTCATCTGTCCCTCAAAAATGAGCCATGAACACTGTTGGGCCATGGGGGCCAAAATGAAAGAACCAGGCCCCAGGCACTGAACAACAAATTGATCTTCTGGCCATGAGATTCTCTCTCTGGACAAACATTAACTTTTTTTTTAAAGGAAAATGCAGGTAAGAATGAAGGCAATTAGGCAAGCAGACAAGGAGGAAAAGGAGAAAGAAGCAAAGAAATATTTTATTTTTATTTTACCTGTTTATCTTGGTTGTTCCCTCCTGCAGGCCCAGGACTCGAATCTGGGTCCTTGAGATGTATGTGGACCGTGATGGACTGGAGGCAGCAGACCTCACTGCTACTCCACTAGGACACACCAAAAATATCCTAATTCTAACCAACCTCTGTCAATCTCCTGAGGTTGATTTTCTTTCACTATGGTTTTTCTGGAAATTTGTGGTTCCCCATTTCTGGGGCATAGAAAAACTGGAGCACCCTGAAAACTGGGACAGCTGAGACATTTAGACGTCTGGCATGCTAGTCCTTCTGTTTCACAGCCTCATCCTGTGGCACAATTCCCCACTGCCATGATGGTGTCATCTTGGGTAGGTCCTTTGATGTCTTATGTACCATTGCACCACCTTGGGACTCTTCCCTCGCACTCACTACTTGGCAACTAGAGCAATAAATTCTGTGCCATTCTCATCTCCTTGTGGAGGTGATCATCGTAAGCATTTATTCTATTTGACCCGTCATTATACCAAGCACTGTCTTGACTATTTCATTTGATGTTCATAGCTATCCTACATGTCATGTAACATTATTTCCTTCATCTTTCAAAAATCAAAACCAAAACCAAAACCAGGCATGGCACACTCTTGTGCCTCAGGCAGCCAACACGGGACCTGAATAAAGAACCCAGTTTCTTTAACTGGGCCAGGAGGGAGGGGTGAGACAGACAGGAGGCGCATGGTGGAGGAGAGAACCAAAATAAACAAATAAACGAATAAAAATGCTTACTCCTCCTCTCCCTCTCTTCCTTCCTTTTTCTCTTTAAAAAAACAAAACAAGGTACACCCTAGTGGCCTAGCAGATAAGGCCACCAGACGTAGTTAACATACATCCCAAGGACTCAGGTTCAAGACCCAGGCCTGCGGGGAGCAACCAAGATAAACCACTAAATAAATAAATGTCTCTTTCTCCTCTCTCTTTTTGCCTGCCTGCTTACCTGCCTTCATTCCTACCTGGACTCTTCCTTAAAAATAACAAAACAAAACAGGCTTAGAAGGGTAGGTAATTAGCCCAAAGTCATCAGCCATGAAGTGGTCTATCTGGAAATTGAAACCCAGGAAAAGAGTTGCGAAAGCCCTACATCTTTAACACCACTTCCACCTCCTCTCTGATAAAGTTGAGTGGTTAAGAAGGTCTATACAAGAGTTTCCTTTTGAGTGTAATTCTTAAGAACGTTCTCTCTAAGGGAAAAGAAACCAACCTTCTGTGGAACTTCAGGCAGGTATCTGGTCTACCAAGCTCCCAACTGCTGGAGAGTTTGTTCATCCCAACTGAGTCTGGCGCCTGTAACTTAAAATACCAAAGCACCAGTTCATACCCTCTGAATTATCCCAGATCCTCACTGGATCCTCAGATGAGCCCAGCCTCCGGCCAGTTCCAGGGGCTCATGGTCTTGTGGAAGCAATGGACTCCTTTCCTCCACACCGTGTCTCCCCTACCTAATTCTCCTTCCTCTAAGAAGTTTCCCTTCTGTGCTTTTACTGACAGGGCCATTCTCTGAAGGAGATCAACCTTTCAGCTATAAGCCCAAGGAACAAGCCCTCAGCATCCGTCACCACCTGCCCACTGACCGCCCTCTGTTCTTCACTGCCTGAGCCACTCTGCCTCCAGGGAAACCGGCAGCTTAGCTGAGAGTAACCCCACCTGATAGAACTTTGCCTTCCTGCTTTTGAGTCTGTATGATTTCCCAGCACCCAACCTTTTGATCTAAAATTGCAGTGTGTGTATGCACTTGGACTGCACATACCAATTCTCAGAAGCCTTTTTCTTGTGGCAGAGCAGGAGTGGATAATCACATGCATTTTGAAATTCAGCTTTCTTCATCCTCTTTTCAAACCCTGAGACCTGAACTCTTGTTCTCATCCCATCAAACCCGGAACTTCCACTTTTGACATTCTCTAGCCTTTTCTAACAAAAAAGGGCCAGCAAATAAACCACACTATGTGCATGCGCACACAGGTTATTTTTTCTGGCTACAGAAATAAAGCATGTTCATTGTGTCTTGAGATGCTTTATAAAGATCTGAAGTCCTCACACGTAGACTGGGTGTAGAGCAGGAGAAAAAGGGAGGAATCAAGTCTGAGCAGGAGAGGAAGTTTCCAGTAGGTAACTGACAATTCTGCCTCCAGAAAACAGGTACGCCACCCAAGAAAATATGAAGAGGAAATTTGAGGAGTGTGTCCCTCCTCTCTCCCTGAATAGAGGAGACAGGAGGCAGGGTGACTTCAAGGCTCAGGAACTCACTGTACTTTCATCTTCTCTGCCCACAGACCAAAGGTGGCCTGGAGCAGTTTCCATGATAACAGAAGGTTCTAGAGCCTCAGGAGTTGAGGGACCAAGGAAAAGCTTGTACACTACTGTACCATGTGCGTTGTGGCACTTGAGTCAAGGAGAAAATACACGGTGACAATAGGGCTTGGTGTAGCTGTTCCATTAAATAGAAGAAACTACAGAGAGCAAAGTTCCCCACTAGGGCTGTTCTTGGCCCAGGTCCCTGCATACTGCCGTGCCAGCCACGTCATGGGTGCTAAGGTTTCTTTTCCTTAAGGAAACACCTCAAATACTAGAAGAAAACTAACAACAAAAAAAAACCAGACACGGGCGCACCGTTGTGGTTAAGGGGATTGAGATACTGCAAATCGCACATACAGCCCAAGGACTCAGGTGTGAGACTGGGGCTGGGGTGAGAAACCAAAATGAACAACCAAATCAAGATGTTTCTACCTTCCTTCCCTAAATTCTTCTTACTTCTCTTGCCTTTTCCTTCCTCCCTCCCTCCCTCCCTCCCTTCCTCCTTTTCCTTCTTCCTTCCTCCCTTCCTTCCTCCCTCTCTTCCTTTCTTACTTCCTCTCTTTAAAAAAAATGCCAGAAACAGAGGAGGAAGTAGGGGAGCAATTTAGGGGCTATTTGGCGGAAGCTTCTAGTAGGACCTTTCAAATTATACCACCAAATTAGCAAGTTTAGGGAAACTGGCCCAGCTGATGTGAGTTTTATTACATAACACTCAGGTATAAGCAATCTCACATTTCTTTCTATAACGAAATCAATTTGCTCAGGGCGCTCACCCACTTGGTGAGTGGCATATATCATCCCTTTCCAACTCAGATGCTCTCTCTTATCTCGGCCTCTACCTGCCATACACTCACACACATACAATGAGGATGCTGCACAATCCTGGGACTGTAGGGTTCAGTGTGCCAGGGACAGGGCAAGTCAGCCTGGGAAACAGGCTCGCATGACATCTGCCGTGATGTGGCAATGTCCGTGAGCCAGCAGGAGTGAGTGCTCCAGAGATTTCTGCAAAGGACACAGTAGATGAGAGCAGCGCACTGGTCTGGGCCCCTTTAGACTGTAAGGCAGTGTCCCCCAAAGGCAGAGTTTTCATTTGGGTCCGCTAAGCTACAGGCATTCATCGTGGGTCACACAGTGGGGAGGAGAGAGTCCCACCGTCTTCAGGACACTCTGAGCTGCCTTCTGCTGCCAGGCTCTGGGTGCAGGCCTCAGGAAGCGTTCCTTCTGCATTCTCTCAGACATGCCTCCTTACTCTCATTGCTCGTCTCCCGTCCCACCTTCAGGCCTTGGTTTTCTATCCTGTTGCAACAACCCCGTGGATTTGATATTATTTTTGGCTTTCCGCGTTCCCTCATCGGATTCAAGAATTTCTTCTCTTTCCACACACGAAGCCACAGGTCCGTCCCACTGACTGCTGTTCTCAGGCTGACTGCAAAGAGCATAGCCTGGGATAAATGGATAAGACTGTTTCCAAAGCCCAGGTTCAACAGTTATCGTCGCTGACCCGGAGTCCCGATTTATCCCCAGCTCTGTCTCAGGTTTGCCAGGACAACTCTAGTCTGCCGGATGGCCTGGCCTCACCCTGCCCTTTTCCTGGACTGTGGTTGATTCTGCAATAATTTAAAGTTCTCTTTATTCAAATGAGACAGAGAGAGAGAGAGAGAGAGAGAGAGAGAGAGAGAGAGAGAGAGAGAGAGAGAGAGAGAGAGAGAATTTCCTTGCTAGGTTCATCCTGGGATCTGTTAAGGAACTGTCGTGCCCCTGAGGTTAACGCTCCCCCTAGTAGCAGAGATGTAAATTATGACTAGGAATAGCAAATTGTGTTTGTAAGCTTTTTTTTTTTTCATTTGACATATATTAATAATTTAATACTTACATAAATCCGCAGGCACAGAGAGACTAAGTAACTTGCCCAGAGTCACACAGCTGGTTAGGAAGTCAGACTCTGACTGGGACCAGGAAGTTTGGTTTCAAAGCTGATGATTTAACTCTTCTACGACACTATCTCTCAAAACAAAAGCCAGCACCTACTCATTCCACTAAAAACCTCAGACACACCTCCACCCCTTCCAAAGAACACGTTTGCTCCATTTCTCTAAGTCTCCTTACGAAGAAAGAGACATGGCTCACATCTCAGCTGCCATCACAGGTCGTGAAGTTAGCACCCAGGGTGCCCACGGACCACCACGTTGCCAGGAGACGCGAAGAGATGTCTGGCTTCCATGGGAGGGGTAGTGATAGAGTTAGCATGTTCCTCCACCAAGACTTGCTTCCACAATCTCAGCAGTGGGATGAGCGTGAGGGGTCTTAGCAGCTGTTTTCCACTGACCGTGTCATCCATGTCATTTAGGATGGGACCCTGACAGATTCGTGGGGGTCGATCTCCATTCTTGGCTGTCCTTTCACTTTTGGTGCTTGTGTTGTCTGGAGCCCTGAACAGCCTCATTCCACCTCATGTCACCATGACAGGATTTCCAGGAAAGCACAGCCAACATTTATGAGTCCCAAACCCAAGTCTGTTCATACTCAAAGAAGCACAGTCCATCAGCTAAAAGAATGCTTTTGAGGAAGTTGAACCTTTGACTTATCTCTCTGTTGTATTAGGGGGAGTTTAATTTCTCATTTTCACCAAGGTTATCTAGGACAGAACCTTTAAAAATAAGACAGTCAATAGTGAATTAAATCAGACGAGAAAGACAAATGTCTTATGATTTCACTCATATGTGGACTATAAAGAAACAAATCAAATGAGCAAATAAAAATCAAAACAAGAATAAACCTTTACATTCTGACAACATAAAGGTGGTTACTGGCTGGGAGGAGGGTGGGGGCAGGTGGAACAGAAGATCGATCGGCTGGTGGTGGATGGTGACTAGACTTTGTCGTGGGGTGTGGTGTGGCATATGCAGTTATCTTCAGGTGTGACTCTGTAGGCCTAGCACTTACACAGTGTTGTAAACTAATGTTACATTAATTGAAAAACAAAGAAGTAAGGCAGTTAAAAGGACAGTCTGTGAAACTTATAAATAAACCCTTCTTGAAAATCTTCTCTTTCTTACTCTGTAACACTGTCTGTAAAGTTAGCTGCTCATCCCTCTGGTAACTGAATAGTCAAATGAGGTCAGTTGTCTCTTGTTTTGAGAGATAGTGCTGTGTAAAGGTTAAACCGCCAATTTTGTGATTCCCCAAAAGAAAAGCCCACCATTTTTCACAGGAAGAACAAAGCAGGAGCACAGTATTAGAGTAAATGTTTATTTCTGCTGGGTGGGGTCATACAATATGAAAGAATCACAAAGCGAGATATCAGAGCTTCTCTAATTCAGTATTTCCAGAACTGGAAGCTCACAAAATGAACACACTGAGTGAAATGAACTATTTCTAAGACACCATATTTAATTGAAGATGTCATTCATGTAAAACATATCATTATGCCATGTTTCACTGAGAAATTTAAAAATACTCTTGATTAAACTAAATACTCTATTATAAAATGTACTGGATTTTAGAGATTAAAATGTGAAAAAACAGAGTCTTTTAAGGTCAATGAAATATGACTGTTATCAGTATAAGTGAGTGAAAATGGGTCACTTCCTACAGAATGCTTAGAGCAATGTTTGACGTTAAGAGTTCAACAAATGCTACCTGTGAGCATGAATTGTTGCAACGTCTTGGCTGTTGTTACATTTAGGATTTAATCCAAGGTAGAGGAAGAAGGCTCTGCAAGGACAATTTACTTTCTCATGGCAGAATGTAGAAGCAGAGGCTGAGTTGGTGAGTTGGATGGGCGCGTGGAGACTGCCTCAGGGTAGACCAGAAAGACAGTGTGGCACAGTGAGGCAAACCTGCTCCATCTGCACCTGAGGCAGCACCTGTCACGCTAGCCACTCTCTAGAGTCACACTTAAGAACAAGAGTCACTGCCCACCTATCATGTCACCTTAAAAATGAGACCGTGAACTAGTAACATGCCTACAAGAATAGAGTGCCTCACCATCTAAGAGAGTTACGGTGTTTTCGAGGGTGCTGGGCACCATGGAGATTATAGCACCAGAGAAGGGAAAGTAAGGCTGCCCTGGGATAGCTCGCCACCCACCTCTCCCAAAGTCCTGTGTGACACCAGTGTACCTTATACCTGTGTCTTCCTCCTCTGTTTTCCCACCTTTTGTCTGTCAGGACTTGCTGTTCAACGTGAGGTGTTGGAACTCCAAGATTTTCACGATGAATAAATGCCATCAGTCTGAGCCGGGACGACACAAGTTGGAGACAGCGTGCTAGACCACTCCACGCTCCATTCCTCAGAAACCCATTTTAGAGGAAGGGCCACAGCAGCTGCCAACAGCAGCCCTGATTGTGCTGCAAACTCGTTGGAGAAATCAGCTTCTTGCCTTGGTCCGTGGGCTGTTCTCTAGCCCACACATTGAATTACGTCTCTGGTGACCTAAGCCCAGGCCTGCAAATGGCAGCAGGCCTGTTCAGGATAGGCATGCAGAAACAGGGGAACAGGTTCAGCAACTAGGCAGCTTGCTCTTGACTATTCATGTCAAGAGCCAGGACTATTGCAAAGAAGCACTTTGGTTTCTATTTCTGCTTGAATTTGACCATGAAGTTTCCTAGCGGCAAATGCTTAGCAAGGAGACAGTCTACACCTCCTTTTCACAGGCAGTCATGGCTCACACAGATTTATCTACCAGCTGACATACAGCATAAACATTGCATGCACAGTTCCTTTTCTATGAGGAAGCATAGAAAAATTATGAAAAGCGAGTCAATCAAGAATTTCACATACAACCCTGGGTATCGATAGCTGACTTGTGTTAAATCTCTTTTAGAATAATGTGGAGAAGCAAATTACATGAGCAAATCCTTTTAACCCAAAGCAACCTGATTCAAAGCCTAATCTTGAGAAATGTCAGTGAGTTTATTTCCTCCACCACACATTTCTTTTTTTTTTCACATCTTAAACACTGGATTTATGATTTTTCAAGCCTAAGGTCACCTTTGAAGTGTAAAGGCTATAAAACAAAAACTTCCCATTTCTTGAGGCTTCTAGTTAATCCTCCAACTTCTACACACCCTCCAGAAAATATTCAGTGCACACCAAAGAGACTTTGATCAAAAACACATTGTTTTAACCCAGGCATTGTTGTTCTTTTTTTTTGACCAGTGTCTGTGGCTGTGTATTTGCATACATATGCAGACAGGTAGTGTCCTGATTTAGCTGATTTCTCTAAGGAAGCTCTAACCAAGACAAATCTTTTAGTGTGGTTTGCTAATTACTGTTTTCCAGTAATTTCCATCTCATTCTTTATTCTAAGTAAAGGCTGGCATCTCGATCATACCTTGCCCACACTGGGGCAAATTGTCACTCTACCCCAAATTCTCTGTATGTTTTAGCTTTTCCCTTTTTCTCTCCTTAGTACTGTCTTCCTTGAAATACTGGGTATTTGACAAGCGCTAATGAATTTGTCTCCACAGTGACATCTGAAGGGTGATCTCTGGCAGATTGATTGGAATCCAGGGGTGGAGAGAGAGGGAGGGAGAGAGAAAAGGCGCCTATGAGGCAAAGATCAAGTCATTTTCTTTTACTTGTTTTTTGAGAGTTTTTGTTGCAATTTTTATTTTTAAAATTTTACTGAAGGAACATCGCCTCATAACACCTAGGTTTACGGTGCGTGTTGTTGAAAACCAATGTCTGTTTATAGTACATGAAGCTCACTGCTTCTTTCTCCATGTGACTGCCCCTTTTACCTAAACGCGCACCTGCCCCTCTTTCTGCCAGTGACCACCAATTTGATTCAACATGCCTCATTCAGTACTCTCAATTTTCCTTTAAACACTGTCTTTCTGTTAATATTTGATAAGTTGTATTTGCACTTCATTTATTTTGAATACTTTCAAGATTCTCTCAAGGCGTCTCCTTTTATGCTTTTGTTATTTGGAAGTTTCATCACCATGATTTTTTGGGGTTCCAAACTTCTTTCTGTAGCTGATTCTAGCTGAATTGCACGGTGGTGCAGAACATGCATTGCAGGACCCATGTGTTTTAAATTTGTCGAGGTGCATCTTATGGTCCCAAATGAGGTCTCTGTTGTTGAGAAGAAATTGTATTCTGCTAGTGAGTGTCTGCTCTGATAACCCTGTGTCCTTGGATTCACCTTTTGTCTTCCCAGTCTTGAAGGACATGTTTTATCCTGGTTTGTCCCCATCTTATAGATTGGCATGCTGATTCCATTCATGTGATTTATTTTCCACAAAAGAGGAGAAGAATGTGTATCCCACTAAATGTTTTGTACCAACCAGACATTTTCTTTTAGGCATTGGCTTGTTGTCACATGGAGAAGATGACTGGGGATAATAGAAACTCTGTGAGGACATCCCAACGTCTCCATCACAGTCCATCATGATAAGGAAGCCTCAGTCAACACAATACTACTCTTACCACATCCTTAGCTGGAGGTTTGACATACAGCTTCTCAGATGGGGATGGCACAGAAATGAATGACTCTTGAACTGCACCTCCAAACCAGCTCTGAGGTCTTCCAGGGGCCCTGCCTGTGGCTTTGGTAACCTAGAGAGGCCCGAAATAGCCAGGGGACCACACGGGCAAGTGCATTCAGTGTAAAAGCAAAAAAAAAAAAAAAAATACTGCAGAGTGAAATCATGCATTACCTTTAAGTATCAAAGTGTTACTGTCTCTGAGATCTTTTTCTTAACGGTAATTAACAACTTGGTTGAGGAATAATTTATATACCATAAAACTGACCCACCTAAGATCAGTAACTTTAATATAGAGTTGCATGACTATCACTACAAACTAATAATAGAGTATTTCTATTGCCCCCAAATAAAACTTAGTACTCATTTATAGTAACTTTCCATTTCCTTTCTTTTTTTGATTATTATGAACAATGCTATGAATATCCTTATACACAGTGTGTGTGTGTGTGTGTGTGTGTGTGTGTGTGTGTGTGTGTAGACATATTTTCAGTTCTCCTAAGTAGATACCTAGCTGTTGAATTGCTGAGTATATTAGTTTCCTCTTGCTGTGGTCACAACTTACTACAAACCTAGTGAGTTAAAGTAACACAAATTTATCTTAAAGTTTTGAAAAGTCAGACGTCAAAATGAGTCAGGAAAATGCTGAAGTGTCAGTAGAGCTTTTTTTCTTTCTAGCAGTTTCAGGAGAGGCTATAGTACCTGTCGTTTCTGTTTTCCACGTTCCTTGATTCACGAGCGCGTCATCTAACTTCTGCCTCTGCTGTTCGCCTGCTCTGCTGTCTCTCCTCTCCTGCCTCCATCGTTTTCTTGTGACTATACTGGTTTCAAGTAGATAATCCAGGGTAATCTTTCTATCTCAAAATTCTTAACTTAATCACATCTACAAAATCCCTTTTGCCTTGATACACCCTGGTAGCTCAGGTGCTACGTCACCAGCTGGGGGCTGGACCATGTCAAACCCAAGGACCCGGGTTTGAAACCTCTGGCCAGGTAGAACCACTAAAATCAATAAACAAAAATACTTTTTTATAAATTCTCTTTGTCACATAAGATGTTGTATTCACATATTCTGGGAATTAGGACCTAGAGTCTTTCATGGGACCATGACACTGCCCACCACTATAAAATGATAATTTTATATTAAACATTTGAGGAGCTGCTAACCTAGCATTCCAAAGTGGTGACAACATTTTGCATTCCTACCAGCAATATATGAGGATTCCAGTTTCTCTACATCCTCACCACTACCTGTTATGATTCATCTTTTTTTTAATGGTCGCCATCCTAGTGAGAATCAAATAGTCTTTTACTATGGTTATGACTGGCATTTCCCTGATGTTAATGGCATTGAAGAGCTTTTCATGTGTATGGGGTCATTTGACCCTTTTGGTTTGTTTGTGCTCTTTCAGTTTGGGGAGCACTAGGGAGATCAAATGCAACTCTAACCTTTCTTAGTGTGCTTTCTCACACCTCTGTCTAGAGCCCCTTGCACAATTCATTGATGTCTGTAAGCCAATTCTGAGGCTGAGACGAGAGAAACCTGAAGAGAGGGGTGTTAAGACTGCCACTTTCAGGATCATGTCTTGTGCCTGCAAAGCGAAACCCTTGACCCAGTTCTTAATTTGCAGATATTGAGACCCTGACCACTGTTTACAACACTTCTCCATTAGCGATCTTCTGGAGCAGAATGGTGATACAGCCTAAAGACCATCCTTACCTCCAGAGCCTCTCTCCAAGATGGGCAGGGAGGAGTGTCTGTGCAGCAGTGCTGAACCCTTTATCTATCAAAATGCAGGGCCCTTCACAGCTGAAAGTACAGCAGCAGCTCTCATCCCCACAATAGACCAGAAAAAAAGGCCCAGCTCAGAGTCATCTCTCCCTGGGCCTCCACAAACTTTATCAAGTCTTTCCACCTTCTGAAGAGCTGGCCAGAAACTCATAGGACATTCACGCAGTTCTAGCCCCAAAATGACTTGTGCCAGCCTCTAGAATTTGTGAAATATGTCAATATGATCGAAGCAGATCACTCACAGACAGGCACTCTCCATGGCCATCTTTCCTCTTCTCTCCCTTTCTTACCTCCATCCTCATCCTACATGTGCCCCCTGGTCCCTCCCTCCTTGTGGTTAGGACTTTGAGCCTCTGAAGGATTTTTTAGGAAGCCTTGAAGATCTCATGTTCAGCAAGAAGAGTGCTATCCCTGGCCTTGGTGACCGGGCACTCCAGTAGGTAGCTGAGGGACAAGACCATCAAGGAAGGGCCATCTGCTCAGGTCTGCTTCCTCACTGCCACCAATTGTCCCCACATTTGACAGTTGCCATTTGGCACTTGCCAGTACCAAGCGATGGTGAGGAAAGGAAGCCTCCTGTTCATACCAAAACCACTGTCTCTCATTTCCAGGCCATAGCTGAGACTTGTGAACCCCAACATGACTCACACCCTGTTAGTCTTTCTTTTTCCATTGCTATCAGATAATATGACCTCAACTTCTGCTTTGTTTTGTTTTTGTTTTTGCTGTTTTTGATTGTGGAAATATCTGACCATTTTCTTTCTGGTCACATCATTGGTGTTATTACTATCCCATGGGCAAGGGATCCCAATTAAACAAGGCAGATCGAACATTTTTTTTCTCTCTCAGTTAAAAACCTACTAAAATATCAGCAACATAGATGTTTTTCAAAAGACACAAACCAACAAGGACAAAGAGAATTGTAGCGGAAGTAATAGTAGAGACAATGTCAGCTTTATTTTTCAGAGTGGAAAGTGGCTAGAAGAAGGGTGACTGACAGAGGAGACAGGAGAAAGGCTGTGGGAGGAAGCCAAGAAGTAAAATGACTCCTACCCAAGCAAGACTTGGGGTTTGGAGACATCAGTACCTCATATAGCAATGTAGTAAGCCAGAAGACAACTGAATAGGAGCAGAGGAAATCGCCACCAGTATCTATATCTATCTATCTATCTATCTATCTATCTATCTATCTACGTGTATGGAAAGATGGAGGCAGGAATGAAGGCAAGCAGAGACTGGCAGGCAGGAAGAGAGAGGAGCAAAAATCACTTGATTTATTTAATTGCTCAGCTTGGCTTTCACCTCAGCCTCAGGTCTTGAACCCAGGTCCTTGGGATAGGTTGTGTGCACTCTGTCAATGTCAGTTGACTAAATCCATACTCCACCAGGGCATGCCACCAGGATAATTTTTGTAAAAGAAAAAAATAAGTTTGCATCTCTCCTTTTAACAAAAAATAAAATCACTCAACCAATCTCTGTCTTCTTTCTAATAGATCTCTATTTTTCCTTCTCTTCTACAAAATGATCTCAAATAATGTCTATATTTCTATCTTGGTGTCCTCATCTCCCTCCCTCCCATTCCTTAACTAACTGCAACTCACTTTCTCTCCCATCACTTCCCTAAAACAGCTCTCACAGTTGCTAATCCAAAGGGCACTTTGGGGTCTATAGAAGACTAGCTCTCTTAAGCCCGTGATACTTTGTCTTTTGCTTGAGACCCTTTTCTGCCCTTGGTTTCTGAATCTCCATATCCTTCTGATGTCTGGCTTCTCCTTCCTGACTTCCTTAACAAGTCTTTCCTTTTCTTCTCCCTTAAACTTTGTGTTTTTAGGATTCTGCAATGTTCTTGCTTCACTCTACCCACTGTAATCATTTATAGACTTACTGAAATGATAAAGGGGTTTCTCGATGATCGAATTTAGCTGAATGTATCATCTTCTCAACATCTTCGACCTTGGAATTTGATGTTATCTCTGAGTAATGCCCAAATTAAGTCAAATTCTCTGATACCTTGCTGGTTTCTGAGATTTATTATTTTTAATAGTAATATTCATTATTTCATTCACAATTCTAAATTGCATTTAGGATATTAAAATCGAGAATTAACTTTTGGTGTGGGGAAACGATCACACTTTCATGTTGCAAATTGTCTATAGGACACCCTACATTTTATACACACACACACACACACACACACACACACACACACACAAACAAACATACACACACACATATATATATATGGATATATGGCATGGTATATAATGAAGAAACAATTTTAATTTAAAATAGTCATTTTAGAACAATATATTATTAATTACACCCTAAGTTTATTTTAATATAATAATTTTTGATAATATTCATAATACATAAAGGGAAAATTCTACTTTTTATAATTTAACAAATTTTATTTAGATACATTATGTACAAAAATCGTGATTTTTTTCAATGGCATAGTATATTAAGTTGGTTTAGAGATCAACCACATTTGAAAATGAAGAACTAAATCAGCAATGTGTATGCTGTCAAGCACAGGCAAAACTCACTTCCATAACTGCTTGGTATTTTCCAAAATGTTTCAAACAGTAAAAATCTATTGATTTATGTTTTAATTGTTGTGCTTTATTCGAAGCAACTTCCCAAGATGCCTGATGCAACCAGCCTCCAAACCAAGTCCTCAATCCCCCTCAAGATGCACACCACAGGGGCAGGGAGACGTTGGCAAGTTCTCTTTTCAGACTAGCTCAGATAAAATCGCAAAATCACTTTGCAAACTTCTTTGGAAAGCACTCTTGATTCTTTCCATGAAGAACAAAGGAAAGAAAAAGCAAAGGCATCCTGGAGCATCATTGCTATCATTTTATACTGCTTTTTAAATTTTCCTAAATTAGCCATTGTCTCATTTCTTTTCTCACTTCCGGTCCAGACCTGGCACCTGGGAGGAAACAGAGAGGCTCTCCTGAAGGCCCCAGAAAACACCAGCAGGAAATGAGACTCAGAGCTTCCCTTTCACTAGAAAGTCAAAACGAAGTCACCATCTGGAAAAGAGTGAGATAAGTCTTCCCAGCTCTCCATCTATGCTTCCGCCATATTGACCTGAGTCAGAGGCAAGTGTTTACTGTTGAGCCAAGCACAGCCTTTTGGTTTTGGTTTCATAATAACAGTAAGAATGGTGATCATTAAAACACTATCCAAAGAAACGGGAACCCTCATGTACTGCCAGTGGGAATGCAAACTGGTATTGGCTGTTCCTTAAAAAATCAAACATCATATGCAAAGGGAAAGCAGCCAGACACCGAAGGACACATATTGTCTGATTCCAAATTTATGAAATGTCCAGAAGAGGCAAATCCATAAGGACAGAAAGTAGATTAGTAGTTTCCAGGGTACAATGGAAAGGAGGAAGTGGAACTGAATGGCAGTGTGGGATGATTTGGAGGTGATGGAAATAGTCTGGAATTAGGGAGCTGTGTGTACAACATAGTAAATCTACTGAAAATCATAGAATGCACATCTTAAAATGGTAAATTTTACGTCTCATGAATTATAACCTAGTTAAAACAAATGAAAACTAAAAATCCGGAGTCCCACACTCCAAAAAGTCTGAATTAAAGCTATAAATTAAATTGCCTAAAGGCTATTTAGTATACACTTTATGTTTCCTGGAGTTTCCTTCAGAGACACAGATTAAAAAAAAAAACAAAACACTGGGCAAACAGGAATCAAAACACCATTTTATTCTTGGCAGAGCCATTTGATAATCATGCTTAGTGAGAATCTCTAAGAGAATCAAGCAATAAATATGGATATATTAAATTGCATAAAGGACAGCTTTCTCGATTCAGAAACAAGGGAATGGAGAGAACTAGAAAGGACAGTCATATCTGATTTTAAAAATCTATTGTTCTATGTGTACTTTTGTAAACAAAAAACAAAGTCAAACAAAAATTTACCCTAAATCTTACTATAGATTGTACTCTGGGAGAATGCACCCAAGGAGAATGAAAACAAATTCACACAAATAATTGTACGGTGATATTAATAACTGTATTATTCCTAATAACCAGAAACTGGTCCACCAGCTGGATTCTTGATTATTTGGCCCTAGGATTCAGCACAGGGTATCTTTTTAGGATTGACCCTGAGTTCTGTGCTCTATTTTAACATCATAGAGCTTCTCATGGAGCTATTATGATCTGGCTCCCCTCTGAATAAAAGGGTGCTTTGATTCCCCCTAGCCTGTTGTTTCTTATCTAAGGTTCTGCAGGAATCTCTAAGATGGGTCAGGAGGATTTGTGCATTTCTGCACTCCAAGATGCAGATATTGCTAACAGGTATCATCCAAAGTCCATCTTGATTTTTATTATCTACCAACTAGAAACCAGAAAGGACTTCTGTTCCTCCCCCAACTTAAAATATTATTACAAATGCTTTAGAAAGTAGAACTTACATAAAAATGAAGAAAATGCTGGCAACTGATGTTTTTATTCCTAAACAAAGAGCTACATTAACGTGGTAATGTTTAATGACAGATGTAAATAAAATCCACCTTAATGAAATCAAGAAGATCAAAATAATAAAGGTGGAAAATAATGAAATAATTGAATAGGACAGATAAGCAAGTCCAAGAGCTCTTTCTTTAGGGAAAAATAAAACAATTAAACAAATCTCTGGCAAATGTAAGTTAATTTAAAAAATAATTCACCCCAACTTTTAAAAGTATTTAATTATTGACTGAAGACTTAAATCATTAATCATAAACTGTGACGTACTGATGAATATGAAGATCTCAGTGAAACACACAGTTCTCTCCTCTGCCAAACTCCCTGATATCCAGTCACACCCCCAAAGTTTCAACAGCCCCAAAGCAGGAAAATTCTCTTAGAACAAGACCAGGGGTCAATGTGTTAGGCTTGGCATGATTGTTTGACGCCTTTCTCTGTCTAAAAATGCAAAAGTTCAGGTTACACTGCAAACCTCAGGGCACGAAGCCAGTTCCTTTCAAGTAGAGTTGATTTTGTCTCTGTTGAAGCTAAACTCCAGCCCATTTTCAGTCCTGTAGGAAAGCTTAACTGAAAAATAAGCTTTGAGAATGTGGAGACTAGAGGACATAGAGCCCAGTGTTTGACATGGAAAAGAGTGAACTAAGGATGGTTAGAGGAGAAAGGAATGGGGACTGAGAGAAGTGAATAATATATGCTCCATGGGAAAAAGTTAGACAACTTTGTAGCCAGCTAATCAGTTACATATCTAATCTAGTCCCATATTTTCTAAATTTTAGTTCTCCCTCTCTCCCTCTCTTTTTTAGGAAAGGTCCAGGCAGGAACGAAGGCAACCAGAGGAAGGCAGACAGGTAGAGAGATAAGGAAGAAACATTTTATTTATTTCATGTAGTGTTCATATTGGTTGTTCTTCTGGCCCTGCGACGCGAACCCGGGTCCTTAGGATGTGCATGGACGGCACTCCTTCAGAGGCAGCTGATCAAACCGCCAGTTACAGTTCTTCTGATTTTATCTTCTCTGAAAACTCAAAGTAATCTATTTATCTTGCAGAATTGTTAGAAGGAAATGAGGCCATATATGTGGAAGTATTTTGCAAAAAGTACAGCTTGCTTTGATGGTAGGTCAGGGAGGAGGGCCTCACTGCTCATTTGGAGGTGAGAGAGGATACCGCATCTGTCCTAGAGCAGTCATGACATGCAGCTATCAGACGCAACCATCCTCCCCATGCGCCATTGTTCTCCTTTGTCTATTCAGACACACCAGAAGCTGCCAGTGGTCTGCTGTGACATTGCAGACTTGGTATTGGTTGGAAGGTCCGGTGAAGGTGGGGAAGCGAACTTCCAGAGCCCAGTCACCCCACAAGGATATAAATAAAAGAAACACAAGACCCCGTCTCTTCCCCTCGGGGGAAGATTTGTTGGTCCCCAGGACCCTTGGGACAAAGGTGTCGTTTGACTGAGGTTGATCTGGAGAACAGACCTTTGACTACAAAACAAATACTCGAAAAACCCTGTCAGGACACAGACCCATGTGGGGAAGCGCTGGGTATTTGAAGCCACCAGAGCCCGCTGAGTCCGAGTGGGACTGGGAATTTACGGATGTGCTTGCACATTTCACATGACAGGAGCACCACTCCTCTGTCTCTTGTAGCAAAGATTCAGTAAAGTCAAGACTGATCACTAATACTTGGCGGAATGCACTTTCTTGTTTGTTTGGGTTTTGTTTGGTTTTATTTTTCAGGGAAAGGTGCAGGTACAAATGAAGGTGAATGGGCAGGCAAGCGGAAAGAGAGAGGAGGAAGAGGCATTTTACCTTATTTTTATTTAATTGTTCACATCGACTGGACTCCCCAGACCCAGGACGTGAACCCCTGTCTCTGAGATGTAAGTGGACTGTGCTCCTTCAGAGATGGTGGAACACACTGCTGCTCCATCAGGGCGCGCCCAGGAATGGACTTTCTTTAGAAAGGAGTGCAAAGACCACTTGAGGCTGGTGTCATGGAGAGCAAGATCGGGGGCTGCACTTGAGATGAAATTCCTAAAACAGGTGGTACTATAATGTGGCTAAAATTCATGATAAATGTGCTTTCCATATCACTGAAAGAAAGGAGGATGATTATACAAATGATGGCTAACTATTTAGGGCAAACTATAAACTGGTCAACCATTTGGGAGGAAATATTTATCTTTATTTCATGCCAAAATGCATTCAGCTTTAATATCGATTGAAATGTACAAACAAAACATAATATTATATAGGCAAATATTGATATAATCTTCTTGTGTGAAACAATTTTGGAAGTTTACACAAAAATTAGAAAACACAAAGAAAAAATGCTAATAGCTATGTAAAAGTAAACATTTCTGTAAAGCAACAAAATAAAAAAATCACAAAGAGTAAACAAAAGGCAAATAGGAAAGAGGGAAAATACTTGCAACACAAATGTTTTTTAAATACCAAATATATTTTAAAATGTCTATATACATATATCTACATATATGAATATTTTCTATTGATTAAAAAATGAAAATTCTAACAGAAAAATTGATAAAATACCAATACAGGCATATTATAAATCAAGTTATACAGACGGCCATCAATTTGCTGAAAAATATGATTCAAGTTTGAACTATCAAAGAAATGCACATTAAAACAAGAAGATACCTTTTTGTCTACTTAATTGACAAAGATACAAAATAACTTCGATCATTTGACAAAATTCCTCTCATTGCCCAACGAGGAGATGTAAATTGGCACAATTTTTTAAGAAGAAAACTGATGGTATAAATTAAAAGTCTTAAAACATTCATTTACTTTAGTTCAAAATATAACTTCAGGAATGGATCTTTCCTAAGAAGGAAATCAAAATTTTTAATAAGTAGAAAAATGTTAAATTCCAAAAATGACCAAAAACATAAAGGAGGCTAAGTACATATATACAATGTTAGAACTGTTTTAAAAGGCATATTTATTATCTTTGAAAAATGCTTATGCTATACTGCAAAACAGTTTGTGGAATACGATTCTATTTTTATATTATCCTCCAACTTTGAGAAAATACTTCCCACCTAAGCTCTGTCTTTATAGTCCAGGTGTAAAACATAAAGAAGAGAGTTTCTGATGGGCTAAATTTGGATAAGAAATGAACTTTTGGATTAACAAACCATGGCCAAGTGGATGGAGCCAAGTAATATTAACATGGTGACTGGAGGTCTTTCCCTGTGAATCAGGGGCTGTAGCCAGGAGCTGACTTGTAGAGACCTGGACAGATGCTCTTAGGAAATACTGCTCTAAGAATAGAAATGTCTATGTGAAAAATGAGTTCTCTATAGGGATAGGATTATGGATACCTTTTTGTTTGGGGTTATATTTAAGAATAGTTCAGCTGCAAGTGACAGAAACACAACTCTAACCATCTTTGTCAGAAAGTAGAAATCATCAGAAGACTATGGTCAATTCAGTGAAAGCTGGTACAACTGGTCTCAGGAAGAACTGGAAACAGACTCTTAGACACTTTGCCAGGACCATTTCTCAGTTCTGGATCCCTCTGAATGTCAGCTTACTTGTCTCTGAATTTCTCCACACAGAAGGAAACGTGGCTGTCAAAGGCTCCCTAGCTTGGCATCTCCTGTTTCCCAACCAGATGGAGATAGTTTTTACTGTCTGGTTCCAAAATTTAAACCCCCAGAGATTGGGCAGGAAACTTTCTACTTTGTTCCTCATAGTATCTATACTACTCAACACATGGCGGAGTCTCAATGAACATGTAACACAACTAGTGACTAGAAGGGAAATGAAACATAGTGAAGAATGACCCCCAAATTTGGGGAACCAGTTGGAAGATCGTATCATTAATTCGCCCAAGCTTGAAAAGAGTAGCAGAGCATGCATGGAGGGCCCAGAAGCATTGCTTAGCAGTTAGAATGTCTGAATTTGAATTTTAGCTCCATTGCTACGTGACGACAGACACGTTAATTTATTTTTCAGTGATCTCATGCCCCAAATGGAGCTAATAGTGACATTCAGTGTCTAGAGCTCATTGTAAAATTAAACACACCGTGCAAAGTCTTTGATAATCATTACTAATATTATATTCTTTCATCCACACTACATTATACTTTCAAATTGGCTTTCACTATCTTTGTGGTCAAATTAATCTTATTCTAGCGATAGTGTAAGCTTCATGTTCCAGCATTCGTGCCAGTTCATCAGCTTGCTTCTCCAGTCAACAGACAATGGTATGTTCCCAATGGTACCTACTTCCAGGCAAAGAAGTAACTTTGAGGCTCTGCCTCTGCTCTGTGTCATCACGGAGCCTGTGCTATAGGAAGAGTTTGTAGGTTTCCAGGCAGTAATATCTGAAAAATGGTGACAACTATATTCAGGGAGTGCAGGACCAGCCCAACTAGGGGTCAGTGTGGGAACAACCACACAGCCATCCATGTGTGGTCATGCTGACTTATTACTGCTCCCTGACCTACACGTGGAGATCCTTCAGATGGTTAGTCTTCTCTCCCTAAATCTTAAGGATAAAATGAAGCTTCTTCTTTCTCTGGGTTTTAAAATATCAGCTAAAGGATAAGAATACATCTTGTACCTGGGGAAATATGCAAGTTTGAAAGCAGACACTTATGTGTGATCTTTTAAATATCTTTGCATGTAAAGACCATGACTTTGGAGCCACCCTTACTTTCTAGATAAGTGATGCTTTTAAGGTGCAAGTGTAACCAAGAATAGAAAGAAATTTTGTAGGTAAGTTTTACTTTCTTTTTTTAGTTGAATACAATTTAATATTCTATATGAAAGTTATAATTTCTAGAACATCCTCAAATATGCTAGGGAAAATTCTATTTTCCAAAGATAGCTGCACCCATACAGAGCCCACCCAGAGGCTCTGATTGTAGGCACATACCAATAACACATTGCATTCAAAAAATACTGATTGGATTCCAGTAATTATTCACCTTTCAGTCATGACCCAAACTTCATACCTTAACACTCAACTTAAAATCATTTTACATCTTACTCTACATTTGTGTAATGTTAAAATCCCAGGATGTAGAGTTAAGTTTCCTGGATTTGAGTCTTGGTTTACTATTAACTAATTGTATGATTTTGGATGAGTGACTTAATCTTCGTATGTCTCTGTTTCACTGTTTGTAAAATGAAATAATTGCTCCTAATTCATAGAACTGTTGCTGTTGAGTTAATGCCTATAAATAAAGAACTTAGAATATTTCTGAAAACATATCATGTGCTCAAAATATGCCAATGTAATTATTCTGGATATTAATGTTCAAGTGGTTGATACAGAATGAAGAAAAGAAAGAAACAAAAATATTATGATCCAAGTATCACGCTGACTTTCTTTATTCAGATTAATAAGTTAAAAGCAAGGACTCATCTATCGACTTACTTTGCTCTGCTGGGCATTTCTTGAATAACTATGTTTTAACATGCTGTAGCAGGACTGAGCCACCCTTGGAGGGTCCTGACCTGATCCTTATACTTTCTAGAAGCTGAAACGTGTGTGTGTGTGTGTGTGTGTGTGTGTGTGTGTGTGTGTGTGTGTAGGGGAAGATAGAGAGGAGAGATTAGGGCACTTGGAGGAAAGTTATCCCTAAGGAGAATGTGATATTGTGGTTTACAGGAAATATTCATTTGGTTACTCAGATGAGCGAATATATGTTTCCCATATATATTTCATCTTGGTCTACATTTTCTCACTCACATCTCCCCAAACCTGTGGAATATCTTAGGTGATCTCATCACATTATGACTTCCATCATGACTTTGTTAGGTCAATGAGGTAATTTTGGAAAGTACCTAAGGATGGGTTTTCAGGAGACCAATCATGTGGTAAGAAAGTTGTAACTTTCAGTCCCAAAGTTCACCCCCACCCAACACACACACACACACACACACACACACACACACCTCTGGGTAGGGGAGAGAGGGGATCAAGATTAAATCAATGGAGAGAGGCCAATGACTTCAGCAATCATGCCTATGTAGTACGTTTCCATAAAATCCAAAAGGACAGATTCCAAGAGATCTGGGTTGGGGAATGCATGGCGATGCTAGGAGAATGAAACACCTGGAGGACATGGAGACCCCACATCCTTCCCTCCATGCCTTGCCCTCTGCATCTCTCCCATCTGGCTGCTGTTGAGGTCTATTCTTCTGTAACAAACCAGGAATCTAGCAGAGTCCAATGCTTCTGTGATTTCTGTGAATTACTCTAGCAAATTAAGTGAACCTGAGTCCTAGGTCACGGGAGGCTTTGCCTTAGAGTCAGGTGGCAACCTGGGCCTACCATGGGCCTCTGAAGTGGGGCAGTCTTGTGCGACTGAGGCCTTCACCTGTGGAGTCTGATGCTCTCTCAAGTACACGTCAGAATTGAGGTGAGCTCTGAGACACCCTGCTGGTGTCTGAGAATTGATTGTTGGTGGAGTAGGGCAAACCTCCCCCTTCCCAACCCTTACACATTGGAAATTGATTCTGGAATACTTATTTATAGAGAAAGGACTAGACTGAGAATATGTGTTTTCCTGGGAACAAGACACATATTTATCATTTCCTTCAAGTCTGGGCCCCACATCTCCTAGGTCTTGGACCCAGGAACGGTGGGGTGGAGGTCATTGGGTTCATCAGAGCCAAATTTATAAAATAACTTTTACCAATGGGGGTCCAAGGCTGAGGATGCTGAGCTAGAAGGAGCTTTGGAAGAAAGCAGGGAAAAGGTAGAGTGTTCTTCAGAGTCTTATAATCTTCCTGCTTCATTTAGTGAGGGAGGGGAAGGGCCTTCCTCTCCCTATTTCTGGCTGAATCCTTTATTCTTAGTGATTTACTATGCTTATCCTAGCCCCTTCCCTCTGAGCTCTAAAAAATAGGGAAATTGTCTCATGGGAAAATGCATAGTCTAAATTGCATACTGAAAATAAAACTGTTGGGTAGTGGGGGTGGACAAAGAGAAAGGAAAAGAAATGCAATTTGTTGAGTGCCTACTAAAAACTGGGGAAAGGCCTGGATCGTTTTCCATGATCTCAGTTAGGTTTTAAAAATGACTCCGAATTCAATATTTTATTTCCATGTAGCATAGGAAACTGATGTTTGGTGTTAGAACTAGAATTTGAACCCAGTGCTGGTGATCTTTGAACTCAATCCTCCGTGCTGACTCCCTCAATGAAAGTTAGAAATGTTGAACTAATCTGCAGAGATATATGCACTCCCATGTTTATTTTAGCATTTGTTTGCAATAGCCAAGAATTGGCAACAACCCAAGTGCCCATTGTCAGATGAAAGAATAAAGACAATGTGGCACACACACACACACACACACACACACACACACACACACACACTACATAACCCAAAAAAGATGAAATTTTGTTATTTGTGACAACATGGATGGAACTAGAGGTTACTATGCTAAGTGACATTAGAATGAAAAAGACAAATACTAGATGATCTCACTCATGTGGAATATAAAGTAACAAAGCAAAGGAACAGACAAAAGTCGACCTTTGGACATTAGCAACAGAATGGAGGTTACCAGGGGGGGAAAGTGGAAGGAGCAAGGGGAGATGGGGTCCAATGGACAGGTGGTGAGGAAATTTTGGTCATTAAGTGGTGGGTATGTTGAGTTGTCTCATATTCGATGAATGATAAGCCTACACAAATGGATGTATATTATTATGTAAGTGAAAATTACCTCAATAAATGCTACAAATTTAAAAAACAGAAATCTTGATCTCCATGAATCTAATCAGCCCCTTAATCATGGGACAGAAAAAGGAGAGAAAACAGGATAGTAGCTGCCAAAGCAGGGCTTGATGGTCACAATAAGAGGATTCTCTGAGTACAGCAGAGTTTTCTGAATATCATACTCATTGGTCACTGATGCTCATCCTTCACATTTATCAGTCAGGAAATGAAGAGAGATGATGAACTTGAGGGGGAAATTGACAAGCAAGCAAATTCTAGAATTTCCACTCAGCAGTAGGGCCCTCTCACATTTGCTTATTAGCAGGACAGGGAAAACGTCAAGGTTTCAGCCAAGATGAGTATGGAACCCATGTCTCCCAGGGTCAAACCACCACCTGGAGGCAGTGAGAGAAACAGGCTCATGGATTTGGGCCCAGAAACCACAGCGGGGCCACTGGGTACCAGCATCTCCCACAGCCAATCCTGGCTTTCTGATTCAACAGCTGGAGGATCACAGACTCAGTAGGATTTAGCAAACTTTGAGGTACACACACTTGATACAAATTCTGGTCCCACTGTGTCGTAGAGTTGTGAGAAATACAACAAGACAATATCTGCCAAGAACCTGCACAGAGTAGCATTCACTCCCTTCACTTGTCAAGGATAATTCTAGACTTCTTCAAGTGGAGACAGACCCTACTAGCTTAAGGTCTTAAATACTTCAAATGAACCTCCTTCCCTCGCCTCCATTCAGGCTACCAGAAGCTCCAAAACATCTCATCTGACTTCCCCATAGTCAGAGAAATAGAAATTCAAATGAAAAAATAGGTATTTATATATTCATCCATTTAAAATGTATATTCTACTATCCTACCACATACCTGTAGAACAATTAATTAATGATCAGTGAATGTAGTTCATAGTTTAGAAATTCTCTGGCTGTCTTGTGGAACAGCATGCCCTGGGCACTATCTTCATGGAGTGTGTGGTTTGGTGGGAAGAGTCACTCCAGTTTAGAGTTTCTTATCTACTTGCAGTCACAGCTGATTGACTACATTCGTGGGCTCAGTGACTTGGCTCAACAGCAGTGGTTTCTCCTCTGGGGTAAACTCAATATATTTTTATCAACCATCTTGGACAATGTAGTACATCACAGTGCTGCATGATCATCACCACTGTGAAACTTTTCTGTCCACCCGTGAAGAGACCTCAGACCCATTAAGCAGTCACTCCCCATTCTCCCCTGCCCTTAGATCCTGGCAGCAGGTGCTCTGTGGCTTTTTCTATTCTGGCTACATCATGTAAGTGGAACCACACAGATAATGTAACTTTGAGAGCCACAGCTAAGCCTTCTGAATAAGAGGTCCTGCCCTAGGAGGCCCCAAGTCATTAAAGGCTCCCCAGGCTCACTGACCACCTGCCCAACCACGGTTGACTGCCCCCACTGAGTGACTTTCTCAAATAAGGAAAGATATCTTGATTGGACCACTTCTTGAATGATTCTTCAATGATTCTGGGAAACCCCAGTTTCGCTCTTCCTAACCCTACCGTGGCCCACCCTGGCCTGACATAGCGATGCCAACAACTCTGGTACGGCAGTGAGGCCATTCTCTTGTACAAAGTGAGTGCTCTGAGGGCATTTAAATTTTTAATTTAAATTAATTTTATTGAAGGAACATTGCCCTATAACATTACAGAGGTTAAAGATGTGCATCATAGCAAAGTCACATCTGTATATATTAAATTAAGTTCACCACGATTTCAGTTCTTCCTTCACTTTACCATTGATTCCCGCCACCCAATTTGGTCACCCCTTTCTCTTCCTGCAAACATTCATTTACTTTTATTGACTAATTGCATTGACTATCTTTGCTTGCTTTTGCTTATTTGGTTTGTTTTTCAACACACCGCATCTCAGTGAAATCATATAATGTCTTTCTCTTTCTGGTTTAGCTCACTAAGTATAATTCCCTCTAGGTGCATGTCACTACAAATGGCAGGGTTTCATCTTTTTGACAATTGAGTAGTATTCCATTGTGTCTAAATACCACATTCTTTATCCGCTCCTCTGCCAGTGGGCATTTAGGTTGCCTCTGGCTCTTCACTATTGTAAATAATGCTTCAGTGAACACGGGGTCTCTGTTAATTAGTGCTGTTGTACTTTTAGGGTAAATACTGAGCAGAGGAATAACTGGAGCATATGGGGCTACCATTCTCAATTTTTTGAGGACTCTCCATACTGCCTTTCATAATGGTTGTACCATTAGACATTCTCATCAACAGTGTGTAAGAGTTCCCTTTTTTCACACCCTCACCAATACTTGCTGTTTCCAGTCCTTTGGATGATAGCTATTCTCACAGGTGTGAGGGTGTATCTCATTGATGTTTAGTTTTGCATTTCCCTAGTAGCAAGAGAGCTAGGACATCTTTTTATGTGTGCATTGGCCATCTGTATGTCTTCTCTGGAGAAGTGTCTGTTAAGATCTTCTGCTCTTCAAGATGACATTTAAAGCCAAAGGAGTAGATACAATTTCTTGAGGAATGAGTATAGGATGAGAAGAGGGCCCAGGACAGAGCTCTGAGGAACCCTAACACAAAAGACTGCAGAGAGGAGCTGTTGAGAAAAAAGTCCAAGGAAAAGTGGTCTTAGAAATAACAAACTCAGGGTAGCAAGATGTCACAGAGCTCAAAGGAAAGCTTGTTTCAAGCAGAAGACAGGAGATGCACCCTGGTAGAAGAGCAGTGTGTCAGCCGCCTGGAGCCAGTGCAGTTCACATACATTCCAAGGATCCTGGTTCACATTGTGGGTCTGGGTAATATCCAAAGTATACAACTAAACAAAATAAATGAGAGAGAGAGGAGCTGACATAGATCAAACAAGCTGGGGACTGGAATAAGCAAGTTTTACAAGGACAGTTCTGGTGAGATGTCTCCTCTAGAAATCAGATTGCCCTGGATTGCAGGTAGAAAGGAGACCAGGGGAAGGTTGGTGAGGGTGATTACACACTGAAGAAGTCAAGAGAAAGTGGGCTGCATCTGAAGAAGAGGATAGGGTCTTCGGTGGGTTGCTTAGGGGGTTTATTTTTGTTTAGGAGTACAGAAGAAAAGATCGTTAGTAGTGAATACAGCTGAGCCTTGCCTGGACTTCTCATATACAGAACTATAAAAGAATAATTGAATCGCATTCAAAAAAGAAAAAGAAGAAAAAAGAAATGAGCAGTGTACCCTGATGGAGTAGTTGTTAGGTCAACTGCCTTGGAATGAGCCATGCCACAAACCCCTGGGTTTGAGTCCCAGGTGGGGTGGGGGTAGGGGTGAAGGAAATGAACAGTGTGAACAACTAAATAAAATAAAATACTTGCTCCTCTCTCTTCCTGCCTGCCTGCTCCCCTTCATTCCTGCCTGTACCTTTCTTTAAAAATAAAAATGAGAGAGAGAGAGCATGTATCAATGTTGATAGGGAGTCTCTCATGGAGAAGAGAATGTAGATGCAGGAGAGAGAGTGACCAGACATTGTGGTCCTCACAAGACAGAGGACAAGCTAGGACAAAGGCCCTCCAAGAGTGGCTCTGCCCCAGTCAGGAGCATCTGGGAAGAAGGCCCGGTACAGGGTCAAACAAGCAGGGCCACCCATGGCAGTGACTATCAGGGAGCAGAAAATGGCAGGTAGAAGGCTCTTGGCAGACTGGTCTGCCCTCATGTTCGAATGACTTTCCGTGGCTCCTGTCAACAGCCTCCTTCAGAGACTCCCTCGCAGCTGTCCTAGAGATAGACAAAGTCTGAATCTGACACCGTTTCTTTGTGTAAAGGGATGGGAATGAATGGGAAGACAGATTTGAGCAAAAGCCAGAAAACAGGATCCCTGACTCCCAGACTCTGACCCCGCCCCTTCGGACAGATGCAGCACCCTGTGATGGAGTGGCCCGGAGGTGGCCCAAGTGAGGGGAGAGGAAGCGAGCCAGGCGTGCGCAGAAAGAAGTACAAACACCTCTCAGTGTTTTAGATAAATACATCTGGGGGTTTGGAATTATAGATTACCCTGTCTCTGCTGGATATGCATCCTGGGAGTTGTTTGGCCTCGCCACCAGAGTTGGCTCCATTTCCAATGACATTACATGAAACCAGGGTCAAGCAGGTGCAGAAAGGGAACTGCCACCTCTCCCCCTGTAAAGTCACATTATCAGTCACAGCACTGGTAAGAGATGAGGCTGAGCCCTCAAAAGATGTGTGTGGGGGTGGCATTGTGCATCAAAAGCCCCCCTCTGCTGGGCACCTAGCCAGGCCTCCTCACCCAATCATTTACCATCACTGCCCCACAACTCCCATCCAATTCAAACTCAACCCATCTAGTCCCTGCTCTTGGGAGTTCCCACTGCAGCACTGATCATGTGATTGAGAGGACAGAAGCAGAATGCTTTCGCATCTCAGGACTAGTCACAACCCTCAGAAGTTGGGGGAAAGGGTGTGCTCCCAAAGCCAGGGCTTCATCTCATCCAGGGGTGATGGCCACCGCTGTGAGTTTCCGTGATTTTCTGTGCCTCTGCACTCTGGGATGATGGTTGGACAGCAAAGGGAACTGAGGAGACCGATTCCTAAAAAGCACGATCATGGCACTAGCTCATTTAATCCTCACATCTCTGGGGGTGTAGAGTATGGAATTTTTCAGAGGATAAAATTGAGGCCCAAAGACAATAATGATATGTCTGTGGCACGTAGCAATGGAGGATTCCAATTTTGAACCCAAGTCGTGCTGATTCTTGTCCTGTTTGACTTAGCTGCCTAAGACTCTGTCCCAGGACTCAAGAAACTCATGAGAGAGGAGCTAATAATGTGAGGCACAGTGACTATAGTTAACAATACTGTATATTACCCCAAACTGCATCTCATCTCATCTTGATCTGACACAGTATGTTTTACTGATAATTGTATAATGGAAAATTGTTAAGAGAGCAGCTCTTAAACATTCTCACCAAATAACATAGCTGGGTGAGGTTACAGATGTGTCAACTAACTTGACAGAAGATTTCACAATGAATATGACTATCAAGTCACCACATTGTACACTTTAAATTACCATTTTATTTGTCAGTTATACCTCACTAAAACTGGGACCTGGGGAGAGGGATGCATAAGAAATGTACACAATTTACCATAATGTGTTTCTGTGCATTAGAGCCCAGTAGGGCTGAGAGGATGGATACATCATATCGAAACTTGTTAATTTAGGAAAAAGGGCCCAACTGTCTGAAGAAAACCAGTCAGGATATTTGAAAACAAGTTTTTGTTTTTGTTTTTTCTGAAAAATCTTGTAAGGTGGACCTGCAAGTTGAAAAAATAAATATGTCCAACGGCAAAAAGGAGGCAAACATTTAAGATGGTACTTGATTATAGGATTTAGATACATGCGGAGAGAGTGTGGGTGTCACTTTCAACGCAGGATCAGTACAATGAAAGCCAGGAAGGTCGATAAGATAAAGTATGATGGGAATGAATTTGTAGCACAAACCTGGTTGTGCAATAAACGGCACCTTACTTTACATAAAATGAGAGTAGGTGTGACACACAGCCTCCATTCCATTCGACGAGAAGGAAATTCAATACCAGAGACTGAGAGGATTTTCTTTCTCCCCACTGCTCATTCCTATCCCTACTCCCAGAGCTAATGACCAGGATTTGTGATGTGAAGCAAAATATTCAGGAAGCATCTCCGGTTGTCGGGATGCATCAGAGCCAGCAAACTTTTCTGTAAAGGACAAATATTTTAGGCTTTGTAGGCCAGATGCATCTCTGTCACAGTCACTCAATTCTGCCATTGCTGCTTGAAAGGAGCCATAGAAAATAGGTAAACAAATGAGTTCCAAAAAGACTCTATTAACACTGAAATTTGAATTTCACATCATTTTCACATGTCATAAAATATTCTTTTTTAAGTCATTTAAAATTTTTTTAAAAACCCCAACATTCAGAGCTCACAGGTGATACAAAAACAGATGATGGGCCAGATTTGACGTACGGGGCAACGCTTTATCTACATGATTTCTACCGGGGTGCCTAAAGGCCAAGCTTACAAAGACTCTTGAGTTTGGGAGGGCCCACTTTCTCCGTAGAAATCTTTGCCAGTACTAATAGTTTCCAGTTGCCAGAGTCAGGAAGACCTTCCTCTATTTGACACAGAATTGTTCCTTCCACACATCTTGTCATCTTCCTGAGGTACTGGGAAGAATGGACCACAGAGTCCCATTTCTTATAAAAGCTGCTGACATCCATTCCTTCCTTGAGGGAAAAACCTGCTCTTTCACTACTAAGAACTCTACCCTTTAAAGTCATTCCATTGCATAATATGCACAAAGCTCTCAGGATTAAAGGGCAGGGGTGTTCAAGACTGCTTCTTTAGGCTCTGTAGCAAGGGAGCACAAAGACTCAGCTACCTGCTAGAATGCTGAGTGATGTACAAAGAAAACAAAGACAAATACCTCAATGAAGTATCTGCTTAGAACCAGAGCCCTCTAGTCCAAGAGTCAACTCATGCCTCCACATTCTAAGCCTTGGAGGTCAGGCTGTCCCTCCACATCTCGGTGGGTACTAGTCTCCGATGTCCTCAGAAAACCTCTGAAGGGAGGCAGGGTTCTGCCAGCCAAGGGGAGACGAAGAAGTCCTGACCTTCCCCAGGACACCAGGCAACACCGAAGGTGACTCACAGTCTTGGCTTGTAAGCAACTTTGTTAATCACTTTGACTAACCACTAGTCCTACCAGCTGCTCACTCCTAAGGCTCTCAGCATATTTGTGGTACAAAGGACACCTGCTAGCCAATTTCCACTTTCCCCACAAAAGCCTGTTTTGCTTCTGCATTGGTGAGTTACTTAAGTTTTACGGAACTTCAGCCATAATTCTAAGAATGGAAAGTCAAATAGCCACTTTAGTCATGAAATTGTCTCCAATCCCCCAGCCCAAAGAAGTCGCTTCCACCTTGATCTCAAAGCATTCTCTTAACAGAGCCTGCTATTTATGTCATGGTGTCACCTTGGCCTATCTCAGGCTACTATGGTGATAGGGTTGGCTTCGAGCATGACTCTTGCAGCCACCTGCTCTCCAGTAGGATGGCCAGGCTTACTGGAAGAGAATGTTCCCTACGTCAGGCAATTTGAGACAGGAAAGTCATCCTTAGTGGGGAGGGATTGAGTGGACACTAAAGCCTGACAAATACAGTCTGCTGGGAAATTGTTCTTATAAAAAGTCCATAGGAGACAGCACAGGCGTCTGCTGCTCAGATGTGAACATTATTCTCTCAACTGAAAACAGAAATCACTGATCAGGTTGATTTCATCAACCTTTGCTGATAAGATCATTTTTTATTCCCACACATATCATGCAGGAAAGACTCAACCATGTCTTGCTATATGGATGTAGAAATAGAACTTACTCTTGGTAATTTGGCCACTATTTGCCTAATTTCCTCCACAACTGTAGAAAAAGGACATTTTATAAGAAAGCCCTATTATTTCACAGAGCTTTATAAAACCCTCTGGCTTTATTGATCGCATTTTTTTTACTTGACAAAATAATTCTTAAATTCAAGATGGCTACCGTAAGTCTGCTTTCAAGACAGGAAAAGGGAGATAAGAGAGACAACAGCCCCTACCGTAGCCTTTCTCAGCAAAGCAAAAGCTTTACCAGAAATGCTCCTAATAGACTTCATTACAACCTAATTACCTAGAACTGTGTCTTCTGCTCATCCTGGACAACAAAGGAGGTTGGGAATTTGAATGACCAGTTTCTCTAGCTAGTCTCTAGTGAAGAGGAGGAAGAAGATTTGGATGGGTAGAGGGGAAATCAACTTGAAATTTGCCACCAATAGCTGATCAGCTTTGAAAACTAAAAACACTGGAGGAAATGAGATCTGTTCTCTACTTAACAAAAATATAAAACTGCAGGAATCAAATCAGAGTGGCACATATACAATTAGAAAGAGATTAATAGAAACAAAGAATTATCCAGAAGAAAGATTCTACTATGTGTCACAACCCAACATATTATTTTTGATAAAAAATTAAAGAAATTTCTGACCCCAGGCTTAACTTTATGTCTTCTGCTTCACACCATTTTCTCTCTACTTGCTTTCATTAGTGATAAATAGTTCTTAAGTATAAAAAAATATGCTTGCTGCTTAGGGAATTTGTGAGAATTTGTCAGCTGTGGCTTTTGTTGGAGGTAAGATTATCCCAGGAGAGGAGAACTCACCCTCAAAGGCCAGACCCCATCTCCTTCCTTTGAAGCTGGAAAGGTGTGAACAGGGGATGCCCACCTTAGCAATCAGGTGGTGCTCAAGTTTCATTTTGAAGATCCTGAAGATGACTACTTCCTGGGAACAAGATTGAGTTTTCCAAGAAAACCAAACAGAGAACTGGACCTGTGGGATCATCAGAAAGGAGGAAGAGGAAGGAAGTGGGAAAAAGATGGAAGTAGATTAGAAGTGGAAAGAAGAACAACGCAGAGTCCGAGGAAAAGCAGGCTCGTTGTGAAACATCTTACTGGAAGTGATAAGATTTGCTCCTTATCATATATAAGAGGAATGAGACATCTAAATAAAGTCTCTTTTTTGCTCTGCGACAGTAAATTTGCTTTTCATTAATAAACCTGTGTTTACTCCGCTATGGGATGGCATGTGCTTGGTTTGTGGGAAAATTGTGAGCAGAAAGTTCTGGGAGGTAACAGCAAATATTGTACAACTTTGTCAAGCTCTGGTAGAAACGATGCTGAAAGCTCATCGGTCTCCTTACATGGAGATGATGATAAAAATAATAATAGAAACTAATATTCTCTGAGCCTTTCGTATGTGTCTGGGATATGGATTATATAATTTAATCATCAAAACACCCTTTAGAATTTTGCTATTACCATTCCTATTCTTTTCCAGACAAGTAAATTAGATGTGTTAAATTAATCATCTAAGGCTCCCAACTAGTAAATGATGATATCAGGATGCAACCTTGGCAGAGAGCCTCCAGAACTCATGCTCCCTGATCTTGTCCCGTCTCCTTTGGCTTAGCCACAGCTCTAAGCAGATCGACTGCTGGTAGGGATAGACCTGAGACCAACAGCAATGGAGATGTTGGAATGGAGGAGAGAACACAAGGCTAAATATCCAACTTTCCTGCCCTCCTTCCACCTCATAGGTTAATAAGAAACACCTGCTATCTCCAAATGGACCACCATGGCATACAGGACACACCCAGAATCATGGTTAAGAAAAGGGGAAGCAAACATTTTACACATCATATTCAATACAGAAAGCAAATGCCTCTACTTAGGTCCCACCACTGACAAAGACTGTTAGCTTAAGAATGCTTTTTAAAATCTTAGAGAAAACCATAAGTAGAATTTAAAATGTGACCAAGGACATCTAAAATCTTAAAAAAACGTAAAAGCGACAGAAAACAGTCAAAAGATGAACCAAGAACCATGAGGCAAGTGACAAACAAATGAAAGTGGAAACTACAGTTCTGATTCCAGATTTAGTACAATTTCAGAAAAAATTACATTGAAAATAGGTGCATAATTGACATTTGAACTACCATAGCCATTTTATTTTATGTTACCAAATACATGAAATCAGCATTTATAAAATTAAAAAATGATTGAAAATTAAGGGGGAGATGACCCAAAATATAATAAAAACAAGGAACTAAAAAAAAATTCCCTTCATGATATGACAAATCACTCCCTCCATAAAATAAAAAGAAGCAAACAGGAATGAACAATAAATAATAAAAGATCAATTCAGAAGAGTGTATTGCCTGGGTCCAGCTCCCACGTCTAAGTGGCAGTACTCATGCCTTTCCCCTGACACATTTAAAACAAGCAAAGCTGCCAAGACAAAGACACTTGTGCATATGAACTTACAAAATGGTGTCCTTATCTCTTGGAAGTGGACTAACAAACGTAAGATTTCAAGATCAGAAGTATGTTTTCCATTTTAATGAAAGAGTTGGATTACATTTGTAAACACCACAGTAATTCATGTTCCTACGACATCATTGTGGTCCTAGATGTTTTACCAATCTAAGTGAAAAATGGTATCTCAAAATTGCCTTATTTTTATTACTTTTTTCCCCCCTGCATTTATTGGTAATCTGCATTTCCTTTTCCGTAAATTACCTATTCATGTCCTTGGTCTATTGGAAATTTGACTTCCTCTTGTCTTCCTATCAGTTTGTAGGAAATCTTCATTAGGGCATTAAATTATTATATGTGTTACTAATATTTCCCAATCTGTTTTTTACTTTCATGTTTTTTGATATACAATTTTTTAAATGTAGCCAACTATTTCTGTGTTTTCCTTATAAAGTCTAGGCTTCCTGATTTGCTTAAGAGTCTTTGCTTATCCAAGTTTATGCATATTTTTTCTTCCATATTTAAGACTTTAATCCATCTGTAGTTGCTGTGTAAGGATGTGATCCAACTTTATTTTCTTTTTGATTACAGCCAGATATCTAATTAAATATATGAATTATTTTCTTAATTTAGAATATGCCTTTTTTCTGTTTCAATTGCCCACATGCCCCCAAGGTTATTTCTGGACTCAATTATGTTTCACTGATCTCTGTGTAAATTCTTGTGTCAAGTTTATATTGCTTTTATTACCATGGTTTCATAGAATTTTAAATGGTGTTAAATGACTGTAGTTCAAGCAAACTGAAAAATGAGACACTATTGGACTTGGATTTGGATCCTAAGACCCTTGATGACTTTTGTGAGTAGTTTCCCTAGAGATGGAAACTAGACTTGGCAATGTGCAGGAATGAGTAGAATGGAGAGATTATGCTCTTGAAGACTTTGGCAGTGAGAGAATGGAAGAAGTGGTATGGTGAAGTAAGTAGGAAGCAGGAAAAGAAACATGTTTTTAAGGCCCAGGGAAGATTCACATGCTTGTAGCCCATTTTCACAAAATAGTTAAAAACATCCATGATCTCCCCAAAAGAACTAAAATAATGTGATTTCCACAGAAAGATGCTACTTAATTGCAAGATCCATGTCATGTATTAGCATTAAAGCTTGCTGTCATCTCAATTCAACATCAAGTACTACATTAAAAAAAAAAATAAGTAACATAAACTACATCTTCTCCAGTAGTGAAAATCATGATGCACTTATTTTTTTTTCTTTCAAGTATGATGTTGAGGACACTGTGGGAAGAGATTGATGGAAGGTTCTAGATTCCAGGGCATAACAGGGACTCTGCTTCCAGATAACTAAGGTGGTCTTAATGGTTTAACTTAGTATTTGCCTGATGCTCTTTATTTTGCTCCAAACAGGAGAGTGTTAAAACTGTACACAGAGGCTTTGGGCTAGTGGCTTCTAAACCTGGTTGCACACTACAATTACCAAGTGATCTTAAAAAAATCTCCAAGCCTGGTGACTCTCCAGATCAGTTAAATCAGAGTCACATGAGACCTGATCATCAGTATTTTTTAAAGTTTCCCAGATGATTTTTTTATGTGTAGCAAAGGTTGTGAACCACGATATGGATATTCTGAATCAGCTGACAATATAATGATGCCTTCTGAAACTGGGCCATGTGAGCCTTGGCAAGCTCGAGTGTGAAGAAATATTAGAGAGGCGACTAAGATTCGTGCATGTGATAGAGCGTATTCTCTGTGAGCTAGTTTACGAGGATGCCCTTCCAGGAAAATGCTATTGATAGCTTGAACTGGGGTATTTTCCAGGGGTTTTCTAACATGGACAAGAAATGGAAAGGCACAAGAGTGTTTGCATAATAGGGTGTTTTGGTCAATGTGCAGGGGGAAAAAAGTTTTAAATGTCACCAAAAAATTAAAGAGAAGCTACTCTGTATGAAGTTGAATGTGAAAATTTAATTACAGTGGGCAAGAAAAGAGTCATTCATTTAGTTTTTTCCTAGATGGTAAACTCATTTAGTTGTTAACTTTCCCAGTAGCTGGTATGCTGTTTAAACCAAGTGCCAAGAGGCATTTAAAAATTAACGGTACTGCAAATCATTTTGGCATACACACACCTAGAACAAATATATATTCACACCCACCCTAAAATCAAATTTTACAAAACTGAAAATTTATTTACCGTGGGACAAAATGAATCATATTAAAATCTGAAAAAGATGACACTATGGTGTCAGGCTGACATTTAGGAACCAACAAATTGATATTCATTCCTAGGAGGCCTTTTCGTGACCTCTTAAATAGAGAATAGGAAGCTGAGTTTGTCACCCAGAAAATGTAGTAATGAGATCAATGCTTGAATTCATGTTATTTTGTACACACAAAACATTTCCAAGTTCAAGATTAAGAGGACAAAGCCTGTGATTAGAGTTCCAACTCTGCTAGATACTGGGAGGTAACTTGGATAATTGACCATAAAGTATCATGCAACAACTTGTTCAATCATGAGGACAAAAATTCCCCCAGATATATAAATGGATAATGATCCCTGTGTCAACAGTCACCTATGGAGGCCAAAACTGACTCAAAATATCATTGGAATCCCTCTTTGAAGCTTGTTATTAAAGTCTACAGTACTTTTCAAATTTTTTTAGCGTTTTGGGTCCACAGATGAAATCGTCTTTAGATTTTATTTGATTTTTGGAAATAGATCAAGGCCATTTGCCACATGCTCCAGTTTACAAAAGAAATGGCCAATTGACTGAAGTTTTATGATATATGTTTTATTTGTATATAGGATGCCTATGTATGTGGTTTTCACTATAGAGAGAAACAGAGACAGAAAACCGTGAGGTAATATAAGACTAATTGATGTTCTTTTGTAGCTCATAACACATTACAAAGGCAACATATAAAAGGGATTTCTAAAGTGTTTTTTGAAATATTTAAATATATAGTATTACTTGAATAAGTGTCTACTCTCAAAGTAACCACTTAGGAGAAATAGAATTTATATTAGTATCTAGTATGTTTGGGGGAAAAGTCTCATTAGAGTCATCATTTGTCTAGCAGATGTTCTCTTTTAAATGTTACTTTAAAAGGCTTAATAAGCAATCTTCGCTTTCCTATACTTCCCTCTCCGACCCCTCTAACACTCAGCCAGTCCAGTCACCATCAACTCCTTGGACATGTCTCCCTTACATTGGACCTTCTTCTCTAGCCTTTCAATTGAGATCTTTAATGTCTCTGCTCTTCCCATTACCAGAATTTCCCTTTGTCTTCTCTGCCTGACAAAATTCTACTGAATCTTCGAAGTCCAGTTCAAATCCTAGCTGGGTAGTTTCTGTTGGCTTCCTGCACCGTTCTCCTTGCTGTTTGTCCCTCCTACAGGGAAATGCAGACACTCTGTCACTCGCTAAGAGTGCTAATGCACCAGTAGCTGCCTTCCGACAGCACAGCCCCAAAATCCCAGCCCCACACCTTGGGAGGTAAGGGTAACAGCCAAATGAACAGTTAACTAAAAATAAATAAAGTGCTTCTTCTTCATTTCTCTTCCTGCCTTCCTGCCTCTGCTTGCCATCATTCCTGCCTGCATCTTAAAAAAAAGAAGTGCTTGGTAAGATATATGTTGGGTGTTATGAAATGCTTTCTACATCACAGGGGGAATAGGAGCATCTGCACACCCTGGTGGAGTAGCAGTTGAGTTAATCACCTCTGAATGAGCGCAGGCCATATACCCCAGTGCTTGAGTCCTGGGTCCAGGGGGAAATAATCAATGTGAACAACTCAATAAAGAAAAAATAAAATTTCTTCCTCCTCTCTCTGCCCACTTGCTCATCTTCATTCCTGCCTCTACCTTTCCTTAAAAAAAAAAAAGTCCAATCTGCTCATAATTCAAACAACAGAAAGGGTTGATCTTTACACTTCCATTCTCATTCCTCGGAAGCTGTCTTGGAAAACTTCCCGTGTACACTGAATACACAGGACGCATATCAAGTTCTTTGAGTTTCAAAAATACAACTCAGAGAGATGTGATCAATTGGAAGCCAGTGGTTAGAGGAGAACAGTATTAAACAAGAAAAGAAAAAAATTACTCTCTGGGGGGCAAAGGGTTGAAAATACACACTGAGTGAGCTAGAATAAAATCACCATGAGCCTTTAGATAGTGAAAAGTTTGGTCCGTTGATGTCCAATCTGGCTTTCTATCCTAATGTTCTCACATTTTTCATTTGTTGATTCAGTTTGTGTGAGAAAAATTAAAATAAAGGTATGATTTCCAGAGAAAAATATCAGCAGATTTCTGAATTGCTGATCACTTTTCTCCCTTGAAGGAGGAACTCACAGTTTTCTTACAATTTTATGGAGCCTTTTAACACTTTGTTAACCATACTTATCACAAAAAAGTCTTTTTACAAACTGACGTTTATTCCCACACTTCTCTAATGATCCATCATTCCCCACTAATTTGAAATTGCCACCAAGACTTTATACTTCAGAGGGAGAAATGCCAGTTAGGCCCTTCTCCAAATGACAGACCCTCCGGGTGGCTTTCAGGGTGAACTCAAAGAAACTTCAAGCCAAGGGGACAATAAAATTCAGGAAAATAAAAATTAAAATAATTACCTTAAAAATCCTGTGGTGATTCAGTGAGCTTATTCCTCGGAGTTTAAAAACAAAGCAAAACAAAGCTACACACTTTGTCTTAGAGTCAATGGCAGATTTAGTTTGTAGTACTTTGAAAATACAACTAGCCTAAGCTATTCTTTCTTTTACTGCACATCAATCCTATTATGTTTTGTGTTGTGGATTTTTAAGGCATTCCTCTTACTATAAGGATTCACTAGAAATCTAAAAGCAAATTTAAATGACCCTAGAGACGATCGCCATCCTCAGAATGGGGATACTAGGAAGTCACCAGAAATTAGATGGGAATCGCTGAGATCAGAGAATTTGGGAGCTTCTGGGAGAAACTCTCAGCTGAAACACTTGAAATTTCAGCATTGCTGGGAGTCCTTCACTTGAGGATTCAAGTTCTGGGCTCTCATTTCACTTGAAAAGTATCTGCTAAAAATAAATTCTTTTTCCTGTTGCTCAGTTCAAACAATTCAGTTTACCAGAATGCAGCATGGTGGTTGACCAAGCCAGCAATTATGCAAAGCAGACGTACTAAAAATAGTCAGTCCGGAACCTGTCATAGTTAAAAAAAAAAAAAAAAAGAGCAGGCTAATGAGCTGCAGCAAGCTAGAAGTAGCATGAGTTACATCTTCTGGGAAACCTAGTGATGTTCCAGGGATTAAGGGCAATGACTTGGGTGACCAAACTGATGAAAGCAGAGTGGCCAATGGGCAACCCATCTGTAGGCAAGGTTAGAGGATGATGACCTGGCTGGTTAACCTTAGAAAATTAAATGTGCGATATAATTAATACAGATCACAGTCCCAGGTCAAGAGTAGAATAAACACAATTAGCCTCCCAGCACACATAGCATGCCCTCTAAGTCACACACTCAGCCTCTGATGCAGTCAGTCTTCCAATGACCTCCCCAAAGCTGTTCAGCAATGTGGGTCCCTGTAGGAAGGCAGACTGCTCATTCCCGCCAGAAATGGGTCTCTAATTCATTTATCTCATCAAACGACAAGCCTTGGTCTTTCTATGCCTGACTGTAAGATTCATGTCAGTGGAGATCCGGCCAGGCTCTGCAACTCTGCATCAAGCTCCAGCTCCATCGGAGTGAGCACTCCAGAGACATGTGCAGCAACAGCATGCAGATTGAGAAAAGCAACCAGAAGAACAGCTGTAGAAAACTTCTTATTTCTGACACCTGAGGCATGTTACAGTTGGAGTCTAAGAGATATGGTCTTGGGAAGTCAGTATGGGGTCAGTCCTTTAGCCTTTGTGTGGTTCCTATAGTCTGCACCTAATCTAGAGAGGTAGCAAACTCACACAGATTTCAGACTGATGGTTACGTATTAATTTTCCAAGAGAAATCCAGTGAGAATCTTCATAAATGCAGACCAAAGAAAGCCAAGTCAGTTCAGTGGCTTTGTAACCTTGGGGACAAGCTGAAGATAAGCTGAAGCCAACAGGTGAAGATAAGCTGGAGCCAACAGGCCTGACAGCCTGCACTGTCTTCCCTTGCAGAAAAACACAAGTGTGGACATTTATATTCTCTGGCCAGGATCAGAACATCATCTTTCTTGAGCAGTGCAGGAGTTGCATTGCTAGCCGCTACGCCTTCCTAGTCTTCATGACGATTACTTTCTTCATGTGGACCTGCCCTTCTTTAGCCAAAAGAACGACATGGTGGACAATCTCATCCTGACCTTCCTTCCCTGACCATCACCAGTAAAGCAAAGCTCATCAAACCATCAGGACACTATAGTCATATGGTGTTCATCTCTGTGTGACCCCAAGCCACAGTGGTCATCCCAAGATACCCCAAGTTCCCTCCAGTCCTTGGAACTGAACCCTCTTTCAGGTTCTTGGGTCCATTCTTTATCAGAAGGCATCTTGGACAAAGGGCACTGCAGCTTGTGGCTAAGAGCTTTAAGTACTTTCCCCTCTGCCCCAGTCATTCTCTGTGGCACACAGCGACTGCCAAGGCCCTGCTAGGGAGGGTTCTGGGGCTGCGGGGGACCTTTGTGTCCCCCAGCACTGGTCCCTGGAGTTTTCACTACCCTCTGAAAGCCATGAATCTGATCAATGTTGTCTTACACTGCACAGCCCATCAAGAGTCAGATCATTCACCTTCAGGACTATATGACAGAGCTAATCCATCAGGGTTACATACCAGGATTGCTTACGCTTGGCTGAGACTTTTGAAGGCCAGGTTCACAAATCCTGAATCCTGCTCACCCAAAGGCTAGGAGATGGGACACGTGTCCTTTTCCTTCCTCAAATCTCTGTCTCAGTCATGTGAATGCATCCAGTCCAAAGAGGTAAAGCAGTGTTGCAGACCCAGAGACCTTTCTAAAACCTCTGGGCTGTTGGCCATTTCTGCTCCTGGCAGCTTTGGAGTCTCTTATTAGGATGATTATGCCCTAGGCTTTTGCTATAAAGTCAAGTGGCCCTGCTAAAAGGCCCCCAAAAGTATTGTACCAGGGCTTAGAGTCTATTACTCTTTTTTCTTTAGTAACTTGTGGTAGGCAGATTTCTAAGATGACCTTCACAATCCCTGTTCCTTGGTATTCACAGCTGTACAAACTTTTCCCTTTGAAAATGACTTCTAACCAACAGAGTATGGCAAAGGTGGAGGGATCTTGCAGATGTAAAGTTCCAAATTCCTGATTTTCAGTTTGTTAAAAGGGAGATTGTAAAGGGTGGTCCTGACTTTGTCAGACGAAAGACCTTTAAAAAGGGAAATGGACTCTCCTGACAGAGATTCAGCTTGCTTGATCAATTAGGCAGTCAGGTAGCCCACATTTGCATATGTTTTTAATAGTGTTGGGTGGCATCTAGGACCTGAGAACAGCCAGCAAAAAGCTGGGTCCCTCAGTCACACAACCACTAGGAAATGAATTCTACCAATAAGAATAATCATAGGGATCTTCTCCAGATGAAAATGAAACCTAGCCAATGCCTTGATTGCAGACTTGTGATAATCCTGAGCATAAGATCAAACTATACCACATCTGCATTACTGTCCCAAAGAAACTAGGAAGTAATAAATGTGTTGTTTTAATTACTAAATTTCTTACACAGCAACAGAAAATATCTGCCATAAGCATACATTCTCTGACAAAGATTTCAGTTTTCATTGTCTCATCAAATCATTTTACCAAAGATCACAAAAAAATTTTTTTAAGAAATCTGAATCATCACTATGAAAAGAAGAATGTAATCACTAATTATAAGTTTTGGGAAATTTCTAGAAGATCAAAAATATAAAATTTGACAGTTGGCAAAAGAATTCTTCTTAATAAGGAAATGACTTGGATATAGGTGGATGCCTGGGCATAAATTAACAACAGTGATAAAGATATAGGTAAATTGTTCTGCACTTCAGAATTTAGGGGACTGAATAAAGAATGAATATGAGAAGGAATGGAAAATGAAGAGAACTTTGAAGAACAGGGATAATTGATATTCACTTAACTGCTTGTCTAATACTCTGCAGTAAGTAGAATAATGCACCAAAGATGTCCATACATTAAACTCAGTCTGAATATATTACCTTTCATGGCAACAGATACTTTGCAGATGTGATTAAAGATCTTAGACTATTATGCTGGATTTTCCAGGTGGGTCCAGTGTGATTGCCAGGGTCTTTATAAGTGAAGGGGAAGTGGGGGAGAGAGGGTTGGGCAGGAGGGTTAGGTCTGAGACAATTTTGAATTTCCCACACTATTGGCTTTGAAGAATAAAAGGCCACAAGATACTGAATACAGGAAGCCTCTAGAAGCTAGAAAAGGCAAAGAAACTAATTCTCTCAAGAATTTCATAGCTTGATCAATAGCTTGATGTCTGACTCAGAACTGGAAAAAATAAAATTTATGTTATAAGCTGCAAGTTAGTAGCAATTTGTTACAGCATGAATAGGAAACTAATAAACTTTCTTCACATTATCTAAATACCCCTAAGTTCTTAGTGGCATGTTGAGTGGCAATCATGAAGAAGAGTTGAGTCAATGTGGGGGGAAGAGAAACCATACACAGGAAGTGAGATGATCTATTAATGGGGCTTATTCATAGGAAGCAGAAACAAGGGCCTAATGTTGGTCATGGGAATGCAACACATCCTCCTCTACCCACTTATGGAGTTTTCAGAAACCCTGAAAGACAGCACTGGGTACCAGAACAATGTTAGAATGAAGAGTTAAACCAGTCTCATTCAAATCTTAAGTGCCTTAGGTTCTGATTGAGAATGAAGCCGAGTAGCCATAAGATTTTGACACGTGTATTATTCGATATTAAGGGAACACTTTGTTTTTCTTACAAAATTTTATTTTTATGTTGTGAAATATACTATTCAAAATAGTATATATATATATATATATATACTATAAAATAATATACTTGTTTAAGATCGAGACAAAATAACACTAGCTCATGAAAGACGCACTCAACTCTATCCACCATTGCCCCCCATTCTCCCGTGCTCCACTTGTAGCTATGGTCACCAAGACAAAGGCAATGCAATGTTGCCAGATTCCTTTCCATAGAGGCTCTGCCACTCTCTGCTCCCTCTAACAGTGACTGAATACCTGCTTCTTCCCCATGGCCTCAAGAGAGTGCGTTGTCAACTTCAAGCTTTCCTGCAGTCTGATAGTTAAGAAATGATGTCTTACTAATATGAATTTTTCTTAGAAGTGAGCTTGAACATTCTTTTCTCATGTTTAGGAGCCATTTGTGTTTCCTTTTCTGTAAGCTTTATTTCATTTCTTTTGACACCCAAGTTGGGCTTTTATGTTTTGTTTTAACCAAAGTTCCAAACACCTGCCATGAAAACAATAGGTCACAAGTATTCCTTCTTTCTGAAATGAGGATTTCCAAATGGTCTTTAGCCCATTAGCCCTGTAACCCAACACCCAGGATAGAAAATGGTTTAAATTGAACAGGTTCCCAAAAAAGTGTTCTTTGGAGAACTATTGGTAAGCTGAGCTTTTTCTATCTCCCACCACAATGGTAGATTGGAAAGGGGTTCAGCTCCCTCAATGTAAAGCCAGAAAGAGGAGCTCCAAGGGGACTCCCACAAGAGTTTGACTTTGACCTGAAAGCTTTGGAAAACATACCGGCCAAGTATCTGATTCCAAGGATAAGAAACCCAAGTATCAAGAAGCTGAGGTTGTCAGGCCAACAGCAGAACAAAAAAGGTGGGAATCATACTTGCACAGATGGGAGGGTAGAGGTATAAGGGTAGAGGGTAAGAAAACTAAAGTCTCTGCTGGGTATTCCATGATGGCGAGCAATCCTCCATCGGCGTGGCAAGGTCCCGTGAATTTCTGTGGGTCATCTAGGTGCCATGGAAAGCTGGAAGGTAATCATGCTGCAGGAGGAGCCACCTTGATGTGACTTTTCTCCAAAAAAGGCAGACTTCCAAAGCAAGAGAACTCTAATAAGGTCAGCAAAAAGAGGCTTTGGGATGTGCTTCCAGGGGCAGAAGCTGAGATAGGGACTCAGAAGTTCAGGAGAGAAGGATGTAAAATACTTAGACACATACATATACACGAAGCATGAATTGAAAACTAGAATACTCTGAACAAGGGCACACAAAAATTAAACGATGACACGTATTGAGTTCTGGGATAGGAGCACTTTTTATTTAACACATCCCCAAGAAAAACATTAGGTTTTTATTTTCTGGAACGTGACCAAATGATTCTTCAGTATATATATAACAAATATGCATACATGAATAGATATATGATAAAAGCTGAGAACAGGAAAATAAGTAATAAACATACTTGCTATGAAAAAACCTATTTCAAAGTTATAACAGATTGGATTGGCACAGAAATAGATCAGTACAGCAAAAGAGAAAGTTCAGAAATAGACTGCAGTATATGACTGAGAATCTGATTCAAATCACTAGTGAGAAAAAAGGAAATAAATATTAATAGAACTGGTCAACTAATTCAGCGATGATAAAAAAATAACTCCTCCTTTCATGCCTACACTAAAAATAAATTTCAGATAAACTAAAGATTTAAATGTTAAAAAAAGGACTAAATTAGATGTATTATCTTGGGATTGGAAGATCCTTGTAAGCATGGCACAAAAGGCAAAATATATAAGAAAAAAGACATAAATTTTATTGTATAAATATAAAGATTTTGCGTAGTAAAGTTTGACACAAACAAGGTCAAGAGTGAAATGATACACTAGAAAAACTGTGTACAAAATATATGATAGCTAAGGTGAAAATTGCTATGACACTGCTTTTTCAAATCACTAAAAGACAAAGCAAATACTAAGAAAAAAGGCAATTCAGGCACACTTTAGTGGCTTAGCAGTTAAATCTACAGCCTCTGGCCAGCACAATCCACAGACAACCCAAGGACCTGGGTTCATGTCCTGGGGCGGGAGAGAACCACCAAGAGGAACAAACAATTAAAATAAATAAAAACACTTCTTTCTCCTCCCTACCTACCTACCTAGCTACACCTTCATTCCTGACTACGCCCTTTTTTTCTAAAAAAAAAAAAAAAAAAAAAAGGCAATTCACCAAGCAGAACTACCAATGACCAATCAACATGCAAAACACAGAACCGCAAACAAAACACTGAAACATCATTTTCACCTACCAGATTAATCAAGTTTAAAGATATCAGCAATGCCCAGTGGTGCTGAGACTTTTAATTGGTGACAGTGTGAACTGGTATAAACTTCTGAGGAATTCCTCTAACAATATGCAGTAAACATAAAGTGTATATAGTTTTCATTCCAACAATTTCAATTCTAGGAAGTTAGCTCAAGTAATAATTGCAACCGATGACACCTGTTTGCATTAGGCTAGTAAACGCCAGGAAGCCTTCTAAGTGTAAAAAGCACAACAGAGTATTGGCTAAAGTATAGTACAAAAATTTAATGCACTCATTAGTCACATGAAAATGTATTAAAATATGCTGACTAATAAAAGAAGTATGTCACAAAATTACACACAGAGTATGATCCTTTTGGGGTCCCCTGATTTCTGCTAAAAATGTATGGGGGCACGCGCGCGTGCACACACACACACATTACCAAAACGATTCATTCCCTCTTTCTCTCTGACAATGAGAGTACACCTTCTTTTTAAATTGGTCTTTTTCATTGTATCATGGCCCAAACGGGCCCAGTAAAAAGTCACACCCTCATTCCTCTCTGAAAGCAGGCCCTTCAGTTTAACCATCAATGCCTGTGGCCAGAGTCAAAAGGTCGTTAAAACACTACTTGCTCAACTACTGCTTCCACTGGTGTTCTCATTGATAAAAAAATAAATAAAAAAAAAAAAGGAAAAGTAGGATTAGAAAATCAGAATTTGAGATTAGCAATAAAAGGGAGCATTGAGAATTATTTTTCACTTCCTTTAAAATCAATTTAAATATTAACCTTATCCTGAGGCTAATGTGCAATTTCAAGATAATCAGTTCTGCTCTGGGCTTATCTTAAGCACCCAGCACAATTTCAAGCATTGTGTCAGAAGACAGACTACTGCCTACTCCCGATTAACCTCTGTTTGTTTGGTTGGTTGTGACTCCTGGAAGTGATGGGAGAGGTAGCTTACAGTGAAAAGATAGGAATAAAAAGACAGGTGTGTTATAATATGAAAGGCAATAATTTAAAAACACATTGTTTGGAATATATAAGGTAAGGCCTCATTCTTCTAGAAACCAACAGGGCTGTCCGGAGATCAGATCAGTAGCTACCTCAAGGCCTATCAAATGGCAGGAGTGAGAACCAGACTTGAAAGAGAACATCTGGTACCCAACTTGTCATGTACCATCAGTGTGAACCCATTTCTCCATTCTAAAATGGGATCAACTACCCCCGACCTTCCTACCACACAGAACTGCTTCTAAGGACGGGGTCACAGGACTCATAGACACAAGACAGGCACACACGAAATCAGTCAGGGAACAAGACCAACCTTAGTGCTCACTTCTACTCACTGTCCCTGACACAGTTAGTAGGGACAAGACCCTTCCCCTACCTGTAACAAACAACATTATCAAATGGTCCATTTTCCGGACAGAAGTGTTTGGGCTTGAATGAAAAATCTCTGCCAGTTACACTGGCGTGACTGCCTACTGACAGGGCAAATGCAAAGGTTAGGCAGCTGAAACAAACAACTAAGGTAGGCACCCCCTAAGTAAAATAAGAAAAAAGAAGGGAGTACACAGACCTTGTGTACCTGCCAAAAGCAGGTAGCCTAGAGGAGATTGCCACCAAAGAGAAAACAAAGCGGGGTGGGGCCCACTGAAGCCCAACATGCACATTTCATCCAAAACGTACAGATTTCAAACTAGCCCAGCCAGGAGGAAGGAGTCCTTAGAGGGAAATGTGAAAACCTAGGCGATGTCCGGGATAGATGGTACCCCCGCAGTACTCAGCCAGTGAGGGACCCGGGGACGGACCTGCGCTTTAGGGACTAAAAGGCTCCTTGTAACCTCTTTGGGGTGTGCCCGCCTAGCAGACACCTGATCTGACAAGCCCGACATTAAAGTCTCGCTTTCATTCTGCTTCATGTCTCCGAGTCCATTCCCTGAGTTTGAACAGGTGAGTTCATATCTCGCAATTGTGGGGGCTCATCCAGGATCCCTGTGCTCGTGGGTAGTGGGGGAGCTCTAGCTGAGCGACAGATATATCCCACGCGATTTCAGGAGGCCAGCTCTGCCTGGGGCCCAGTCTCTCTGCAAAAGTCGTAGACAAAACCAAGACTGTTTCTGGGAAGACAGCAAGAGCGACACAGGAGCGAAAAAACGCAGGCGCTGCAGCAACCAGGCAACCTTGTGCGTGAGGCCGAGGTAGGAAAAATTGGGCTTTCAGGTACTGCCTTGGTGGACGGGTATTTTTTGGAGGCTGAGCATGAATGACTGAGATGTATCCTAGATATGAAGCAAGTGCAGAGTCCCAATCCATGGTTCCATTCTCCCGCAAGGGAGACAACCCAAAATGGACGAAGTAAATCTCGGGGTGCGCAAGAAACCTCTAGCACAGGGCATTGAGTGCATACGGAAAATACAGTGATTGGAACCTACCAAAAATGGAAAATAGAAATTTTAGGCCTAGGGAACAAAAAACAAATAAAGAAGGACTCCTTCTGACATTCCCCCAGATAATCCACTAGGGACAATGCTAAGATTCTGGGAAGACAGTCCCAGAACCAAGGACAAGGAAAAGCGGAAACTGATCAAATACTGCTTGACATGGTATGAAGATCCAACTCGTGGACCTTCTGTCTTTTGGCCTAAGTTTGGCTCAGATGAGGAATGGGCATGTCAAGCTTTCATTCTCTGTGGGAATGAAAAGACCCTGTCCAAACAGGAAGAGAGAAATGATGCCCTCTGTTGACTGCCGGACCCCTGGTTTTAACCCCCATGTTTTCTCTCAGGGGAAGGAGAAAGACCCCAGTGAAAGCTTCTAGGACCCCCTTACTTGTCTACTTCCTGCGTGTGCTACTCGAAATGGGAGACAGGAGAGTCACGGGATATTAGAAGGATCTGATGACCTGGAAATTGAAAATTGAGAGGAAGCCAATCCAACAGCCCCCCACCCCCAAATCACTGCCAAAAGCTAGGAAAGAAATTAGATCACAAGAACTAAGAACTTAGGAAACTACCTGAGTGCCCAACATCAGATGAACGGATAAGGAAGATGTGGTACATATAGTCAATGGACTACTACACAGTTCCTAGAAGAGATGAAACCCTGTCATTTGGGTTTCAATCAGCATGGATGGAACTAGAGGGGATTATACTAAATTAAACAAGTCAAAAGAAGAAAGACAGATACCAGATGACCTCACTCATACATGGAATGTGAATACACAAAACAAAGGAACAAATGAAACAAAACCAACCCTTGGACACTTGCAACAAAACCGAGGTCACCAATACGGAATGGAATGTGGGGGTCGGGGAGAAATGGTGGCAGAGCCCACTGGACAATGGAGAAGAACACTTGGTAATTTGGTGGAGGGCAGGATATGCAGATATATATATGAGGAATAGGGAAACTTTACACGTGAGTTTATTTTAATGTGTAAAAATATTTTTAAATTAAAAAAAAAAATAAGGAATTAGAACAATGCAAAAAGGATTTAGAGAATGTCCCTATTCCCCCTGTCCAGCAGGCATCTAACATGTTTCCCCTTAGGGAAGTCTCAATGTGACAGGAAGAAATTGGGTTTGTAAATGTTCCTCTACAGTAACTGAGTTTAGGAACTTTAATTGATGAAACCACTTTTAGAAGACACCCTGGGCTTAACTGAACAATTGGACCAGTTCCTAGGGCCCAACTTCTACACCTGGGTCAAGATGAGTCCATCATGAACATCCTGCTCACGTAAGAAGAAAGAGGAATGATAAGGAGAGCAGCCATGACTGTCTGAGAGAGGGAACACTCTCCCAGGGAAGGGGTCAGAGCAGCTGAAGAGAAGTTGCCAAATGTCGACCCCAAATCAAAGAAAAATAATCCTGGGGATCAATAGCAGATGCAGGACCTCAGGGAATTGATAATTAAAGGGATAAAAGAGTCAATCCTCAAATCGCAGAATGTGTCTAACGCATTTGAAGTTCAACAGGAGAAAGAGGAAGTCCCTTGCATTTCAGAAAGACTCAGAGATAGGATGAGAAAATACTCCAGGCTGGACACAGAAGACCTCGTTGGACAGGGCCTTCCGAAGATTAACTTTGTCACTAAAAGTTGGCCTGACATCACTAAGAAATTCCAGAAGATAGAAGGATGGAGTGAGACGCTAACTGAGGAATTACTAAGAGAGGCTCAAAGTTTTTGTAAAAAGGAAGGAAGAGAAACAGAAACCAAAGGCAAAGATTGTGGTTTCCACAGTAGACGAGGTGGTCAGGAAAAGATTAGCTCAACATCACCCTTGAAGGAGGTGGGGAAATGCCAAAATTCAACCAAAGACTAAAAGCGGGGTGCCAGAAAGGAACCCCAGGGCTGTGAATGGATACTACAGACATGGGAAGCCTGGACGCTATAAGAGGGAATGTCCAGACTTAAAAAAGGAAGAAAAGGTGATTCTCCTCATGGCCTTCGAGGAGGATTAGGAGGGGTCATGGGTTCCTTTTGAATAAACTTGAAGGTGGGAACCGAAGGGAAAGAAGTAACTTTTCTGGTCAATACCAGAGCTGCTCACTTCTCTCTAATGCATCAACCAAACAGTACAGAATTAGCTAAAGAAAAATTAGTGGTCTCGGGAGTAAACAGGGATTTCAGGTTCCAATCTTCAAGAAAATGTTACTCATATTTGAATCAGAACAAATTAAAGGATCATTATTATATGTCCCTGAGGCAGTAATTAATCTCCTGGGTCAGGAATTAATTGTGAGGTTAGGCCTAGGATTGGGAGTATAAGAAGGACAAATAAGAGTAGCTCTTCTCACTGAGGAGGAGGAAGAGAAAGTTGGTCCCCCTGTATGGGTCAGAGAAGGGAACTGAGGAGGTTTAAAAATCACACCACTACAAGTGAGCTAAAACAGCCAGGGGAAATAGTTTGCAGGAAACAGTACCCATCCCTGTTAAGGTAAAAGAGGCTTACAACCAGTAATAGAGAGACTAATTACAGACGGGCTGTTAGACCCTTGCATGTCACCTTATAACACTCTAATCCTCCTGGTTAAAAAAACCGCATTGGTCATAGAGACTAGTACAAGATTTGAGGGCTATAAATCAAATTTTCCAGGCCCACCATATTGTTGCACCCAGTTCCCACACTCTCCTCGGATAAGTGGCTCAGTGTGGTAGATCCAAAGGATTCATTTGGGGCTTGCCCTCTAGATCTTAAAAACAGAGACCTTTCTGCCTTTGAATGGGAGAACCCCGTGAACAGAAGAAAACAGAAGTACCAGTGGACCACATCATAGCAGGGCTTCACAGAAGCCCCAGATTTGTGGGGCCAGGTCTTAGAAAAAGTCCTAGATGAGTTCTAACCTCTTGCTAGGACCCCAGCTCCTCCAGTCTGAAGAATCTTCATATCTCATACAATCTTCACACAATCCTCACATCTGGAGAAAAGAAAAGTGCAGTATCAGAAACTACCATACTCTGCTCAACTTTCTCCGGAAGAAGGGTTTGCGTGTATGCAGAAGTAAATTATAATTTATGGAAAAAGAGGTTAAGTACTTAGGACACTTAATTAGTGAGGGCAAAAGAAGACTGAACCCCAAGAGAATATCACGCATAATGAGCCTGCCTATACCCCAAACAAAAAGAGAGCTCAAAAGTTCTTAGGACTAACTGGCTATTGCCAGCTATGGATTGACTCCTAGGCTCAAAAAACAAAAACTTCTTATCTCAAGTTGTTAGAAGAAGAACCTGACCCCTTAGTCTGGTCCCCAGAAGAAATTCAGGCAGTAGAAAAACTAAAACAAGCTCTTGTTATGACCCCAGTTTTGGACCTACATCTTTGGATGTACTGACTCAAACAAGGGAGGGAAGAAACAGCCTGGTGATTTTGTTTCCAGACTTCTGGACCCCGTTTCAAGGGGATGGCCTGAGTGTGCTCAAGCGGTGGCAGCTGTTGCCTTGCTAGTAGAAGAGAGCAGAAAATTAACTTTAGGGGAGCCATGATAGCGAGCACCCCACACCAGGTCAGGAGTATTTGAAACCAGAGGGCTGGACGGTGAATAACTGACTCCTGAATTTTAAAATATGAAGCTATATTACTGTAAAAAGATGATTTAGTGTTAACAACTGATACTGGGTTGAATCCAGCTAGTTTTCTGTGCAAAGAGCGGGGAACCAAGAGGAACTAGAACATAATTGCCTAAATATCAGAGCATACCAAACTAAGGTCAGGCTGGACCTAGGTTATTCATAGATCATCCCGGATGGTAGAAGGGGAGAGGCATAATGGCTATGCTATCATTGATGGGAACAAACAATCCCGATGGGAGAGGGCTAGACTGCCTAATAATTGGTCAGCCCAAACCTATGAGCTGTATGCTCCTAATCTGCTCAAAAGTCAAGAAGGTACCATATACACTGACTCTTAAGAATGCTCATGGGGTGGTGCACACTTCTGGAAAAGTTTGGACAGAGCGGGATCTCATAAATAGTAAAGGAAAAGAATTAGTCCATGGAGAATTAGTTAAACAAGTCCTGAAAAGTCTTTTACTCCCAAAGGACATCGCAGTTGTCCATGTGAACTGACATACAAAGGAAAACTCTACGGGGCTGCAGGTAATAGACTCACGGATGAAACTGCCAAGCAAGCCTCTCTGGAGGAGGAGGTCAGACTCCTTAGCCTGATCCCAAGTATTCCAAGGGTTACATTAAGGCCTCCGTTCACTAAGGAAGAAGCAAAGAAATTAATCATAATAGGGGCAATCAAAACTGAAAATGGAAGGTGGATGCTCCCTGGCAGGAGAAAAATGATAAGCAAACCTATGATGAGGGAAATAGTGTCCATACTGGGAAAGGCACTGGGGTCCTCAAGTTATGCGTGACACAATACTTAGAAATTATGGATGTGTGGACACTTATACCATTGCTAAACAGGTGTGTGGAAGATGTGTAACTTGCCAGAAAAAAAAATGAAAAGGTAGCTAGGAAGCAGAAAGCAAGAGGGAGACGACCCAAATTCAGACCATTCTAGAGTATTCCAATAGATTTCACAGAGATGCCTAGAGTGAGACACCAAAAGTACCAACTAGCAATTGTGGATCACTTGTCTGGCTGCATGGAGGCTTTCCCTCTCATAAGTGCCACAGCAGGGACCGTTGTCAAAATAATCCTGGAGCAAATTATACTTAGATTTGATCTGGTGGAAAACATTGATTCAGATGATAGAAGCCACTTCACCTCAAGAGTACTAAGGGTAAGTAAGGAAAACTTAGACATCAGTTGGGACTATCACACCCCCTGGCACCCTCCCTCTTCTGGAAAGGTAGAAAGAATGAACCAGACCCTTAAGAAACAAATTGCCAAATTATCTTAGAAATGAAATTACCATGGACTAAATGTCTCCCAACAGCATTTCTTAGAATTAGGACAGCTCCAAGAAAAGATGTGGGACTGTCCCCTTATGAGATGTTATATGGACTCCCACACTGAAGCAGGGTTGCTGATCTTCCCACCATCAAAACCAACAATCAATTTTTAAAGAACTATATACTGGCCACTTCTACACTGTCCTCCCTCAGGTTGAAAGGATTTCTCACCCAGATCCCTTCTCTTGAGTTTGCGGTTCATCACTTCCAGTCTGGTGACCAGGTACTGATCAAGACTTGGAAAGAAGATAAACACCAACCCAACTGGGAAGACCCCTACAAAGTACTCCTGACTACTGAAACTGCTGTACGGACAGTTGAAAAGGGATGGACTCATTACACTCAAGTTAAAGGACAGAATGACCCCAAAGGGGTAAAGATAATTGAAGTAAAAGACTTGAGACACCTTAGACATGGAGACTGGGTATGGTGATACGAATGCCTGGATTGAATGGGTCAGACTTTCGGGTGCAGGACCTCAACAAAAGCAATTGTTATGCATGCACAGTGGATGGCCACAAGTGCAGGTGGTTCCCTTTCCCCTCGGATGGGACTCTGATCCCGATGGGAGGTATTGTCTGCTGGCCTTTTACCAGGACAAAGATGCATGGGGAAGTGAGACCTGTAAGAGTCTCTCCTTGCTATTTCCTGCATTGCAAGAGTCAAACCACAGGGCAATCCCCTCTTTCTCCATAGAGAATATGAACCATTCCTCTTGCCTCTCTCAGCAGAGGGAAAAGTTCACTAAACCCATGGGCAAACTTGCAAGCTGCACTGATGTCCTAAACGTCACCAATGGGCCAGATGGTGGCAACACTCAGCCCTCAACTGATGTCTGGCGGAACTCTGGGAAAGGGAACCTCTGTAAGTTGCTACCACTCAGTGAGCTGGGACCTGTGTCTTAGCTTAATTGGCCATCCCATTCACCCTGGCATTTCATCAGGTACCCGAACCAAACAAAACTCACTGAACACAGAAAGAAATAGCAGGGTCCTTTGATTCCAATATCTATAGTGACTCAATAGGGGTCTGGAGAGGAGACCCCAATGAATTTTAAGGACTGGAAACAAACAGTTGCTGGATTTGAGTCTACGCTCTCTGGTGGTCCACCATTAATAAACACATAGATTGGATTAATTACATCTATCATAACCAACAAAGGTTTATTAATTATACTAGAGATGCGCTTAAGGGAGTAGCTAGCCAATTTGATGCCACCAGCCGTATGGCTTGGGAAAACAGGATCACATAGACAAGATACTAGCGGAGAAAGGGGGTGTCTGTATTACACTAGGCGGGAAATGCTGTACTCTGATTCCCAATAACACAGTTCCTGATGGCATAATCACAAGAGCGCTGTTGGGTTGACCACCCTTGCCAACGAATTGGCAGAAAGACTGGGATTGAAGACCCTTTCACTGGCTGGCTCGAGGGATGGTCTGGAAAATGGAAAGGTATGATCACCTCAATTTTCTCCTCCTTTGTAACTGTAGCAGGAATCCAAACAGCAGTGGTGTGTTGTGTTATATACCCTGTGTAAGAAGTTTGACGCAAAAATTGAGACAGCTGTTTTAGCAAACAAATGCCCATAACATATCGACAGAATAATTTACTGTTGTTAGAAGCCAAATTAGACCACTTTCTTCTGAAGAAGAAATTCAGCAGGCCCCAGAACAATGTGAAAAACAAAGAATGCAAAACTGAAAATGAGACCAGTGAAAGTAAAAAGAAAAAACGAGGGATTTGTCAGAAATGACATTATCAAATGGTCCATTTTCAGGACAGAAATGTCTGGGCTTGAATGAAAAATCACTGCCAGCTACACTGGCGTGACTGCTAACAGACAGGGCAAATGCAAAGGTCAGGCAGCTGGAAAAGGAGGGGCCAACTAACAAACAACTAAGGTAGGGACCCCCTAGGTAAAATAGGAAACTTAAAAAGAGGGGAGCACACAGACCCTGTGTACCTGCCAAAGAGCAGATAGAACAGTGGATCCTGCCAAAGAGAAAACAAAGGCAGGTGGAACCCAGTGGAACCCAGCTCCAGTCCTGACCAACCCAAAACGTACAGATTTCAAACTAGCCCAGCCAGGAGGAAGGAGACCTTAGAGGGAAATGTGAAAACCTAGGCGATGTCCGGGATAGATGGTACCCCCGGTACCCCCACAGTACTCAGCCAGTGAGGGACCCGGGGAGGGACCTGCACTTCAGGGAACGAAACACTCATTGCAACCGTTTTTTGGGTGTGCCTGCCTAACAGAGACCTGGTCTTGCAAGCCCGACATTAAAGTCTCACTTTCACTATGCTTCATGTCTCCAAATCCATTCTTTGTGTTTGGATAGGTGAGTTCATATCTCACGTACCCCCACATTAAGATCTAACTTTATTTGGTGGGACACATAACCCAGCCCAGAGTGCAGCCTGATCAGTCTGTAGAAGGACCCTGTGTTCTCCCAAGAAGAGCCACTAACTACCCTCCCGCCTTCACCAGGAATCCACTTGGAAAACAAAACCCCAAATCCAGTATTGCAGGGCATGTCCTTGCAGCTCAGGTGTGCCTGGGGAGCAGTCCCCACACCGCCCAAAAACCTGGATGCGCAGCCCAGGACTGGAAGCAACAACTTTAATGAACAACTAAATAAATAAAATGTTTCTTCCTCCTCTGTGCCTTCCTGTCTGTTGTCTGCCTGTCTAACTTCATTCCTGCTTGCCTTCCCTTAAAGAAAAAAAAAAACATTCGCCCTGGTGGAACTTAGGTCAGTTAGGTCAGCCATCTCGAAAGGAGCACAGTCCACATACATCCCAAGGACCGGGATTTTCATCCCAGTCTGGTGGGAACAACCAATGTAAAACAAGTAAATGAAAATAAAATTTAAAAATGCTTCTTCCTCTTCTCTCTTCCTGCCTGCCTGCCTGCCTGCTTGCCTTCATTCTTCCCTGTACCTATTCTTTAAAAAAAAATTGTTTAAGTATTATAGTTGAGTTATTAGAATTTAGAGGATTTAAGCCTGCCTTTATGTTTACAAGAAAATTACCAGAAAAGAACTGCAGAGAAAAGAGTATATTCTTCTTTTGCAAATACTGAGCATCTGCTTCTGTTTAGCATTAATACTGAGCAATTTTGTATTATAATCTGGAACATTTAGAGGAACTAAGGCTGTGTTTTTGCTATTTTGGTACTTTTTCATGAACTGTTTTTACATTTCTGCACTGTACCCAGAAGCACATTTTACTTAATATTTAATCAGTTGTTTTAACTAAAAAGCTAAAAATAAATTTTTTATACTAAACAAGTGGGATTTCCTCTCTCACTGAGAGCTATGCTAAATTCTCCTGTAGACAGTGCATTAAAGTTGGAAATTAACGAGGGTGGGGTGTTTCCAGACAGGTAAAAAAAAATTAACTGATTCTCTCTTCTGCTAAAGGGGGCTTTGAGGAAAATCTTTACTCACCAGAGACCCTACCCTATATTAAGCAAAGTTAATTTGTAATGATTCCACATTTAGCTCCAGAACTGTGAAAGTAGTATGAGTTTGAACTGTTACACTTAAAAAAAAAAAAAGAAAAAATGATGTGTATTAGCCTATTGAGTCTTTAGAATTCACCTGAGAGCAGGAAGGGTTCTAAATGTCGATCCTAACTTGTAGCCTGGGTGGGATCTCAGAGGACAGAGGACAATTATTCCCAGCGGCCAGGGCTTGACCACAGGCATTGAATACCCACGTGTCAGGATCTGGCTTCCCTCTCTCTAACTCTTCCCACCTGAGTGGGTGAACTTGGGTGCAATTCCCCAGGCGCAGCAGTTTCATGAGTGTTTCCACCTGTTCCTATTCTTCTTTATGTCTCGTTATCTGCTCATGAGCCCATTCTGCCCAGATCTATCTCCCATCAACACCCAGCAAGAACATGCCAGTCCACCATATTGGAAAGACGGTCCCTTTTCCTCAGGATGGAATGTTGCACACTTCCAGGGTCAAGTTCATGTGTGCTGCCCCCTGAGATAGTGCAGTAGAGCCTCCTTCTGCCTGCCCCATGTCTTTTATTCTCCAAGTCTAGAAAGGGAGGAAGAAGAGAGGCAGCACAAACTGAGAGAAACCACAGCCTCCATTAGTTTCTGACTGAGCCTTGGAGTTACACTGTTGGGCAGAAAGTCAAGAAAATTGATTCAGGATTTCAAAGGCAAATCGAGTGCATGTTGATAGCAGGCTCATGGTTCACGACACAGCAGTCACAGTCACTGATGTTGTCACCAAGGGATACTTGAGTCACCCACCTTGTTCCCACCTCCCCTTTCAATACACATGGACTCTGGCCGTGAGTTTGTACTGTTTCAACCCATGGTTCCTATGCTTCTGTGAAATCCTAAGAGAGGCAGAGAGCACATTTAGGAGACATTCAGTAATAATAATAATAGTAATAAATTAACCAAGGATGCAATAAACATTCACATGGAAGAATGAACAGTTTAAATCACAGAATATTTTTACTGGAATAAAATCATAGGGCTTTTGAACACATATCGAGATAACTGGAACTGTATCAAAGCAATACCACTATCAGATATTGCAGGGAACTTATTACACACTTTCTAATTATTGTGTCAATTAAGTCAAGAAAAGGGCTGCTTCAAAAGTGCTTGACAAGTTTGTCAATGCCAATGTTCTTTATCATTTTCAATGGCCTTCTTCATAAAGTCAAATTCTAGTCCAAACTTACATCCACCTCAATGCATGTCGTAAAAGAATGGATTCTGAAATAAGTGAGATGCTATACAGGAAGACACAGAGACTCTTTGCATTCAACGTCCAAAGGAGCTGGCATCTCTCAGAGGAAGACACAGGCCCAATTCACATAAGTTGCAGCCTGTGGTCAGTATTACATGGTACATCAAGGGTCTCACGTTCATAGACACAGAACTGGTCCTGCAGCAGGGCAGACATTAGTAATTCCTGAGTTTTCTCCTTTCAGGGAATTTCACAGAGATAGCCACCATCTTGAATCCAGGAACGGGGCTAAGCTGGGAATGGAGAAAGTTGCAGGTCCCCCCACACACCTGGATAGAAGCCACATGGGGTCTCTATGCAGGTACCTGAGAAGCTGTGAAAGTATCTGCCCCCAGCAGCAGTTCATCCTTCCCACATAGCTCCTTTCTGCGATCTAGATGTGGAGGAGAAAAGAGAATCCATTGACATGCTTTGGTTTTCCCACAGGACATCCCTATGTGCAGCTCACCCACACTGACTGGCAGCAGCATGGGTGGTGAGCCAGCACTCTGTGAATGGCCAGTGAGTCAACCATCTCTGCTCTCCTCCCGGACCAGAAGGGCATCCCCTTCCTTCGTGCCTTTCACCTGCTGAGGGTCTGCTGAGCCCAGAACCACCTCCACACACTTCCCCTTTGACCCTCCTCAATTCTAGCTGGTCATGACTCCAACCCCATCCTCCTCCATTGCACTCATTTCTCAAAAGTGAGTCTCACATACCACACTGCTGAGAAGGAGAGGAATACGAGGACAATCACCACCACCATGGAGCCCAGCCCAACGCCCACCATCTGCTGCAGCAGGAGTGATGAATCTGTGGGACAAAAACAATCACTGAGCCCACAGGGCACGGAGCCACAGCCCTCCCAGGATGCACACAATCAACTGTGCTCACACCAGTTTAACCCAGAGCTTGGTCCCACTTAACAAAACCACTGAGAGTGCCCAGAGTGCCTCCAAGCCCAGGGCCACAAACACCCTACCATGGTAAACCAGAAGGGATAAGAAAGAATGATCTGACTGCATAAACGCAGCAAACTGTGTGCTGCTGTTGGTCCTCTCTCAAAGTCCATCACCCATCATAGATTTTTGTGGGCAGTTTTTCTTGGTACTAAGGAAAAAGTCATGCTGACATCATCCTAGATTTTTGCTCCAAAAATGATAGTTATCTCCAGTGGTCAAATATACAAATATAGCAAATGGGACTCCCCTATTTTCTCAGCAGGTTGTCATGAAAATAAAATAAGAAAACTGATTTAAAAGCTTTTGAGAGACATACATACATTTGATTTAGAGTATATCACATGCCAACTCCAGGGAGATCCCTGGTTATAAATTAGGAAAACGCCCACATTTGAGTTGTACATTTGGACAAGTGACTGAATTAGAGCATCATGTTCTAAAGGTTTTTAATTTGCAAACAATGATTTAGCATTAACTATGTGCCAGACACTGTTCTAAGTGGTTCTTCTAAACACTCATAGTGATGACTAGTACTAGTAAGTAATAGTACCAGTAATCACAACAGTGTGCTATATTAACACTACAACAGAATATATGTATAACTGGTTTATTTTATAAATATATAATAGATTTATATCACATTTATATCACAAATATATTTCTATTATGTATCTTTATGAATTTACAGCAATTACAATATGATGAAAGCATAACAATGATAGTATTATTATTTTAGTACACACTGAGTACTATTACTCCCATTTTACAGATGAAAAACTGAGGCATGGAGTGGCTAAGCAATTTGCCCATGGTCACCAGCAATAAACAACAGAGAGGATTCAAGCCCAAGCCATCTGGCTCCAGAATCTTTCCTTTTGACCACAGCACCATGCTTTCCCAGAGCAGACCTGAATCCAGCTCTGTCTGCAGAAAACAGGTCATGTCTCCCCTCCACACCCTACCCCAAGTCACGGGCGCAAGCACAGCCCTTTCCTGCACAGGATCATGGTGATTTCACCTCAGGCTGAAGTAGTTCAATAGTAGGCCTCTCTAGGAGAACAAAAGCCTATGTGCAGTGGTGCCACCAGACATGGGAAAGATCTTGGGGGTTGACTCTGCATGAATAGAATTAAAAATAAAAATACGACCAAGCCAGGGACTAAGTATGCAGAAGGGTAAGCCAGTCCAAATTTTGCCAGATGATTTGCTGCTCTTGTCGCTGTTGGAATATGATATTATTTCATTTTTCTAGACCCTGATTTTATCGATGCCCCGGGCATGTGCTGAGTCTTCCCCTAGAGTAATCTAGTGCTGACTGGGACGAGCTGGAAACAGCAAAAGCCAAGGTCTGTGACTGCAAAGGAGGAGGGATTGAGAGGGAAAACTGTAGCCTCTGACTTCAGGGACCTCGACACATAGTGACTTGCTTCCCTGGCAACGAATGGCACACGCTTGAGAGCAAGTGGACTGCTTCACCTTTCCATCACCTAGTCTGTGCAGTCCACTACAGAAGACACCAGCCACAATGTGCCTTCTTACATCTAATTAAAAGTAAATGAGAAAGTAGGTGTCTTGGTCATGCTACTTCAAAGGCTCAATTTCAAGTATACATTTCAATTGTCATGTAGTGACAGGAGGCTCGTGGCTACCTTTCGGGGCAGCACAGCTTTAAAATCCTTCTGCCGCTGCAGAGAGCTCTGTTGGTTGGCACTGATCAGATCTCCACAACTGGGTTAACAGCGGTTTGGTTTGAATGGAGACTACAGGGAAGCTGGCATCAGCAGAAGCAGTCATGGGTCACGCTTCTGGAGAAGAAGTCCTGTAAAACCTATTACCTAGGGAAGTGTTGTCAAGAGACTTTCTAGAAAAACATGACTTATATGGTTTGACTGCTTTTCATATTCAGAAGGAAAAAGACCTTGACACATGAATAAGCCACATTGTAAAAGGTATTGTGGTTAAATAAGAAATCAGTCAAGAAAAAAAATAAAGACACAACATGAATTACTGGATACTAAACCAGTGCAGTGTCCACATGGGAAGGAATATGTTGAAACAAACCCAAGTATACAAAATAATTGGAAAGTCGGAATACTGAAGTTAGTTTGTCCAAGTCTGTATCAGACTCGCTCTGTGCTTTGGGGTCAGGCAATTGGTTATTGTGTGCCTCAGCTTCCCCACTGTAGGATGATAAAATAATATGGGAATGTTAACATTAGTACCCACCTTATACAGGGTCTTGGTGAGAAAAAAAATGAGTGAAAACATGTTAGAACAGTGTCTGGCACAGAGTAAGTAATAAGCAAAAGCTATTAAAGAATATTGTTGCTTTGTTATTATTTTAAATCATTAGAAAAATAGGGTTGAGAAAATTGGATGATCATTTAGAATCAAGTAATCTTGATCATCAAAGCTTATACTAGATGCCAAAATAATATCTAGATGAATTCAAGGTAGAAATTGAAAACTGAAAGAATTTAAAGAATTTGTAAGTGAATATTTATCTGATAGCCAAGCATATTAATACAGAATATTTAAAATAAAAGAATGAGCGATCTGACCATATTAAAAAGTATGCACTTCTATGTACTAAAACATAGAGCATGCAAGGTTCAAGGCAAACGGAAAACTGGGTAAAGTATATGTAATAATTAACAAGACATTAACACAGAGTATTACAAATTAATAAGGAAAAGACAAATACTCCAGCAGCAAATGAGCAAATTCTATTAAAAAGGCAAATGACAAATAAAACACGATTGCAGATGACTGATAAAGGCTTGATTAAATACTCTCTTATAAGCAACATAAACGTACATTAACACATTGAGAAGCCATTTTTGTGTACTAAATCATTTTTTTAAGAGAAAATGCAGCATCTTTGATGGTCAAGAGAAGCTGGTTGTTTGCTACACTGCTTATTTCATCCAATCTACCCAGCATTTCTCCTAACTTTGGTCATCAATGTTTTCTCTGTATTTTTCCCACTACAACTTTTTCCTCTGTCTACTTTTAATCATTGATTGATGAAAACATGGAACAGATGATAAGTGTAGCCAGTGATCTCTGCCCTGCCAATCCCTGGATTTGACATCAGCTCATTAATAAGCATGACTAACTTGGTCATTCTACCTGTTCCTAAGCCTGCTCACAGCCGTATTTCCCCCATATTATCCAGAGGACATCATTAAGTGTTGGCTGAAGTTAAAGTTCATTCTGCTTAGATCTTGTCTGGTCTTGACGTCAAGTTACCATCATTCACACTTTGTAAAAATCTATCTCCCTTGTACAAAGTTCCATATTCTTTGTTTATCTCCAGTCCTCTCTTTTCTTTAAAATTCCTTAAAGATCACTTGAGGTGGTTTACTCATCTCGTTTGCAAATCGTATGAACCTGATAGAACGTGCTTCGTCCATGTCAGAATACTTCATGTGGCCAGTTAGTTCTTCTCTTACTTTCAGATATCCGCTCACAGAGAACAGAGGCAAAGTAGGAGTTGAGGAATCTGACTTTCTCTTGGTCATCCATCAGGATATCATTCACCCTAAACAGCAGGCCCAATCATTTCTTACTCTAGAAGTGAGTATCGGGAAATCATCTGTATTTATTCTGTGTAACAAGACTAGGGTTTTGGCTGCAGGCACAAATTCTGATGGCAGAGTGGTTTTTGATTATATGTCTTCTTGTCTATATATGCCCGCTATGAGAATCTGAGTCATTCTAATCAAAAACTTCATAATGTAGCCACACTGTGCTTTAGGGACTCCTGCATTCATTCTTCACCAAGAAAGTGTACAACTGGTGAATTTAAATTGCATAGAGATTTTCCATTCTCTGGTTCCAAGGTCTTATGCCACAGATGCATGCTGATTTTTCTTCTGAAGCACATGTAGAATATTCTTTTAGAATCCCAAGTGAATCGGGTATAACGTCCCAGATTATAATCTACTCATTCTGGGAGAAAGTAAATCCATTAAGCGTAAATTTCACCATTCTCCTTGGGAAGGCTTCTGCTGTCTTATGGTACCCAGGCGGAGTGATAGGGCCTTGTGGGGTGTCTCTTTAACCTTCTCACTAATGGAAATATCACAGGTGCTGAAAAGCAAGTTAGAATGCCATGCCTCAGACTTTGTGACAGCTTAAAGACTTCGCTATGGGTATGAACATTTTTTTTATTTTTATGAATTTACATAAGCAGGGTCATTTCCCAAAGGTAGCAAGTCTCCAAAAGGACCAACCAATTAGCAGTGCAGCTTTTATTTAGGGTGCTAAATTTCTCTTTGCTATTCTACAGTCTCCTCTTTGGAATTTCCTGCAGAGCAGAAGATGGTAAAGTCGATCAAAGACAGAAAGCTAATTTAGAGATAAGTCCAGCTTGATGCATTTGCAACGTTATTGGACTAATTTTCTCCTGCAGTTGAACTAATTACCAGTCTTAGCAGCTAGCATGTATTTATCAGCTCACAGTTTTGTGGGTCAGAAGGTTAGACATTGGTGACCGGGTCCTCTGCTCAAGGTCTTACAAGGCTGGATCAGGGTATCGAGTGGGCTGCATTCTCCTCTGGAGGCTCTGGGGAAAGAATCTTCTTCCAAGCTAACTCAGGTTATGGACTAAATTCAGTTTCTTGCAGACAAATGAAGGAAGCTTAATTTTCTAGGTCCCTCCCCAACATTTCCTGCTAAGTACCCTCTACTGAGACAGTATCAAGTCTCCCATTGTAAAGAGCTGTCCCCTGGAACCCTCAGAGAAGCAGGGTTATACAGGTCTTCTCACCACCTCAACCTAATGTTCTGAGTTGCCATGAGATCAGGGGCAGGATGTAAGGGATTAAACTGATACTGTGGGCTCAGAGCAGAATTCATCAGGCTGATGCTACGACTCAAACCACCAGGAAAAGGTTCAGATTCAAAGGTCATAAATTTGACAAGATTTGTGGCATTAGCTTCAAACTAATGGAATACCTGGGAATCAAATCCACTGACTGGCTGCTTGTTGACTTTAAATGCTCTGTGGGAGAGTCACAAGCCTGGCAAATAAAGACCTGTGGTTTCCTCAATTCCTGAGCGAATTCCCCTCCAGGACTCCTGCCCCTGTGAAGTGGAAGGTTTAAGCAGAGCTCCTTCCCACTGCATGTCTTAGGGCTGGCTTGGAGGAAAGAGACCAGGTGACTCTCCATCAAGCAGCCGAAATGACTGACCAGGTGACTCGTTCTGCCACCAGAGCAGGGATGCTTGCTTTTCCTGTCATAGGTAAGGGTTCCTGCTGGATGCTATTTTATCTTTCCTCCTTCCTAAATGAAAGAACCTATTATGGTTATCCAGCTTTCCCTTTCAAGTTGTATGCTGTGGTTTGAGAATGGTTACATTCGCCAGCTAGTCGTAGATTGCTAAGGGATCATGAAAAGCACATCTGGATTTGATCAAGAGGATCAAGAGGCCTTTCCCAGGGACCATAATCTTGGAGCTGGATGCAATAAGAGACCTGACTTCAAGTGGTCATCCATGAGGGTTCATTTTTGATTGTGTGGTGATAATTCCACTTTTTAAATGAGGGTGGGGGGTGTTTTGCTTTATAGGATATGGTATATGTGTACACATTCTAAGAGACAAATGGTAGAAGGCAATGGACTACTGTAGATTTGTTTGGTCTGCCAGCATGTTTTTCTGGGTCCCTTCTCCTGAGGGATCAAGTGCCTGCAGCCTTGACAAGGTTGTGATCACATTGATCTGGCCCCAATCAGCCATATGAGTAATCCCAAGCCCTGGGAAGATGCATCAGAATATCCCATCTGCTATTATAGTTCCTCCAGCGGCTAGTCACTTACTCTAGGGAAAAAGATCTTCCCCAAATTGAAAACGTCCATTTGCCACTGAAGTTGCTAAACCGGGGCATCTGGTGCTCAGCTCTCTCCTACAACCTCGCTTACAGCGGAAGAAAATGAGACCAACTCACACTTGAAAAAGGGAGCAGAGAGAAGTGACAGATTTAAAGGGGGCGTCCACTCATGGTGTACAGTCACCAGTCCCAGGCCCTGGAGGCCCAGGGACACCACTCTTCTCTGATTCCATAAACTCCCTTCCATCCTTTTCAGCAATGGCATTTTGCTTACACTGGTGCAAGAAAGTTTGCTGTCGCCTGAGGAAATTTAACATACACTTGCTGCTGCAGCTTGGACAGAGGAGAAATAAGGCACAAATTGGTTTTTACCTTTCACTTGAGCCCAAATGGCACAGGATTGTCTTTTCACCTATCAGGGGAAACACAACAATACATTAAATTAGGTAACACATGGTATCAGTTTGAATCATACACGTCAGTCCTCCAAGTTTCAAGGTCTTATGTCTTCATTTGAATGATAATGTCTTTAAAGTCTCCAACATCTTACCACTCAAATGATCACCAAGTGTGTTCACAGGACTAGTTTGTGCAGAGGAATATGCTGAGCCTAAGGATCACGTCTGCGGCTTTCCAACAGATCTCAGCACACATCATAGATTAACAAGAGAAATGGCAACAGATTTCATCTTCCCTGCCAGCTCCCAGCAACATGCATGGACGGAGAGCTGTGTTGAGAAGGATTCTGTCAAATCCAGATTCAGCAAGTAGTGATGCAAGTTACAGACAAGGTCTTGAGAAGTCCTCCTATATAAATGTTTCACCTGTCTATACGTTACTCTCTGAGCAATCTCAGTTACCCCAAAAGTAGCCCGAAATCAAGAAAAAAGAACATGTGCGAAACCTCATCCTTGATGGAAGAGACCCACAAGTTCATTGGAATGAAATGCTTTCTCTTTTCCTTTCTCACTATTATTATACGTATAGTTATCTATCAGGAATGCAGGGATTACTGCCCCTTACGGAATTCGGCAAAGCAGTCCCCAGAGAAAACTGAATAGCAGGTTTAGAGTAAGATTGCTCCAACTTTATTAAGAGATTTTCTTTCAAGTGACAACCTTGGGCATTCTGGTTTTGTTTTATTAAAAAATGAAATAATATACATTTACATGGAAAAATACTGGGAAAAGCTGTAAGTGGTCAGAAAGCATTGAGCATGACTAAATTTTGCCTTGATGCTAAGTGTCTCCAGTGCATCTAATGTAAGAACAACCAGTGAGGCATCCATTTCAAGAAACTGGCGAGGTAAAGGGACCTGGAATAGCAAAGCATTGTTAGGGAACTGAGTGTATGACGAGAGGAAATGTCAAGGCCAGGTGCAGAAGGGAGTTCATTAAAATGGAGCGCCTTGATCAGACCTGCGTGTTATGCAACTCACTCTGGTCGCAATATTATGGGTCAAGGAGAGAGACAGGACGATGAGAGAACACTGATGCTCAGGCAACAGACAACAAAGCCCAAACGGTGCTAATGAAGAAGGAGAAGAAAGGATGCTTCTAAACAGCATTAATGTGATAGATGGACATAATTTGATGACTAAACAAGAGGATAAAAAAAAGGGAGGAGACAAAAAATTATTTCTAGACCTGTTGTAACTGAAAGTACTGTGATGAAACAGAAACACCAAAGGAAAAACGATATGGGAGAATTGGAAAGCTCACATTTTCCGATGAAACTGCATTATAAAGCTACAATAATCAAAGCAGTGTGGTTCTCACAAAAAGACAGACAGAGAGATCCAGAGAATAGAATAGAGAGCCCAGAAATAAACTCCTGAGTATGTGTCAAGTGACTTTTAATAAGGGTGCCGAGAGAGTTTGAGGTGAAAGGAAGAATACCTCACTAAGGAACCAAATTGGCCTTCGCCTGAATCTTTGACTTCCCGGCCTCCTGAACCGTGAGACGGAAGTGCTGTCTGCCATGTAAATCACCAGTCTGGTGCACCCCGGTGGCTCAGGTGACACTGGGAGTTGGGGTGTGAATCAGTAAATAAAGGCCAAAGGTCAAGGATCCAGGTTTCGGGGATGGAGGATGGAGGACTACAGATAATAAACAAATAAATAAAAGCACTCCCTCTCTTTGAAAGAAACAAAACCCCACCCAGTCTAAGGTATCTTAAAATGGCATCCCAAGTGGACTAATGAACACTTGCCAACTCAATCCGGAACAGCCTTTTCTGAGAAAGCTCTAAGCTGCATTCATACGGTACTGCCAGTGCTGTATCCATGGCTAGAAATGCCCGGTGAGGCACTCTAGGTAATTTTCTAACAAGTGGCTGCGTCTAAGTCCTCAACACCTTCTTAAAAAGCTCGGGGAAATATAGTCTGGGCTTTAACTTTCCAATTTTTAATCCCTACATTATTGTCACCAAACATTACTGGAACTCTTTGCTACTTGAACATAAAAATAAACACGGTGGCCTGGTGGGCAAGTCCGCCACTGTGCAGTCCACACACATCCCAAAGACCTGGGTTCGTGACCCGGGGCCCACAACCAAGATGAACAATTGAAAAACACAAAGTGTTTCTTTCTCCTCTAGTTTCCTGTCTGCCTGCCTCTGTTTGCCTTCATTCCTGCTGCACTTTTCCTTTAAAAATAAAAAAGGGAAAAAAATATTTTAAATAAATAAACACTGTTTGTTTTTTTGTCAAGCATGATAATGGCACATGAGACTTGTGTCCTATACAGCATTTAATAGGGTGTCACCGTTCAGGAGTCCAAGCAGTCAAAGATTAAGGTGAAGCCCAATTTGGTTTCTTAGTGAGGCCTTTCATCTCAAACAGTCTTTTAAATATGTGACAAAGCCTGACGATGTCTCACATTCATTAGTCAAGAGATGTTTCTATATTATTATGTTTCTTTTCTCTGTTTCCAGTTCAGATGAATTTGCACCCAACTTCAGGTTCTTCATCACAATGGTTGTTCTAGAAGACTCATCCACCTCTTGCTCTTCTGCAAGTCCAGCTCATTCTGCATATTTATGATGTGATGACTACTCAGTTCTATGTGTCATGAAAGAACCACTGCTGAAAAGAGAGGCTTTCTCAGGACAGGGCCCAGGAGGGCCTACGCCAGAGCCAAAGAAGTGGCGTCAGCAACACACAGGGTGGTGCTGAGCTGATCTGCCCCTCCCTCCCACCTTTTGGAAGACGAGGGGAGCTGCAGCCTGAAGAGCACGGGGACGTGAAACAGACTGGAATGCTCCTCTCCAACTCAGGCTTCAGCAATGCAACAGAAGAGCATTCAGGAAGCTTAAGAGGAAGCGCCAAACCAGGTCAGTCCAAGCGCAGATCCGACCATGTCCCCCAGAAAGGTCAGAGACTCCACCCGCTGCAAAGGTTTCACCTGCCTGCCCTTTACAAAGGTAAAGTGCCCAACATGTGTTTGTGATTATCATAAGCAGTGTGCATCTCAAATACCCAGGAAACAAATATTCAAATATTTAAAACTCACGTGAAGAAGAAAAGTGTTCACAAGCTCTTCTAAAGAAACATACCTTATTCCATTCACTTGTGATTCGTAATATAATGCAGTAATCATTGCCTCTTTTCAAGGGTGCATTATAATATTTCCCATAATACAGCCGGTCTCCAACAGAGATCTCCATGGCATCATCTGGAACATCTCTGGCCAGTAGTTCTATAGCTACATATCCTTCAGTCTCAGATGTGTTGCTAAAAAATGAAGTGGCTACTTCAGAATCACAAGAAAATGTGCTTTGGAGGACCAGGGGAAGCACTAAGATCTGATACGAACTGAAAGAAAAAAGAAAATGTCTATCAGACCCTTGCTTAGGACAATTCATTCATTCATTTATTCATATTTATTGAGAACCTGCGACAAGATAAGCCCTCCTTGCGTGATAGGAGACACTATACTGGACAAGAAAAAAATCCTTGTCCATGTGGGATTTACAGCCTTCAGCTCTTATGACCACAGAACTCCCTTTTACCTACAGAATTCATGCCATTTGGCAATGGATGAAGAATCTCTTTAAGTTGAATGACAAGTATTCTCTCTGGTTGGGAGAACTTTTTTTAAAATATTTTTTATTGTAGTAATTATTCTACATATTAAAATAAGTTCCTATGTATAGGTTCCATATTTCTTAGATATATGTCAACACACACTGCCCTCCACCAAATTTCCAAGTGTTCTTCCCCATTGTCCAGTGGGCTCCGCCACCATATGGCCTAGTTGGGAGAACTTTTTGCACATAGTCTGCCCTATGAGTACGTGTCATAAAGATGATCTAATCTGTAATCACGTGTCCGAATAAAGTTCATCTGTGGAAAGGGTTTAGCAGTCACACAAATGCCAACTGCTATACCACTTAATGTGCGAAGTCTGGGAAAAGGCCCCAGACAATCACAAGGCAAATCTAACACAGCACATGTGATTACATTCCCCACACTGCACAGATTGATAGCAAAGTTCATGTGAAGTAACTGAGAAGCTAAGCGTACCAAGTTACCATGAGTTCATCTAGTCTGACAATATTCTGAAATAATCAGAAAGGTAAATGCCTAGTGCACATTGTGAAACTGATCCCGAATAACTGAGGGAACACAAATTAGCAATTCAGTACTGTTTTGTTATATTTTATTAGCATTGATCGCACCAAATAGAAAATACATCAGTGAAAGGAGATTTAAGAATAAAATTCCCTGAGAATGAATTGTGTCCTCATTTTTATTCCCATCTATTCATATTAGCTCTTGCCTCTTATAGTAAGTGTCTGAATGTCTGCTTTCTTCATGAGGTTTGATAGCAGGGCTTTGAATAAAGTAGTCTTGAATCTTTGCAAATCCCTTGAATGGTTCTTTGGCTGTGAATGACTCCCCACTAATATCTCTCTTTTTAAATTGTTTTTTAAGGAAGAAGGAGGAAGAAGCACATTATTTTATTTAGTTGTTCATCTTGATTGTTTTCCCCAGCCCAGGGTCTTCAAATGGGTACCGTGGAACACACATGCACTGTTCCCGGGAAACTAAACCGCTAGGCCACCAGGGTGTGTTACCACTAACAAGTCCTGAGTTGAAATTTTAAACAGTGGGAAAAACATGTTTCAGCACCAAATACAATTACAGTAATTTCCAAAATTTATTAGGTGACAGAATTTTATCTTATGAGTAAGTATACATTTCTGCTCCATATTGCTAATGCCCCATCGCTCGCTGCTTGGAACCCATCATGTTAAGAGAAGGGAGCCTTCCCCGCCCAGTAAGTGTTGGATTTGTAAAGCCTCCACCCACTGGGCTCCCAAACATCCTTGGTGTCCTCAGACCTCTGTTTTCCACAGTCTGGGTTCACTTCCTGAGAAGGACTTTCTATAGAAGATGTAAAGTAATGAGCCTGCAGGTAGTAAGTTGTCACCTACCGCCATACTCAGCATACATTGCACACAAGGGAACACTTATTCCTGGGAGTTTGAAGTCATCTGGATCAACTGTGGTCACAGGTAAGAAAGTAAAAGTTTCAATAGCTTCATGCCCTTTCAACTTTTCATGTGGTTGGTGGTGTTCAAGGTTCAGCTGAAGTCATTTGGTTCCCTGTGCTGCCCAGGAGAAGCCCCACTAACAGTTGCACAAAGCATGATCCCCAATGAACAAGATCACAGTCCCCAGCCTTGTCTCAAATTCCCAGGCCCACTGCAGACCTACTGAATCAAAATCTCCAGGCACAGAGTTTGAGAATTTATATTACTGATAAGGCACCCCAGGTGATTTCAGTAATCTGGCGAGTGTGAGACACTATCATTAAGGGAACCCAGCAACGGGCTAGGACATCCATCTGAGATCACTAAGCTAAGAAGGGAGCCTTGGTCCCAGAGCTGCACCATGGGACCCACCCACTGCCTCCAACAGTGCACACAGCAGACACTGGCCAAGCTGCTACCCCAGCTCAAAACAAGCAGTCGAGTCAAGGAAACCACCCTATTTCCCTGGTGGTAATTAGCCCTGATGACGTTAGGGAAGCAGTTGTGGCTGTTTGTTCTGGAAGGATTTCTCCCCTCTTTCTCACCATTCCCCCTCCCCTCAGTGACTCATAGACCTCTCCTTCCTGTTTTGGAGGCTCTGGTCAGCACACAGCATCAGGGTAGATTGCCATTTGGCTTTTTGTTTTGCCTTGCATAATTATTTGGCCTAAGTGTCGCATGTGCTCTTATACATTCTCCCAGGGAGAGATAGTACAGCTCTGTTTTTCTTAACTTCTGTCTTCCAATAATTTTCAAGGAGTCAAGAAACAGAACAATTCATATAATATCAGTCCCTGGAAAGGCTTTGGGCATCTCTTGCACTCAAATTAATAGAAAAGCGAGAAATACCTACCTTTCATTATATGGACACACAGGTAAAACCTCCAGACTTTCTTTTCCACAATTTGCAATACTTCCATTTATCTCCACCTTGATTATACTGAAGTGTCATTACACTGAACAGCCAGACAGACTTAAGGCAATGCAGTCAGGCCAAGGTCGATGAGGTTATTGCTATCTCCACACTAATTCCTATGAGCAAGTTGCTCATCCCTCCAGGCAAACCTCAATCTTCCTGTCTAAAAGAGAAAAATTCTGTTTCTCTAATCCTACCTAATCTTCACAACTACAACTCTTAATTTAACACAACAGAACCCTTCAACTGAGGTAAATTAATTCTAACCTCATGCCATCTAGAATCCTAGAAGCAGTCATTAACTATGCAATGTCTTGCCTTAACTCAAGACGTGAATGAATTACCAAATGACTCTCACAAGTCACTACACACACACCAAGATCATCCTTAACTCTATGAAAATGAATTCTGTTTGGTAAATACACTGCTGTCCCTGATCTACCATCACCAACAGATATACATGGAGATGTGAGTGCAAAAGATAATGTCTGACATGTCATGGACACATTTCCCTGGAATTAAAGGCTCACTGTGTGCCCAAGAGAACAGAGAGGGCCTGACTGCACTGTCTTAATTACACAAGTGTGGTCACTTCAAGAGATGTGTCCTCCTCATTCAAATAGAAGTTTCCAAACATGCTCATGGAGTCATGGGGCAACTATGAGAAAAAAGAGAGCTACTGACCTGATAGGCCCATTTTTCTCCTTGGCTTTCCTCAGTCTCAGGTGTGGTGGAGGCCCGCCATCCACTGTGAAAAAGTCTACTTCTGGCAGGGGGGGCTCTGAAAATATGTTGAAAAGAAGGTTATGATCAGAAGTGGAAGCATGAAGAACATAGTGGTCATGAGGGCTGTCAAAAGGAAAGTTTTCATATAAGAAATGATGAGCATATTCTGACATGGGCTACAATAGGGGTGAATCTTAAAGACATGCTAAGCCAGTTACAAAGGACAAAGACAGAAGGAGTCCTTATATGAAATATCTCAAATAGGCAAATTCATAGGGATGGAAGTAGGTTAGAGGTTGCCCAGGGTTGAAGGGATGGGGAGGGAATGGAGACTTTTACTACTTACTGGTCACAGAGTTGTGTTTGAGGTGATGAAAACTGATAGCGGTAATGGTTGTACCACATTGTGAATAAACTTAATGCCAGTGATCTGTATACTGAAAAATGGTTAAAATGGTGCATTTCGCATTACATATTTTTAACCACAATAAAAATAATTTCAAAAAACCCCCCAAAACAATGTCTCATCACTGTTGGGGGCCAGAGGATGCTCTTGCCCCCACAGTTTACTTAGTGGATGTTACTATTTTGTGGGGAAAACCAACATATCAGGCTTCTATAGCCTTTATATTCACATAAACCTGTCCTTATTTTGCTCTCCCTAAAGAGACCCCAAATCGATTTTCCACTGGGAGAAGAATATAATGGCTGGCTGACACCAGTGTTCTAGCATCTAATTGCTAGTTACGCTCATGATGCACAGCTGCCACTTTGCCTTGTGGTTAACAGCTGAGATGTATTGGGCACTGGACAACTGTACGAGATGTGTCCAGTATACACCTAACCTCACTGAGTCTTCTAACAGTGTTGTCCTTCTACCCATCTGATTTGTGAGACAGCAGTGTTTGCTTGCTGCTTTCACATAATCTCACCTTTTTGTTTCCCTTTTCTTCTTGGTACTGGGTGGGGGGGGTGTTGGAATAGGGTTGGAGGTACCCATTTGCAGGACAAGTGCTTTCTCTTCCTATTCCTGATACAGGCACCTGGCAAACCTGAATCAAAGCAAATCTATGACCAGTTCTCCATCTGCTATAGAGACTCAACTTCCCCAAGGTGGGGCACAGAATTCAAAAGTGGGAGGAAGTTCCAGGAAATGTCCTATTGGGCTCAGACTCAAGCGGGCTCTACCAACAGTAAAACTCGTCATTTGATCCCTATCTTCTTCTCGTGTATAGTTTTCATTTGTCCTGCACACAGAGGCAGAGCAGGTAGGACTGTTACTTAACAAAGCCGCATTGTACCGGTGAGGAAACCGAAGCGTCAGGGCGTTGAGTCACTTCTACAAGAGCACAGTTAGCACGTAGCAGAGTCAGGGTTTGAACCCCTGCTCTGCCACACGCCTCTCTCATTCACCTTGAATATTTGGCTACACCCAGTTGTCAATGCAAGAAAAGAGCTCAGAACAGTGCCTGGAATACACTAAGTATATGGCAGCAGTTTGTATAATCTTATTTGAGCTCTACCTGTGGTTGCCAAGTGCTATGCTGAGAACTTTGGTGTTTCCTGAAATCCTCGCAGCAGCTCTGTGCAACAATCATCTCTACTTCATGGACAAGGAAATCAGGGTTCAGGCAGGCTGAGTCAGACCACTTGATGATGGCCAGGCTCCATGTGGGATCTAGCTCATGGAAGTCAGCTTTGCCACACCACCCTGCTACTACAATGCGTGTGCTGCCGTCACCTGAGATTCAATTCCAGTCTCGCAGTGGAAACCAGAGCTACAGTTCCCTGAAGAAATGACAGCTCCTGTGCCATTCTCAATCTGAGATCATAAGGAACAGGGGTTGAAGAGTGTGAGCTGGGCAAATACCAGGGATCCCTTTTTAACAAGTGTTCAAAGGAAAGAGATGAGTAGGAAAGAAAACTGTGAATGACCCCAGGAAGGGCAGCCAGGCAGACAGACTTACTCCCAGCTTTAGCACACAGGAGACTAATACTTAGGGCCCTACAACTGAGTCAGGGCCTATAATGCAGCAAAGTTGCTCCCCCCAGGACAAGTACATCTACATAGGCCAAAAGAGAGGTGGTGTTCCTCAGTCAGGGTTGAAGAGGGTCTTCCTGAATGAACAGGAAGCTAAAAGACAATTCTGGAAGAAAAGTTGCAAACTTCTCGTTGCAAAACTCCCAGAAGATGGGACTCTGGGTGTCAGAGAATCTTCATGTCTTCATACGCAGACTTATATGAATTATTACATATTGGTTTTAGGTGCTCAATGTCCACATCCCTGTGGAGCACAAGCCCTCTCCTTTCCCATCTAGTTCTCTGGAGGTGTCATTCACAATGCTCCACACCCCTCTGGCACAGGCCATGATCACCATTCCCCACCACAAAACTGGTCAGCAAGAGCAATCCATTTAACTTTGGGAGATGTGAGAGTCTTAGGTTTCTTGCCTTATAAATTGTGAGCACCAAGTAAGCCAGAAGGACAATGTCCATGGCCAGAGGTCTGTCTATAAGAGCTCAGAGTTCAGAGCTTGGGACAGAGATGAGGCTCTGATAGCAGCAGGTGTGGCTGGCTCTAGCTGTGCTGTAAGTGACATCCAAGCCCGATTTCCCAGCTGTGTGTTTCCACAAATTCCACTTGCTTAATCTGGGCTGAGTTTGGAGTGTCCCTTAAACTGAAAGAGTCTTGACCAATACAGATGTATTCACCACCGTGATATCCTGCTGACTTGCAGAACATACAGTGGTTTACTTGAGGGAACTCTGGACTACGGGACACAGTAGAAAAGTAGTTTTAAGGCATCTATATGAGAAGAATTTCTGTGAGTCCCAGGGACAAGATTTTTGAAATCAGCGCCACCTTGGGTGGCGGACACAAGGAAAAGAGCGGGAAAATCTGCCTTAACTAGATCCTGAACTAAATCATCGCATCTTCAAAATCTATCACTGCATCAGTTTAGTTGGGGGAAGGAGGGTGCAGAGGAAGAGGGAAAGAGAAACAATAAAACATCAATGCCCCCAAGCTCTGCCACAGTGAAATTAAGGAATAGGGAGTCAAAACAGACATTCGAGACTCTATTTATAATAGCTCTCGGGTAGAAGTCCTCAACTGAAATGATAATAAATACAAACGTGAGCCTGCCTGGAAGCTTTTAAAGCTCTCTCAACTGTATCATTCAACAGACATTATTATTAGCCACCGCTGTGCACAGGCAACTTGTGAGGCTGGGAGCGAGCCTTACGGGAAGAAGACATGGTTTTTGCTTCCCACGAGCTTAGTCTACTACAGAGACAGTTTGGTAAAAAAGATGGAGCTTAGAGTTGAGATAAAGTTCTACACAGGGTGTGGTGGGGTTAATGGGGAAGAACAGCGAACTAAGGGTGGGGGGTTGAGCCCATCGAATGCAGAAAGGTAGAGAGAGCAAAAGAGCAGGCAGAGAGAGCGACAAGAAGTTCAGTATCGCCGAAAAGTTGAGTCCCAGCTGCGCACAGGCAGGCAATCGAGTGAGAGCCATGGTTATAGGTCAGATCTGAGGTCCTAAAAGTAATGAGAAGTCATTTAAAGATTCCAGCAGATATCTGAAATATACCAAGATCTCATGAAACTCAGTAACAGAAAAATAAGCAATCCAATAAAAGAGTGGGAAAAGGAATTGGAGAGACACTTTTCTGAAGAGCGTTTACAGATGGCCAACAGGCACATCAAAAGATGTTCCTATTCACTGCCTATCAGGGAAATGCAAATGAAAACAGCAATAAGATATCTATCACCTTATACCTGAGAGACTGGCTATTATCCAAAAGTCTGGAAACTACAAATGTTGGTGAAGATGTGGAGAAAAGGGAACACTTTTATACTGTTGGTGGGAGTTCTAACTGGTACAACCCCTGCAGGAAACAGCACGGAGAGTCCTCAGAATGTTGAAGATGGAAATCCTATATGATCCCGCCATCCCATCTCTGGGTGTTTCTCCAAAAGATACAAAAACACTCATTTGCAGAGATTTATGCACCCCCAAGCTTACTGCCGCCCTATTCACAATAGTTGAGAACTGGAAATTACCTAAGTGCCCAACATCAGATGAGTGGATCAAGAAGATGTGGTCCATATACACAATGGAATACTACACAGTCCTTAGAAGAGATGAAACCCTGTCATTTGAATCAGCAGGGATGGATCTAGAGGGTAAGTCAAATAAGTCCAAAGAAGAAAGAAGATACCAGATGACCTCACTCACAGGTGGAATGTGAATATACAAAGAAACAGATGAAACAAAACCAACCTTGCATACTTGCAGCAGAACTGAAGTTGCCAAAAGGGACTGGGATGGGGGTGGGGAGAGTGCAAATGGTGGCAGAGCCCACTGGACAATGGTGAAGAACCTGGTGACGTGGTAGAGGGCAGGGTGTGCTGACAGATATCTGAGGAGTGGGGAACCTGCACATATGAGTTTATTTTAATGTGTAGAATAAGTTACTACAATAAAATAAATGAAAGAAAAGCTTCTAGCAGCTCTGGAGTATGGAAATAGAGTGTAGATAGCTGGTTGGAGGCTGGAGTGGAAAAGAGCAAAAGCAAAACTTGTCCGAACTCTAGGGAAGACACACCCTAAGGTCTGAAGCAAGTGCTGACACAGCAGTGAAGTGGGGACAGATAGAAGAGACACTCAGGCGGGATGGTACAGGGTGTGGGAGAAGGATGGAAGGGGAAGGAGCCTGAGTTTTGGCAGCTGGGTCAGGGCTGAAACAGGCGTCAATGCACTTCCAGACCTGCTGAGTGTGGCGTGCTTGTGGGATTCTCCAGCAGGCAGCGAGGCCAAGAGCCCAGGAGATGGACGTGACCCAAGTCGGTCATCAGTAGCAAAGGATACAACTACCCAGGAGTGCGGCATCGGTACATCTAGGAAGAGATGCGGGACCAGGGTGGACCCCAGGAAACCAGGGCATCTAAGATCAGGTGAGAGAGAGATGGCGGCCGAGAGCTTTTCTTTTTTTTCTTTTTGTAAAGAGGAAGGAAGCAGGCAGTAATGAAGGCAGGCAGGCAGCAGGCAGGCAGGAAGACAGAGGAGGAAGAAGACTGGATTTAGTCAGTTGTTTTTGGTTTTAGTTGTTTCCTTGGCCACAGGCCAAGAACCCGGGTTCTCAGGCTGCCTGTGGATGGCTCCCCAGGTGTGGGCTTAACTCCTGAGTCACCAGGGCATGCCAGAACTTTGATTACATCGATTTCCATCTAGAATTCTTTCCAAAGTCGCCCGGATAGGGCCACATAGGTTAGGTGTTCTAGACAGCTGTGGGATTCCCAGGGACCCTAGAATCACAAGCTTGCAGTCAAAGGCCTCCCACAAAGGTGCTGAAGCTCTCCGAATGGAATATCCAGAAAGAGATTCCACACCTGACATACCTGAGGAAGACAACCACTGGGTTCCCACAGCAGAGGTGGAAAGAGAGGGGGATGTGCTTTGAAAAGTACCCACCAGGTCCTTCCCTTGGGGAATTTCTAGCCTCAGTTCTTCAGGCTATCACTGCAGTGCCTTTAGCTTGTTAGCCATATAAGTGTTTTTATCACACATTTCCTGTTTCCACCCAGAGAGAGATTAGCCGTTCACTCTTTTTTTGTGTAAGAACCCTCCTCAGTCTCTTTTAAATGATCCCTCACTGTGTGCCCTGGTAGTTTAATGATTAAACCTGCCTGGCATGGTCCATATGTATTCCAAGGACCTAGGTCAAGTCCCGGATGTGTGTGTGTCGGGGGCTGGGGAGGACAGCCAAGAGGAACATCTAAATAAAATAAACAAGGTGCGTCCTCCTCCTCCTCTCTCTTCCTGCCCGTCTCTGCTTACCTCCATTCCTGCCTGCACCTTTCCCTTAAGAAAATAAATACATCCCTCCTCGGACTGTTTCTGTCTGAGATGAATGATTCCAGTTCCCCTCATCATCTGGCCAGCCTTTAAAAACCACCCAGCTTTGCAGCGCCCTCAGTGACAGAGAACAGAGACCACTCGGCTCGGAGAAGGTAGCCCACTGGAGGGGAAGGGCCCTGCTCGGTCCAGCCACGGTGTCCTTCAGTCCAGCGTCCTTTTGCAGTTCTAAACTGCTTTGTCACCAGGTTCAATCAAAGGTGACTACCAGCCTGTGTTCTGCCCCACCTTCCAAGGCTTTCCCCACCCAATTGTCTAAACACTCTTACTTTTCTCTTGCTTACAGCAACCTGAACTTTACAAGCCTGGGTCTCACCCACATTTCAAGATTAAATAGCTTTAACTTCCATTCACCTTTTCCAAGGTGCCGTTTCCTGTCCCCTAAATGGCTTCCCTTAGCAGTTCTGCTCCCCTTACTAACTTAAACCAAATCAGACCTGAGGTAAGAAAGGAGTCATTTCCTTCACCCTGGGTATGTATGTAAGATGCAAGGAGACCCAGGAGGGAACCCTCATTCCCATTCCTGGGTGTTGACAATATCCACCCACTACTAGAAACAATGACAAAGGAGAAAACTTTGGAGAGTAAAGGAAAAGGACTGAAAGAAAACTTGGTCTCCAAAATATTAAATAATATTATAAAATTAAAATAATTTGAGGCACGCTCTAGTGGAGTAGTGGTTAGGTCAGCTGCCTCTGGTCCAGTGCAGTTCACCTATATCTTGAGGACCCAGGCTCATGTCCCAGGGCAGGGGAAACAACCAAGATATACAACTACATAAATGAAAAGCTTCCAATTCTGCTGTCTGAAAAATAATCATAATTTGAAATAGTAATGTAAAAGTTTAGGCCAGGCAAAGCCATGGAAAAAGCTAGACAGTCAAGAAAGAGACCTAAATAAATAAGATTACAATGTGTGACAGGGATAGTCTTCAAAAGGTGTTGGGGAAGTGACTTATAATTTGGTGGAGAAAATGACCATGTAGATTTAGCCGTATCCCATACACCACATCAAATTCCACTGGGTCTCTGTTTAAATGAGAAAAGCAAAACAATGAAGAAAAATTAGAAATATCAGAGAAGAGGAATTAATCTATTTCAACGTGGAAGAGGCTTTTCTTAGCATGACTAACGGCAGAAACTATCAAAGAAATTAATAGAATTGATTGAATGAAAAATGTAAATGCCAAAAAGAAAATTAAAGGGTCAATAACCTGGAGAAGGGATCTGTCATATGCATGACACAAGACTAATATTGTGAATGTAGGCAAACTATTATAATCAATAAGGGAAAGGAAGCGTGTAATGCAGCTGTGTCGAAAGTCCTCTACTTAAAACCCACAAAAATGAGCAGAAGAACCAAAAGAAAAGAAAAATGTATCTGCATCTAAACTAAGCAAAAGTAAATGTATATGCATCAAAACTAAGCAAAAGCCCCAAGTTTATACTATCAACTTCGAGCAAATGCAAGGGACAAAAACACATAAATCAACACACCACAATGGCTCTTTTCTAATCCTTGGCACCTCTCCAGATAGATCATGCCACCCTCTCAAGGCATGAGCAAGTGAAACTGGTGGTATTGGAAAAAAAGGTAATCTACTCTGCCAGTCATCAGATATCATCACAAGGCTAGCTAATCTTCCCTATCAATAAAGTTATGAGAGTTGGCCTCCCAGCGAGAAGGAACGATTTTCTTTTCATCTTTCTATTCCTGTCAGCACTTAACACAGGTCTTTGTATATAACCAATCAATAAGATTTGCTGAATTACGTCACCATTTCCCCTCCCCCACTCCCCGCCCCATGAAGAAACCCTGGTTTTTAGCTTTCTCATCTGAAGAAACTTTCCTATTTATATTTTAAAAACCTGAAGCTAATACAAAAAAATAATGCACCCAGGCTGTTCTCTTCTGTGATGTGTTCCCTATCTCCGTGGGGCCTGAATCTGGGTGTGGATGTCTTCAGTGAGAGGAACTGGGAGATACCCACCCCTACCTGGGATTTGGGGCTTGATTTGAAGCTGGAAAGTAGTCGGAACGAAATGTGTGCCCCTGTCTTGACCTAACATTAGGTCTCCCCATGTCAAACACCCTGTGCCCATGGAAAATTTTTGAGAGCTGGTAGAGAGAGGCGTTCTCACTAAGGAAATAGAAATAGGGTGTCATTAGATGATTTGTGGGCAACCAGTCATGGAAGAGAAGCTTATGACAGAAGAACTAAGAGACTTGGCCCTGCATTGTTCTCCCTGAGAATACTGAGTAGTAAGAGAGGGAGGTGGAGGTGGGGGCTGTGGTCCCTTGTACTGTGAGAAAGGTCAGTGCTATCTTGACAGTTTCTTTGTTAAAAGAGCAGCCTAATAATGCTTGGGACACATCCGTGTTTCCAGAACATCTGGAAAAGTATATTCTCTTTTTCTTATTATGAATGCAGGTAGAGATAGGAAATTGCCCTATATATAGGTTGTCAGCCTTGGCACTGAAGGCAGACATGGAAGGAATGCTTTCCTTTATACTCTTTCTTCTCCAGCATTGTTGGTTCCATAATGAGCACTCAACCTCAAATGATAACCATGTTTTATAGCGCACAGGGTTTATCTTTACATTTACGCATTCATGTGCTGCTCCCACACCCCCTGCCATGACTTTTCCCTCTGTGGTTTTTTCTCTCTCTCCACGAGAAGAAAATTTTGCCCACAAGTTTTTGGCTTGCATTTCAAAAAGCATAACCAACATGTGAAAGCTGCACTAGCTCTTTGGGTCTCACATCAGGGAGGAAAGTTTCTCTTCACCCTGTCTTGGGCGAGTACAATTGGTGATACTCTTCTGAAGAATTCAGATCAAAGGGCTCTCCAATGAAGCATATCAGCCATGAGTCAGAAACACCCCACCCAGCGCTTACGAGCTCCCTCGTGGGTTTCCACAGCACCTGCCTCTGTCCTTTGACATGCCTAGTACTTTAACTCTCCTCTGAGATCAGCAACATATTTAAAGTGCTGTTTTCACTCATTTAGTTTAATGTAAGACAGTCAGAAGGGAAATTCCATTTACTTTTCTTCTGGGAAAACATTGCTGTATTTTCTGGGCCCAAACTGTTTACTTAATATTTCTGGTAAAATTCATAAGGCTACAATTTTACTGAAATAAAGAGAACAGGCGTACCTCTTCAAATCAGTGAATCTCCGCCACCCCCTTTCATAAAAGAACAGATTTTGGGGATATTTTTTCCCTTTCATAAGATCTTAATAACTTGAACTTTCACACTTTTTTAAAACCACAAATTCTTTAAAGTAGGATAGAGTGATACGGTCATGCTTTCAATGAAGTTCTGCGCTCCAGATCCGGAATGAATGTAAACAGCTCAACAGTGCCTCTTGGTGGCCATAAACACAAACACAGGGAACTGGAACTAGGATTATATTAAGATTACAAAATATGGTATGAAACTCCCCCAAACTAAAAATACAAACAACCAAAAAGCTAATTTGAATCACCAAAGTAGGACTCCAAAGACAAAGGGACCACCAGAAGGAATGTCCAAATTGAATATTACTTCTCTTTCCAATCTAAAATTTGGTGAATTCCTTCTGGTCTAAAAACTTTCTTAACTAACCAGGCATCTCAATACCAAAACTACCATCTGGCCACGTCAGAGTTGGCCCTTGTATTCATTCATTATAAAAAATATTTCTTAAAAAAAAGATGAAGGAAGACAGGTAGGAATTAAAACAGAAAGGCGGCAGGAAGGAAGGAAGAGAGGATGAAGAAGCATTTAATTGATGTAGTTTTTTGTCTCTTTTTTTCCTGTTTTTCCCCCTTGCCCCAGTCGTTGGACTATATATGGACTGTGCCCCAGGCATGGTTTAACACTTGAGTCACCAGGGTGCACCATAAATATATTTCTTTCTTGTACTATATGTAGCACTTTCCTTATGTATTGGGAATTCAAGGTAGAATCTGTCTTCAACGAGCTCTTATTTTAGTAAGGGAGCAAGAAAATAAATACCACTTTAAAATATAATTTCAGAAAACAAGTTCTATGAAGAAATTCATACAGGGTAAGTGGATAAAGGGTGATGAGTGGTGATGGGGAGGTTACTTTTGAAAGGATGGGCAGGGAGAATCTCTCTAAGGTGATGGAATTTGAGCAGAGATCTGAATGACTGTCGTATAAAGAAGTCATATCCCAGGAAGGATAAGCAGAAAGTGGAAAGAAGTGGATGTAAGAACAATGCTGATCCATTTGAGGAGTAGCAAGAAGGCCTTGGAGGCAGTTGATGCTTAGTGAGAAAGGGAGCAAGTAGGGGGATGCAGTCAATGACGGAGTCAAGGGCCAGGCTCCATGTTCCACAGGGAAGACTGGATCCTATTCTAACAGGAATGGAAGCTCATGGAGAGTTTGGAACTGGGGAGGACAAGATTTATTGTGCATTTTTAAGAACCACTCTGCCGCCCCTCTGTGGCCAGGTGGCTAAAGTGCGGGCTGTAAGAATAACAGAAGCTCGTGACATCTTAGAGGTCTTAAAGTTCTGGTGAAGAGTAATGGGGTTGGACGGGAGGCACTGGTAGGCAGCTGTGGAAGCAGGGAGACCAGCTACTGCAGGGGTTCAAGCAAGAGTCCACTGGATTGGATTAGGCACTGCTGGTGAGGGCAAAGGTGGGGAAAAGGGGTTGGATGCAGAATATATTTTGGAAACAAGCTAATGGAACTTGGTAATGGATGTGAAATTGGTGGAGAGCAGCAGAAACAATGACGTCTCCTTTTTGGCCTGAGCAATTGAGAACAGGGATGCAATAATTGAGACAGAGACGCTTGGGTGGAAAATAGATTTGGGGGTGAGGGAAAAGGTGAGAAGCCAAAACTCAGCTGGATGTGCCTATGAGATGCTCAATGAGATCTGTTGAGGAGGCAGGTAGGTCTCTGGGTCTAGAATACTGGGAACCCTCAGCATGCAGGTGACAGTTGTAACCAGGAGACTGGTAGAGATCACACAGGCAGAAAGGGCAGATGATGAGAAAGGAAGAGAAGAAGGCTGGCAGGGAAAGGGGTGAATCAAAGTAGATGGAGTGAACAAGGGAAACTAAGGGGGAGCAGCTGGGTCAAAGAAACCAAAACCAAGAGAAAAGGCATTTCCAGAAGGAGGAGTATTATCTGAGGCTGCAGAGAAACTCAGGAGAGGACAGAGCTGGCCCAAGGGTCTGGCGAGATAGAGACAATGTGAGTAAAGCAGTAAACAGGTGTCTCCAGACAGGAACCATTAAAGGGAGAGCAGGAGGTAAGGATGTGGCAGTGACACAGTGGACAGTCCTTTCAAGGAGTCTTGCAGCAGAGGGGAGAGGTCCACAGGGGAGTCCCAGGGCTACGGGATCAAAGGAGGGGGTGCCAGTCTTTGCTTTCATTAAAAAGGAGCTATTAACACATGCTTGTGCAGTGCTGAGGCTCATTCTCAACTGGAGAAAAGGGATGAGTAGGCGAGAAGGAACGAGACCCATCACACTGGTGGGTGGGGCGGGGGGAGCTATCACCTGAGGAGTAGGGGCAGGTCAGAAGAGAACTGATATGGCTCCTCATGCAAGCAGTCAAGGGAGATCTGGGCATGGCAGGTCCGCACCTGATTACTTCTCATTTCTCAGTGAAATTTTTTACAAGAAATGAATACTCTGAGTATTTGCTCAGAGAGTGGAAGGGTCCTTGGGTAGCATAGACTTGAGGAGAGACAAAAAATAAATGGGAAGTGAGTTGGTTAGGGGACTTCCATGGGACTGCCAACCATTTTTCCCTAAGAACAAACTACTCCTGAGGTCCTTTCCACAGAATGACAATTTAATGTGACTGAGGAAGAGGGACAGGGAACATCCTTTTTGAGTATGAAATGTTTCAAATATCCAGAAGGCATGTAACCAACACTCATGTGCATGCTACCGAGATTTAATCAATGTAAGCATTTTATTTCAGGTATCCTTTCAAGAAAGACAACAGTTGCCTCTCCACTTCCTCCTTCCTCTCTCTTTAACTTCCGTCTATAATGATAGAAAGCAACAGTGCTCCGCTTTATCCAGGCCTATCGACAGCTCCTCGGTGACTTCTAGAAGCTGCTACCCCAGAGCTACCTGTTATCTGGGTTGCCAGGGCGACGACTGCAGGGCGTGCAGCAGACAGAGCCTGGATGCTGATACTGTAGTTGGTCCCCGGATACAAGTCCAAACACATCTCAGGAGCTTGGCTGCTGGTGGTGATGTTGAAGGTCACTTCCTGGGCAAATTCCTTCTGATACCATCTCTGGCCCCGAATGTGGAACTGAAACAGCAAAGTTTATGAGGTGAATTGCTAGCTGGAAAGGTTTTGAATCTCCAGACATTCACTCTTTCTAAAGAAGTCTCTGGCTTTCGACTCGAAAAGTTCCTTCAAAAAAGTGAAAAGTCGTAGTAAGCAAATAGTGGAGTCGTGATACTATACATTCTGTAGTTACAATATTGTCCATATAATAAATATATTTTTAAATCAAAATGCACAAAAGGCCAAGGCCCCCCAATAAGGGCAATCTTCTCTTTCTCGTCCTCACACATACAAAACACAGGCCCCACTTGAAAACCTGTTGGCAAAATTGCAAGAGAGAGGCCAAAGATCCTTTCCCTTGAAAGAAAGTTACACATCTGGGGCGCCCTGGTGAAGCACTGGTTGGGTTCACAGACTCTGGCAGGGATAGTCCACATACCTCCCAAGGACCTGGGTTCAGGTTCTGGAGCCAGGGAGACAGCAGAGGTGAACAGCTAAATAAATTAAGAATTAATATGCTTCTTCCTCCTCCCTCTTCCTGCCTGCCTACCCACCTTCACTTCTGCCTGCACCTTTCCTTTTAAAAAGGGAAAGAAGAGAGAGAAGGAGGGAGGGAGCAAGGGAGGGAGGAAGGAAGGATACAAATCTAAGCCTTCTCCATAGCAGGAACTGAATTCGGATGTACCTAGCTGGTCTGGTAAAATCTGGGAAGGGTTTTTCCCTTCTGCCTGCCCCCTTTTGACATCCTTTGCACTTTCCTGTAACACCCCAGAACCTAGATCTATAGAGAGGCTATGTTTCCTATGCAATTTCTAGCAGGAGCTCATCCCATGGTCTTTCCCTTTCTTACTACCACATCTCACTTCAAAAGCTCCCCTGAGGCGCACCCCAGTGGCTCAGCAGTTAGCTGAGTGTTAGCTCAGAGAGTCATATTCCACATACATCCCAAGGTCCCCAGTTCCAGATGAACACCTAAATAAAATGAATAAAAATATTTCTTTCTCTTCTTTCTTCCTTCCTTCCTGCCTGCTTGCTTTTATTCCTGCCTGTGTCTTTCCTTTAAAAAAAAAGTTCCAAACTCCCAAGGTAACAACACATTCAGACCTTGGTCACACACACACACACACACACACACACTCACACTCACACTCACACTCACACAGGCAAAAACCAATGGATTGCTTGGATCCCTTTCAGAGATACTGCCTGAACATCAACTCTGCTCTACTGTATATACGCAGGGAAATTCCTATGGATTTTCCGTGAATCTCCAAGGTCTTTGTCATCATGTATGTAGCAGAAGCACCCATTTCTTATTTTGAATTGCAATTGTCCTTATAAATCTTCTACTAATAATGGCAGTTTTATAAATAGATTTTTAAGTTTGTTGGTATTCTTCAAGCCTCCCACAAAACAAATACCTATAAACAGTAACTTTCAGTAACTTACTAAATACATCTCCTCTGTATCAGCTGTCTTCATACTTCTCCATCTCAAGCAGGTTTCATTAAATATTGAAATGTTACTGATGGTCAGTTTTACTGCAGAAGGAAAAGAATGAGAAATTAGCTCACACCCTATACAAAAATACCACCTTAAAATGGAACCATTTTCCAAGGACAAGCAGTTAGGTAGGATGAATTTGGGAATATTTTAATCTAGAAATTGGGAGTAGAAGCCCAAAAATCACCACTTTTATATTTATATAAACTCAGTCTTGATGAAAACAAAAATAATATCACAAAATAGCCAGTCAGATATTTAATACTCTTAAAAAGTATTCAATCTTACAGCCTGGTGGCTCAGGCATTTTGTCTCAGCTCCAGCATAGTCCATATAAAGCCCAAGGACCCAGGTTCATGTCCTGGGTCAGCCAGGGGGCGGGAGGAGGGGTGGGGGGGAAGGGAACCAAATTGAAAAACTAAAGAAAAAAATGCTTTTTCCTCCTCTCTTCCTGCCTGCCTACATGCCTTATTCCTGCCTGCCTCCTTTCTCTTAAAAAAAAAAAAAAAATTAAATGTATTCATTGCAAGTTTTCTTGCTAAAACCACAACTCCTGGCCTTGTAAAACCTCATTCAAACAAATAAGCATGAGTTTGAAATTGTGAGCTGAGATCAACATTTCCACAGAATTGAGAATTTCTCCTGGAGGAACTGAAAAGGGTAGTCTCAAGCACTTAGACTTTTCACGATGAAAAGTGGGCAGGAGGCCCTCTAGGTTTGGACCTCCGCATCTCTTATGATCAGAGGCATTTGTTAGCTCGTAGTCAATTTCATGGTAATCGATCCAAAAGATAGCTCATATCTAGCACTGTTTAGTCGAGGCACACTCCCCCCAAGTTGTTAAAGACTATTCAAAACTTCAGAGATTACTTCCTTCCATAATAATCCCTACCCCTAAACTAGAAATAATATTGCAGATTTGCTAATCTTTACAGGAGCACTGTAATAAATGACAAAGATAACTCCCGAAGCATCTGAAGAAGAAAAAAAGACTTACAGCAATCAAATCTTTATTGTGTGGATCCCTGACCTGACAGGTTCTTATGAATGAAGTCAGGCTGGTAGGCATCACTGACCCCTCTCTATAAATTAGCTTTGCACAGAGGAAACCTGTTGCACAGGTCACAAGCTATATTTCCAATGCTGCAAGACAGAGCAGAGGTGATTCAGAGAAACTCAACTTTACCACAGGCTCTGAACAACATTAGAGACAGGTAGCAGTGATCCAAAGACTCTCACATGTGTGAACTTTCAAAAGCCAAACAGCTCCAATGCTATTTCGACAGTTCCAAACCAACAAAAAGACAGTTTCCTAATTCATCCAACATGACTTGATAACCCACAACACCCCAGCTGTGTAAGGCACAACCAATCATTTACACACTATGCCAAACTCACACATTAGTATAAATACAAAAATTCAGAATAAAACATTAGCAAATAAAAGTCAGCAATATATTCAAAGAACAATAAATTATGACCAAGATTTATTTATTCCAGGAAGACAGAGATTATTTTTATTGGGAAAGCTACTAGTAGGTTAAGAGAGAAAAGCCATATGGCTACTTTTATCATCACAATGGTTATTAATACATTTACTATACACTCCTGAGTTCAAAATCTTAGTAAAGTAGGATTTAATTGGACAGAAACTCCTAAATTTAAGAGAGTGTTTATTAGCCACTACCACACGATTTCTAGTAAAGCTAGAACAATACAAGGATGCATGGTCTCATAGCCATTATTTTGCATTCATCAAGAGATTCTAGACAAGGCAGAAAAGGCAAGGGAAAAAGTGAGCTACAAATGCCGGAAAGAAAGGGAACAAATGATGTAACTGTCAGTAAATCTAAGAAAACCCACTGAAAAACAAATATTGTTACTTAAAAATAACAGAAAAATAAATATATATAACAGGAATTTGACAAAGTGCACTCAAATATAAGACCATAGAAAAACTAAATGTTTTCTATCAGCAAGAAGAAGCACAGTAGGTGGCATAATAGCTTCCTAGAGATTTCCACATCTTGAACCTGTGATTATGCTATTTTACATGGCAGATTTTGCAAATGTGATTAAGACAGGGAGATTATCCTGGATTATTCATACAGTGTTAATGTAATGACAAGGGTCTTTATGAGAGGGAGGCAAGAAGATCAGTGTTCGAGAGAGAAGGCTTAAGAACGAACACAGAGGCTTAAACTGGGGGACTTTAAAGATGGAGGATGGTGCCATGAGTCAAGGAAGGTTAAGAAACAAAAAAGGGCAAGTAAATGGATTCACGGGTAGTCTCCAAAAGAACACAAGCCTGCTGACCCCTTGGTTTTATCCCAGGAAAACTGATTCAGATTTCAGATCTCCTGAATTTTAAGAAAGTAGGTTTTTTGTTTTGTTTTTGTTTTAAGGAAAGGTATAGGCAGGAATGAAGGTGAGTAGGCAGGAAGGGAGAGGAGGAAGAAGCACTTAATTTACTTTAATTCATTGTTCATCTTGGCTGTTTCCCCCGGCCCCAGGTCTTGAACCAGTGTGCGCCTTGTGTTGTTTTAAGCCACTAAGTAATTGCAGTATTTTGTCATACTTACAATAGGTGATGAAAAGAACAAGCAACAAAATGCAACATAAAAATAAGAGATTTCTGTTCACAGAAGAAGACATGAACAAACTTCAAATACCTAGAAATACATCTAATAGAAATGTCCAAGATGTACAGGAAGAATTTTTTTCCCTGAAAGACATAAAATAAAACAATAAAGAAAGAAATGCCACATCTTTTAAACAAAACAACTCAAAAGTGAAAAGGAAACAATTCTCCAATTCATTTAAAAATGGAATGCACTTCAAATGGCAATTCCAATGGATGGATCTTCCTGGAACTTGGTAAGTTCACACCCATTCAATGAATACTTAGAAATTTCCTACCATCTACCAGGTGTGCAGTAGGGAGTGAGGATAAAGTGATGAGAAAACGAATCTAACAGAGTTTATCCTAGTGAGAGAGGCAGAAAATAAACAAATAGACAAATAAATTAAAAATAAAATCTTCTGCACTTAGAAAGACTATGAAGAAAAGTATTCTGCAGGACAGGAAAGTCTTCTGTAGAGGTGATATGTGAGAGAGACACCAAGAGTGGGAGAAGGGCCAGGAAAAGAGAACTCCTAGGTCAAAGTCCCCCATGCAGAAATCAGCTTGGCACACTCAGTGAACAGAAAGTAATTGCTACCAAATTTCTTTGGGAAGGTTGATGAGAAAAGCAGGAGAAAAGCAGGAAAAATAAACTGATATATGGTGAAAGATACAAGTGGACTGTTGGTGATAAACTTAAGGTAGTAAAAACAGATGTTGATTTACAATGATGCTCACCTTAAATCGATACCATGTTGTGATACAATGTTCCTGCAATCAAATGTTTGGGTTCTTTTAAAGGAAAGGTGCAGGCAGGAATGAAGGCGAGCAGAGGCAGGCAGGCAGGAAGAGAGAGAGAGAGAAAAGCACTTTATTTATCTAGTTGTTTATCTTGATGGTTTCCCCCAGACCCAGGTCTTGAACCAGGGACCCTGGGATGTATGTGAACTGTGCTGCAGTGGATTAACCCACTAGGCCACCAGGGCACACCCAATTAAATGTTTTCAATGTTAAAAAGAGAAACTGAAAGAAAAATATTGAAAGAGGACATAACGAGCTCTCAGCGCCTCTGTTAGGCTAAAGGAGTGTTTCTTAGCTTTTTTTTTTCCCCCACTGTGGTTCCACTAGGAGCCTTTTAATACACTTTTTCTGTAATCTTCAGCCTCTATAAATCTATGGTGTTTTATTTTTAGAGAGGAAGGGAGAGGAGGAAGAAGCATTTTTAAGGAAGGAAGGAAGAAGAGGACGAAGTACTTTTATATATGTATTTATTTGGGTTGTTTCCCTCAGTTCTGCATCATGAACCCAGGTCCTAGAGCTTTACATGGTCTGTGTCCCAGCTGCAGCTTAGCACCTGAGCCACCAGGGCACAACTCACCCTCCACAATGTTACTACCACAGACATGTATATTTCTTATTTATTTTGTTTACCTATGCTTCCTACATAAAAGGAAAGAAATGCTCCCCAAGAATCAATTCTTAGCCCTGTGGGAATGATTTTTACGCCAAGGCGGGGAGACCACACCACTGAAAACACTAGAGAACTCAATCTTCTACTAGCAAACAAATAATCAAAGCAATGTGAGAGCTGAATCCAGAAACTGATCTGCCTATGCATGGGCATTTAGAGAAGATAAGAGTCACATTTCAAAACAGTAAGAAATAAACTAAGTTGGGAAACAGTTATCCATGTAAAGAAATATTCAGTTCCCATCTGGACGTAACAAGCAAAAAAATGATTCCAGTTGGATTAAAACTTTAATTAAAAATATGCCAGAAAGAAGTATAAAAAGTAGTGTGCAAAATAATAGTTGGCTAACAGCTAGAAACAGCAAGAAAGGTAGAACTTTTGAAAAATTGAAAACAAACAAAATCCTAAAATTTCTTTATGGAAAAAGAGATAACAACCAAGTTGGAAAGAAAAACAACCATCTGTGAAAAAATGTAAAGTATGTGAAAGTTGATGATTGTGAGACCTAAAGAGCACTAAGGGAGCCACTAACAGCCTGCAAACAGGAGCAGCAAGCGGAAAAGGATTCACAGAACTGTGATAAATCATTCACTAATCAAAAGGCACAAGTTCAAACAAAGTAAAATATGCTTTTCATGTATTAAACTCGAAAATGTAAACACTTACAACATCCAGTTTGGGAAAGGGATACTTATCTACCTACCATCACGTGTAGATGTAAATTGATGGAATCTGTGTGGGAAAGAATTTATAAGCTCTTTATCTTGGTAATTCCACTTTTTGTTTTTTTAAAGGAAAGGTGCAGAGAGGAATGAAGGTGAGTAGGCAGGTAGGCAGGAAGACAGAGGAGGAAGAAGCACTTCATTTTTATTTTTTCTTTAGTTGTTTACACTGGTTGTTTCCCCCTAGACCCAGGTCTCAAAACCAGGGGTGTGTGGCCTGTGCCCTCCGGAGGTGATGGAGCTAACTGCTGCTCCACCCGGGCGCACCAGAAAATTCCACTTTGGAGACTCAGTTCTACAAAAATACTCTACCCAACTATGAAAGATAACGCCCATGCCATCAAAGCTGCAGGCTATTGTTCTAAGATGCACCCCGTAATTTTATCATATCAAGAAGGAAAGAACCCTGTCATGTAAACTGTCATGATTACTTTCTTATCTCAGAATTATTTTATTCTGGTTGAAGAGCTCTTGCAGATCATATGAATATTAAAATGCTATCACTTATCATAAACAAGAAATAAGCAAAAGTGATCGAGACACTCACTTCTCACATTCCTTTATCCCCTGGATTGTAACACGTCTCAGTTCATTTTCAGAGTCTCTATTTCCCACACGCTATCATCCCCCATGCTCGTCAGGGTTTTCGTCAGGTGGTGTTGCCTAAACACAGGCTGGATTCTTTCCAGGAACTTTTCACCAACCTCTGGCACCTATTCTGGTGCTCTGATACCATGCTGTTCTGTTTCCATGGTTTTCTATACACGATAATTTTTTGTTTCAATGTCAAAATCATCATGTAGCCTTTTTGAAAAGGTTTTACTAGGCAATGAAACGCAGACTGTCAACAGCACCACTGACGTTGAAATCAGCAGCAGTGACAACATTATGAGTACCTGTGACCAATTGGATACAAACATGCGCAGTGTAGTTATGTTCATGCAAGTCGCCCGTCTGTGTAGCAGTTGTAAGAGTCCATAAAATATTAAAAATGTGCATCTGAGAATCAGCACACATATTAACCACAGTACTGTCTGCAATAATGAAAACCTGAAGGGAAAAAATATCCTAAATGTCCTTCCACAGTAGATAATAAATTAATGTAGTAGAATACTATGCTTCCCTCAAAAAGAATGAATTAACATTATGAGAGTCAGCATGCAAATAAGTTCACAGACTATTATAAAGCCAAAAAAAAAAGGAAGAAAAGCTGAAGAATGGTATGTGTATATAATAATTCCATTCTTTTAAAGTAGACACAAACACGTACATATGCACAATTGTAACAGTGTGGTAGGTCTCCAACTCCTGCTCATAGGAAATGCTCTCTGATTAAATTCAATTCCATCTTAGTCAGGGAGCAACTCATTCTAGGTCCCCTTCCCTCCACAGCAGGGGTTCTGGTTAAACCTATGAGAGTTCTCTGGGGGGAGGGACAGAGTTCTCACACAAGAAGGACAGCTCATCATAAATCCCCTTCTACCCTACTCTCTGATTCTTTCCAGTGAAAGTACAGGCTCTGTCTCTCATACAAACATTCCTTCTCTGGTTCTTTTTTAGTAGACACGCTGCCTTGTTTCTCCTTCCTTTCCCCAACCCCAGGACTAATCTAATCCATCATCCTGAAGGTAAAAAACCAAATTTGCAAGAATGCCTCAGAAAAGAGAAAATTTGCCTCTTAGTTCATCAAATTCTTTGAAACTTGGTTTCTGCCTCATAGGTGTGGGCAGGCAACTCTGTGCAAAATCAATCACTACTCCTGCTGTACTTCCTAGTACCCTGCAAATGTCTCAGGTATGTTTAATGCTGTAGAAGAAATGATTACATATCTCTGGATACTTAAGATTAAGATGAGGTGTTTCAAGTATTACTGGGTCTGACAATAAATGGTGTGTCGGACCCTAGGGACACACAGCTATGGTTTTCTAGCAGAGACAAAGACAGGGTTTCCTATCACAAGGGTGTTGCCAAAACCCTGGGTTCAGTGTTGCCACAGGGATGTTTAAGACACACATCATGCACGCTGCCTACTCACTAACCTTGCTATCGTCCACCCACTTCTAGGAAACATCCCATGAGTGGAGCGTGTTATTTCAGTGAGTCAATGAAATTTTGACACAATAGTTCTGAATCTCTGCGTGACCCCAACGCAATAGCGCATTTACTCCCAGGCAGCTGAGAGTCTGTGACCCAAGTTGCAGTCCTCAAATTTGGCGATTAATAACCTCTTTGATTTATTCTCATTTTGCCTTAGTTTCTTTCACAGGTTGACATTATTATTGACCACTGTCTATCACCCCACTGAACTGAGAGCTCGCTGAGTAGAGAGACTGTGTCTCCCATGTCTGTGTGTGCCCTTTGTCCAGGAGAATGGTAGACGCAGCATTCCTGGCTGTTTGTAAACATTCCCGATTGTTTAAATGTAAAGTACACAACGGGAGAGCTAACTGCTTCAAGTTAACCCGATGGAATACAAAGAGCTCTGAACAGGACATGGATTCTATCTTTAACATGCATTTAATCTAGAAAAGAAGTTATAGCCTCCAATAGTATAACAAAAATGCAAGGGAGTATATAATAAATGTCCTAAGGTAAATTTGATTAATAGTTAACATGTGATAGATGCTTATTGTGTGTCAGGTATTGTGTTGATTCTCCATATACAATAACCCATTTAGTCCTCACAACAGATAATAAGTCCATGATATAGGTATTATTATTCTCAGGTTTTGGTGATGTTTATTTTTTTTTAAGGAAAGGAACAGGTAGGAAGGAAGGTGAGCAGAGACAGGCAGGCTGGAAGCATGAGGAGAAAGAAGCACTTTATTGATTTTATGTAGCTGTTCATTTGGTTGCTCCTGCTGGGATGGATGTGACATGCCACCAGCCACTGCTCCACGAGGGTGTGCCTAGTCCCACTTTTATAGTTGACGTAACTTAGGTACATAGAGGTCAAGTGTTTGTACAAAGATACAGAGACATGAAGTGGTAGATCAGAGATTTGAATTTAGAGAACCTGACTCCCTAGTAACTGTGCCAAACTATGGTGCATATTTCCTACTGAAGTAGAGCATGAGAATGTGGATAGAAAAAAAACGTACTTTCAGCGGAGGAGATTATGGCTGGTGGGCAGATAGGAAGTAAAGAAAAGATGACTCCATATGGAAGAAGTGACATGAGCAAAGACATGGAGGTAGAAAAAGTACGTAATCTATTATAGAGATCCATGTAGGTCAAGGATTATGGTGGCCCTTTAGATCAAATCTCTCCATATATTCTATGAAACCATCTCCAAAACAGTAAGTAGAGCAAATGAAACACCATAAAATAGACACTGTCACCACCACCCCACACAGGGAGTACCACAAACTTTAAAAGATTTTTTAATTAAAAACTACCCAACTACAGCAGAGCTCTCTCCCTCTGTCATTCTCCCACAGTCATTCCAGAGAGGACTCTAGAGGGAAATGAAGGACATGAGAATGAAATGGATTCACTTTCAGAAAAAGAAATTCCATCATAAGTGTGAAAATACTGGGGGGGATAAAAAGACCTTGTACCAAAGTATTGACTTGAAAATGAAAGAATATGATAATTCAGGTAGTGGTATGAGAAAGTGCTCCTGTAAAAAGGAGTAAAAAGGAAAGTGTAGAAGTCCTTTGGAAACCAAGTGGGTGACAAAAAGAAGGAGAAAGACTCTCCATGACAAAAGAGAACCCCCAAAATAGAAGACTAGACAATTCATCCCCACCCTTTCCCAAAACAACAAAAATAATCTTTTAAGAGACTGCACTGCATTCGATGACAGAAGAGGGCACTCTAAACCTAGATTTCTTTTTACCCATCCTAAACGATTAATTCTATGGAATTGACAGACAAAAGTAGTCTTAATTCAGAAAAGAAAACAAAAAAATATAATAAATGTATTTCAGCTTACAAAAAACTCCACATTTAAAAAATATCCAAGAAAAAAGCCTGTAACATAAGAAACTGAAATAGATATCTTCAAATAAGCATTAGGAGTAAAAAGAAAATACTTGAGTCAGAAATTTAAGAACAGAAATAGACAAAAAGCAGGGAGGAAATTACACAGTAGTGACTTAATTTAGGAAATAAAAAAAGGCAAAGAAATTCATATCAGCAATAAGTTCTAACTTTATGGAATCCATAGAAAAATAGATTAGAATGAAATTTTAACAAGGGGAATTGAAAAAAAAAAAAAAAGGAAAACAACCAAAAAGAATGAAAACGATATTAAAAATAAGTCAAAAGGACCAAAAACAAAGTGGTTGACATGGAATATAGGCAAAGATCCAACATATGTATAATTAAAGTCTCTATAGAAGAAAAAATTGACACAATATTCAACACTATAATCAAACTTTACAAAAATAAAAAGATCTCTACATATCATAAATAGAACTATACACATGTATATGTTTGTATATGTGTGTGTGTATAGTGAAAAGAGCCAGTGACTCTCTAAAAAAGTTCAACCAGAACCATCACCCTTAAGACTTATCCAAGTAAAGTCACTAGACTTTAAAGGTAAGGAAACAATTCTCAGTCTCCACTCAAAGAAATAAGTAAGATCCAAAGGCTAAAACATTAGGCTGCATCAGACTTCTCAAAAGTTACATAAAATGTAAGGCAGCAGGTATTCCCTGCTGGAGCAGTGGTTGGATCAACCGTCTCCAAAGGACGCAAGTCACATTCCCCTGGGTTTGAGTCCCAGATTCGGGCAGGGAACAACCAGTGTAAACAGTTAAAACGAAAATAAAATTAAAATACTTCTCCCTCCTCTCCTCTCTCTTCCTGTCTGCATGCCTTTTTGCCTTCATTCCTACCTGTAAGGCAGAAGAAGAATCCAATTTTAGGACTGAATCAAATAAAGATCGAATCAAGACATGCGAACCAAAATTTTTTTTTATCAGTTCAAGCTATCATTCAAGTATCAAAACCATAAAGAAACAACAAGAAGTCAGAGACTACTGCATTCTTGAGGAACCTACTAGAAGATGAGATTCATCTAGAAGGTACCTAGGGAAACTTCAAGAAAAGACTGATGATGAGTATCTGGTATTTTATATTTATATCAGCATCTGATATATTAAATTGTGAATGTAAGTCTAAAATATAGGGGAAGCAAGATGAAATAATAAAATTTAAATGGCATGTCCTGGTGGCCGAGTGGATAAGTCCACTGGGCATAGGCCACATACATCCCAACCCAGGTTCAAGACATGGGGCCCAAGGAACAACCAAGATAAACAACTAAATTAAACAAATAATAATAATAAATGGTTCTTCCTCCTCTCTCTTCTCGCCTGTCTACCTACTTGCCTTCATTCCTGCCTGTACCTTCCTTTAAAAAAACAAAAACAAAAAACCATAAACTTAAATTAAAATGGCACATGTCCCAATATAGAGGAAATGCTGCAGCTGAACACCTGCAAGAAGAGAAAGACAAAAAAAAAAAAACTGATTTCAATGTCATTGTGGCAATAAATGGGAGTTAAAGTATGCTATTAAAAACTGACAGTCAGATATTGAAAAGTTTAAAAAGGTAAAAGGAGATGGAAATTGCAAAGGTACAAAAATAACCTTTAGAAAACACATGTGTAAGTTTTCCTAAAATAAATGTGCATGTGTAAGACAGAAATAGCAAAGAAAAGCTATCAATTAATTACCTAGAGAAAGAAATAAAGAAAACACACCATAATAGATACAGTAGTTACAACAGAAAATAATAGAAGTGATTTGAGTTCAAACATATCAGTCCCATCAATAACATAAGTGCATTTATCTATCAAAGATGGAAAAAGTTTTCTACATGTCTGAAAACACAAAACTGAACCTGTCATCCACTGTATGCAAGGGGGACACCTAAAACAGAGCAATTCAGAAAGGCTAAATATAAAGTGATGGACAAGACTACAGCAGACAAATGGAAACCATAAGAAAGAAGAGGTTGCAATCCATGTGTGTGCATGTGTGCATGTGCGTGTGTGTGTGAAATTCAAGTTAAAAAAAAAGCATTAAATATGACAAAGGTTGTTTTTATGCAAAAAGTCATAATTCACAATGATGATAAAATGCAATCACCTTTATAAAGCACAAGAAAGCATGGAATAAATACGAAATCAGAAATTAATGATGCAGAGCAAAGGTGAGGAATTTTTTTTTCTATGAAGTTTCGGGTAATAAATACCTTTGGCTTTCTAGGCCAGATGGTTCCATTACAAACTCAGTTCTGCCTTTGTAATACAAAAGCAGACACGGAGGACATGTGAATGAATGGATTGACTATATTCCAATAAAACTTTATCATAAAGGCAGGTAACAGGTCAGAATTGGCCCACAGGTCGTAGTTGTTTTTCTTTTTTAAAGAGAGTAAGGAAGGGAGAGGAAGAAGAGAGGGAGGGAGGGACAGAGGGAAGCAGTACTTTCATTTATTTGTTTACTTGTTTTGGTTGTTTTTCCTAGCCCCAGGTCACAAACCTGGGTCCTTTGGCTTTATATGGTCTATGCCCCAGGCTTACCAACTGAGCCACCGAGACCATAGTTCTCTATGGAAAATATACAGATCTAACTAATAAAACAAAATCTTGACTTTCTGAAAAGACTGTTATAATAGACAAGCCACTACTTAACAATCTAAAAAATGGAAGAAAATACTACTTAACAATCTAAAAAATGGAAGAAAATACAAAGGGAAAATTTTTAAATGGCACATATTCAATAATCATTGAAACAAAAGAAAATTTAAAAAGGTAAATGAAACTCCTTAGAAGACCACTGTGCAAATAAAATACATTTGAAAACATAAACAAAATGGCTGCTTCCTATGAAAACATAGGTTTTTTTTTTTGTTTTTTTTTTAAAAAAAAGACTCCATTAGATAAAATAAACTTAAATGAACCCATTTCCATAGGAAAAAATGAGGTTATTTAGAAATTATCCCACAAATATTCTCCATCCCCTTGACAAGACTGTTTCACAGGGGAATGCCACCCACCAAGCCCAGAGTCCAAATGCTACATAAACTATATAAAGAAGAGAACCTCTCAAATAATGAGGGACATAATACTGAAGGCAATCTTTCTGGTTTTTTATGAAGCAAGGAAACTATCAATGCCTAAACCTGATAGACAGTACAAAATAGAAAACTACAGACCAAATATCACTTATAAATATTGGTACAAAAATCCTAAAGAAAATACAAGGGAACAGAATTCAACACCCTATAAGAAATAATATATCATGACCGAATTTCTTTCAGAGATTTGAAATATTGAATTTTAAAGTTACAAGGAGATGAATGAAAGCAAAAAGAATACTTGTATTTACCTTTTTGCACTGTATTAATGGGTACTTTAAGAAATGATCTATTCAGGAGATGAATCTGTTCACATAATTAGAACATGGTGAGCTTAAAAAAAATGAGATGATCCTATGCTTCCAGAGTCACTTAGGATCCATTTAAAGGAGAACTCCAATTCTAAACAATTTATTCATCTTTATTTTACCACATGGTCTGGTCCGACCTAGCTTGGTCTCCAGCATGCTTATCCTACCTTAAAAAAGAAAAACCATTTACTCGCCACATTTTTGGCATATTACAGATACAAAATATGTGCCAATTTCCAGCTTGATCAACTGTAAATATGAGTTTCTCAGGCTAATGATTTATGAGAAGCAGGTATGTTTCAGACATAACTCTTCTATCATTAAATACTGTCATGTCTATATCAATCTGTAGATATAGATATCTATCTATTTCTATATAGATAATTTTGTATACACATATCAGAAGCAATGTAATTATGGTCTTTGATATCTTTAGAATGGACTTCAACTCTGTCACCAGGAAATCGGTTATGGGTTAAGTTTTATATGGTCAATATAATTATGAGTGCTATTAGAAAACCTGCATCATAAGCCACATTTAAACAGTTGTGGGTTTCTACCAGGGAATAAAGGAAAGTGTTCTTTTCCCTCTTCTTTTGATTTTTTTTTTAAATTTAGCAATAACAGTTTAGAAGTATCTAAGTACATGCAATTCTCTACTAAAGAGAACAGCAGAAAAACAGGCCTCCTCTTATTCATAAATCATACGGTTTTAAAGCCTCTAATTAGGAGCACCCTAAACAGACAGATGGCTTTACAAGGTAAATATTGTCAGAAAAAAAACAGCTGCAAGTCAACTATTTTGAAAGTAAAGGTACTATCTTTATAACTGTCTATGAATAGTAGTATCATTTATTATCCTTTAGTTATCCTTGATGTACATTTTGCAGTTTCTCTTAGAGGAAACAGGAAGAGAGAACATTGTTAAAAGTTGTAGAGTTTTACTGTTCTTTCGTTGAAATGTTTCTTAACACAAATTTGGTACAAGGTTATAACTACCAGGGAATCATTCAGGCTGAATGAATATGATCACTTATCATCCCTACAGAGCAGATTCAACCAGTTCCCTCCTATTCTATAAAGATGAGCAGCCTTGGATCCAGGTATAAGTCCTCGTTATTCAACTGGCAATTCAGAACAGCTGCTCTCTGGGCACTGATGAGCAGCAAGTCTTCAGCTCAATGACATCAAGCATGTGTCAAATATGAGTTGAGAGAAACAGTACTTAGGAAACATTCCTTTTGAGGTTAAGTATTCCAGTCACTCCTCCAAATAACCGACAAGAGCCTAATCCTAGCCTGGCTTAAACCAGATCAGCAGAACTCAGGCACTCCTCAGTATCTTTCCTTGTCCACCTTTCCTGTAATATAGCGAGCTTTGTTGAGAAACAATGAAAACAGTCCATAAAATCCTGGTAGAATTATGCTTTTACGTTGTCCTATTTTTGAAACTCATCAGAATCAGATATTCTTCTCTGATTCTGGTGTTGAAAATGACTGTACTGCTCCAGAAAAAAATTGCTTTGTTGTAAGCCAAACAATGTAACAGCTTCCTTTCTGACTGGATGGGTTGAACACTTAAACCTAAATCTGTGAGTCACTAAAGAATAAGTACATAGGTTATAAAGATAATGCATTATTTTAAATCTTATTCCTAATCTTTACATCCCAGCCTTTTTCTTTAGCTTAGATATTCAATTTATCTTTTATATTATATACCCAAGCAGGTCACTAAAAGTTTTCCCTAGAAATCAAGTGGGATATATAAGTAAATATTCCTTTCTTAAAATTCTGTATTTAATATCAAAATAATAAATCACAAAAGATCAGTAGATTGGACTGCTTAGAAACTAAAATTTGCAGATGTCGAAAAACACTATAAACAAAATTAAAACAAACAAAAACGGGAGAAATATTTGACACAGAATAATTTCACAAAAAAACTAAACTCATATGTCAAGAAGAACAGCAAATTGAAATTGTGATGGTGCATAAGTCCATCAAGAAATTTGAGTATTGAGATAAATGAATTTAAAGGTACCTAAAATTGCTTTTCTAACATAGACTCCTAGAACTAGAAAGGGCCTTTCCATTCAACCCTCCAATGTTACCAAGGTCAGCTATGTAATCTTCCTCACATGTGTGAAAGGTTTCTGTTTACCTGCTTTCTCATTTCCATAAGGGAAGGGGCAGTTTTGGGCACACTCTACTAATCCTCAAGGGAGAAACAGTAACTATGTAATCTGACTGGGAGGAGAGTACTGGTCCTTGGGTTACATTTCCTAGTGAGTGGAGTTCATACATTACAGGTCACTGCCCAAACAGATTCAGATTCTTGCTTTCCCAGACCTGCCTGTTCACAGGCTCAAGAGGCAGCTGTATCTCCAGTCTCCTAAAGGTCAGCAGCCCCCTCTGCCTGCTGGACTTTCCCCAGCTTTTCAGTCTGAGACAAGAAGGGTGAGTCAGGGGAGGTTTCACTGCAGATCCATTTGACCACACCCCCCCAGGAAGAAAGAGAGTAGGAAACCCCATTTGGCCATATTTATAAGCCTCATTTTCCAGTATAACTTTGACTGGAAACTCTATGTCAGAGTTAGTTCCCGAGAACTAGTGCAGACAATTAAGTCAATACTTCTCATTTGTCAGTCCATTAATTCTGTGTAACCTCAGGTAAAGAGGAAAGGTAAGATTCAGTCTCCCACCTGCACAAGGTAGGTACGCTGACTGGGACCTAGAGTATAAAGCTAAGAGCTGTGGTGCACCCTGGTGGCCTAGAAGATAAGGCCACCAGATGTAGTCCACATACATCCAGAGGACCCAGGGTCCAGACCAGGGCCAGGGGGAACAGCCAAGATCAATAAAGAAGATAAATACGTGTTTCTTCCCCCTCTCTTCCTGACTGCCTACTCACCTTCATTCCTGCCTGTACCATTCCTTTTTTAAAAAATGAAAATAAAAGCTGTAACAGGGAGCACAGCAACATGGGGGAAGATGGAGGTCCTTTATCCCTGCAGCTGAAACTGCAGGAATAGAGTAGTAAACTTCACAACTCAGGCAAAGCTTTAACACACAGACTTCCTAGGCATGAGCACATAGAATTGTTTGGCTATCACTTTTTCTTTTTTCCTTTCTTTTTATCATGTCTTTACCTTGAAACACTTTAAATTGTTCAGAAGGAGTTCAGGTGTATGTGGTTAGACAAGTGCTATTCAAAATGTGAACTGGCAGCACTCACCAGGTCTGGGAGCTTGCTGGAAATGAAAATTTGGGGTTCTCACTCAATACCTACCCAATGGAAACCTCCAGGATGGAGCCCAGGAACCCCTGTGAGAAGCATGAGTAGGAGACTTTTGAAACACTGGAGCACATTTTGGGGAACTAGACAATAGTGGATTCGTTGTCAAAAATTCTGTTCCTCTTTATCTTATTTGGAAAAGACAACAGTGAAAAGACTGAATTCATGGGTTGCCTCTAGGCTTAGATTCTCCAAGGGCTTTAGATTATTTATTTTATAGAGACCAAGACTCAAAAATCTACAATGAGGATTCTCCTTGGATTGAAGTAGATAAAATCCACTGGGATTGTTGCAAACTTGAGTGCTAAGACGGAATTATTAAAGGCATATGCCTAGACCCCTTTGATATTCTAGAAATAAGATGTGCCCAGTCTCTGCAAAAGGAATGTAATCAGTGTACAAAACTGGATGTGGTCCTACAGAGAGGACAAGATTAGGAGAAAATGCAATAAAGTGAAATAAATAACACCAAGGAGAAGAAAATTTGAAATCATATTGACCCTGTTAGAAAAATATGACAAAGAAGAAAAATTTAAATATAAGTGATCTAAAGAGATGAGGAAAGACAAGAATGTTTACTAGGTCGGGGAAAATTGCTCCAAATCATTAAAGAGAAGAATAAAGGGACTATTTTGGAGAATAAGCTAAAATAACCCCTGAAAGGGTGCCCAGACTCAAGTACTATTCTATCAAGAAGGGACCTTTTAAAGTTTTAAATAGGAACCCATTAATGAGGAACACCTGGAGAACTGAACCCGCGATACTATGCAGTTATGGAAAATGTGGACACATTCAGAAAGAGAAAGACAGAAAGATCACTGTAGAATTCTTCAAGCAGCACTGAGTTCATTGCTTTTCGCAGATGGGATAGCAGGTAACAGCACAGGTTATAAGGAAAGCCTGCCTGGGAAATGCAGGGAGTTAGAACTTGAAAAGAACAGAAGACAGAGATATTACGGAAGATCAAGGGAAGATGATAATCGATCAGACCCGGGCCTAGGTTTTAGGCTGAGCTGAGTAGAAATAAATACCTCCTAAGGAAAGTGAAGGTAGGCAGGATTTATCTGAACACTGGATGTTTGCGGCAGATCTAGAACTCTATGGACAGACACCTCGCTGGCAGAATCCGAAGTAATATAAGGAGAGCAAACATCTAAGTATGAAAACAAAATGAAAATATAGAAAAGGAAAGAACTAAAACCTAGTAAAAAAAGATATTAGCTAGGTCTTGGGATTAAGAAGGAACAGACACACGTGGGCTGGAAGGGTACAGGCTTCAAGTTCAGCAGAGTCTTCTGGAGCGGCAGGGACACTCAGAGGGAACTGAACCTGGGAGGCTTATCTCTCTGGAGCAGAAAAGGAAATGGTGGCAGGAAGGAATGCTTCCATGCCCATCACAGACGCACAGGCCATTCAACTTAGAAATTCAGTTCTAAGGAAAGATGGGTGAAAACCCACTAATTTAGGGGACTTCTTGGACCTGATTAGATGAGTAAAACAAAGGCTGCAGAAACACATCAGCAGCTCAATGATCAGCTCGGGGCAATTCTCCAGGGAAGACAATGTGACGTCTCCTAACCAGTTAGCAGGACTCATCAGCAAGATATTCAGTAATAGAAGCCATGAAGTTCAGAACTAAAACAATTCTGGGTATCTTTCTGGGAACACAGAAATTTGGAGAAAAGAGCAGGAAATCAGACTGTGAAGGGGAAAGCAGAACAATGCATTTCACTTGAGCTCCCTGCTGGGAGTGGAGGCACCCTGCCCACAAAAAACAGAGGCTCTTTCACGAAAGCAATAAAGAACTTCAGCAATGGTGGCAGGTAGGTAGAAACAGGGCTGGAAGGAGAAACAAAAATGATAAGGGTCTAAATACTTGGGGTAGGCCCCATAAAAGACCTGAAGCCTCCAAAGCAAGTCCTGACATTTTTTAAGGAAAATGGATTTCCCTCCCTCTAAAACACATGGGAAGCCCAGTGTTAGACTGAGTCCAAATTTATAGAAGAATCATGATATCTCATAGTTTATTTTTATATATTTATTTTTATTTGTTTATTTATTTTTTGCTTACCAGTGAGACATAATGTGCTCATGTGTTTCAGAGACATGTATATGCTCTTTTACTAATTGCCTTTGAAACTGTTCACCTTTTCCGCCCAATGGATTTATTAAGTGTTTCATGTTACTTAAATTTAATCGTTGCCTAACAAATTAAAAATAGCAGTTTTTTCAGTTTAGCTCTTTAATCACTTTAGTGTAAGATGCAAAGTAAGAAATCATTTATTTTCTTAACCAAGGAACAAAACAATTGTCTGAGAACCATTTATTTCTGTACTCATTTGAAATACCATTTTATCTTCTATTAAATTGAGCACTTGAATATATTTCTAGCCCCACTATTCTTTCTTATAGAAAAACTGAAGTATTTTATTCATTTTCTTAAATTCCTTCAGCAGTTCCACGTGGACATCAAGGCTAACTCCAAACTCAAAAGCAGAGAATACAGGGCCTTTCATGATCTAGCGACTTCATAGATATTTTCCTTATGTCTTCCTAGTCTCCCTTGCTTTTTCTGTTCCCCAAAAGAGTCACACTCCCTGTTATCCAATGTGCTATAATTCCATTGGCCCCAAATGCTGGCAACTTCCTCCTCATCACCCTACCTCCTTCATCTGGTTAATTCCTACTCATTCTTTATGACTCAGCATTCTTTATGGCTCAGCATTCTTTATGACTCAGCATTCTTTATGACTTTGCTTCTTGTTTGAGAAATTGCACCTCATGCACCCTGTTGACACAGGTGTTAAGTCTGTGGCTGTAGTGTAGTCCACATAAAGCCCAAGGACCCAGGTTCAAGACCAGGGGCTGGGGAGGACAACCAAACCAACTAACCAAAGTGAACAACTGAAATAGACAAGCGTTTCGTCCCCTCTTCTCTCTTCCTTCCTGTCAGCCTGCCTACTTGCCTTCATTTCTGTTTATTTCCTCTTTTAAAAAAAAAGAAAGAAATTGTACCTGGACATAGACACACATATATGCAATCTCCCCAATTCACTTATTTACTTTTAATCAAAGTGCTCTTGATACCATATTATAGTTATCTGCTTGCTTATGTGTATATTTACTTTAGTTTGAATTGGAACTTCTAGGCCCTAATACATGATATTCTTTTGGTAAAATGTTAATGACTGAATGAATGAATTTTCATTTCATACTTACTCAAGCTACTCTCTACCAGATCATTATCTAGGCATGAAAAATGACACAAAAGACCAAATCTCAGTTCCTGTTTGAATGTCCTTATAATTTCATTTGCAGTTTTTGAGTTTCAAAGTCAAGTTAAATGAAGACTAAGAGCCATGAAATGTTTCTTTAAAAACCTACATCAAAGTGGGAACTTGATGACAAAGTACTGCAATGATTAAATGTGCTAAAGTAAAATATGCATGTGAAATACCAAACAGGGGAAATGATAGAAGGTGATCAAACAGATGTTTTCCTTCAATTTTTAGCACCTCACAGGCCTCCATCTCACATCTCATATCCATCTCTTGAAACAAAAATCAAACAGCTACAAGTTCGTTCCATTAGTAATTTTTAAATACTTCAGCTCCTCACTTGGAGAACACCCAAATTCTTAAGTGGCACAATTCTTTGATGGATGGCATAAGAGGTCCTCTAGCTTGGTAACTTTGTTCAGATCCAACTTTCCTAGAATGCCTGTTCAATTTCAAACAAGCCTCCTTAAACACGGAAATACTGAAAAATCCACCATCTTCTAAGAGAGCATTCTCTAAAAAATGAGAGAACATATGGAAAGGTGGCATTATCATAGCAAAACACTTCAGGGTTCAGTACAATCAAAACTCTAACATCCTAAGATCATCAATGGGGTATTTAACTGCAAGAGCACCAAATGTGACTTCAAACCCTGGCTCTGAACTTCTTAATTCATGACCTTAGCTGAGTCACTTAAATTCTCTCAATCCGAGTTTCCTGATTTGTAAAATCAAGTGATCCGATTTGCTTCTCCTACTTCACAGACTGTTGAGTCAATGGAATAATGCATGTTTTAAAATCACTGAAAACTAAGAAAACCACGATATTTTTAGAAAGTTACTCCTATCACTCGGTTATTCCAGAAGTCAAATATCAAGAAGGCAAGCATATCAGAGCTACCAAGTCTGAGACTAAAGGAAAAGGTGGACAAAAGTCAAAAATGATGGAGAACTCTTAGGGCAGGTGTTTTCAACCTAGATGATCTGAAGGTAGATGCTTATACAAGAGGATGTTTGTTCTCACAATAGGCTGCACCTCAAGAGCTACTCAGATGAGTACTAAGGCAGTAAAATCATCAGAGAGAAGACTTAGTTCAACCACTGACTTTTTAAAAAAAAAGTAATTTCATGTCTTCAGTAGTGTCATTTGTTCTCTCAAAGTTCTGCTTTCTTAACATCTTTTCTTGAACCCTTCTGACTAAGAAGAGGTTTGCTACTAATGAAACACTCACAGAGAGTGCAAGAGTACCAATGGGTAATTTTCAAGGAAAAGCAAATTTCCTAATAGGACTGTATAATTTCAACCACCGAAAGTTTAAATACCTATCAGCGATAACTACCTTGTACATGTATTTCTCCCACAGGAATTTCTGTGACCTAAGAAATAATAATGCTAATATAAATTCTTCTATTCAAAATCAGAATTGTCGACAGCATTTACAACATCACGGGCATAGGTGGCACCAGGCAATTAACTGGGAGAAAACATTCTTGGCTATAAATGGAAAATGGAAAATTATGGTTATGAGAGAGAATTTGAAGACCTATCACATGTGCTCTCCTTTATCTCCACAACTTTTATTTTTTTCATTTCCTAAGGACATCAGAAACAAAAATTGCCTCAGGTATACATATGATTTTGAGAAACACCGATGACATGTAAGAAATACCACACAGAGTACATCTGTACACAAAAAGAGCAGAAGTACTGTCTGCCTAGTTTTCATCTCAATGGAAATGATTTTCCCAATCAATGCCATTATAGTCTGAATTCAGAGGAAGATGGCAGTGTGAGAAAAAGACATCAAGCGCCCACTTCCCATCCCCATCCTGATAGACGTAGCAGAGAACAGTAGAAATGGGTCAAAATTTGCATCTGTGTTGGAAAGAAGGGTTGGTTGCCATACACAAGGCAAAGACATGAACACTTTTCTGCTTAGCAAAGTGAAGTCAAAGAGACATGAGAAAAACCGTGCAACATGCCTTCCAAGCTAAGGAGGGCAGTTTCAAAGTCTCAAACGAAGGAGTGAATGACTGGGAGCCCCTATAGTTGAAAGTAAGGATGGGACAAAAAATGATGACTGCTCCATCTGGAGACCATTAATTCAATGGCTCCCTGTCCTAGCAGATCTTCAGAATGGACCAGATACAGCAAATCTAAAGAAAGGCTATAATTTTTCCAAAATCTGCCAGGCAATTTGATAGGCAGCTAGGGTAAAAAGCATCTCCACCAATATGACTATTGCTACTAATAATAAAATTCCTCAGCACACTGGAAATTAGTAACAGGGAAGGATTTCCAAAAGGGCCCCAAAAGCAACAGCTTCCATCAGAATAGCAAAATGCTCAAAAATACAGTTCAAAGCAGTGGGCTTTTCCACAGCTGCTCCCCAAAGGAAGCTGGAGCACCCAATCAGCAGTAAATACTTCAAGACAAGATCTAAGATAAGCAGACTAATATTATCTAATAAAAAGTAAGATCAAGGGAATGTGATACATTTTATTATGAGGGAAATGGCTGACCTAGGATATCTTCCAAGGATAAGGAATCTAGAAGAAAGTCAGTGAGATGATTCTACAAAGAAGAGGAAGATTAGGCTTATTAGGAGGCAAAGAATGAATATACTTTTGAAAAAATCTTTAGCAAAATAATGTTCAAATTAGGGAACATCTGTTTTGTACTTTCAGTACAAAAATTAAAGACGGATTCAGGATAAAGAATGAGATAACAAGAAAATGCACTAGCAAAGCGGAAACCTTTTGAGAGAAGCAGAAAGGAAAAGGGAACTAGAGGAGACAAAGAACAAAAGGAAACCAAAGTGCAGCAGAAGCAGAAGCCTAAGCGCATTAGGAAGAGTAAAGACCAGAAATGTCAATACGTTTGCATGTAAATGCAGAGAGAACACATTGCTACATACTCACTAAGGTGGATGAAAAGACAAGAATATAAAAAAGGAATAAATGGAAGACCAAGGCAGACAGACAACAAATTTCACATAGGAATGTTTGAAGAGCCAAAAACAAACTTAGAAAAGCAATAGTCAGATCTTGTAATATGGAGTGAGACCCAAATCTGATTTTAAAAAATTCACAGGGTACAAGAAAAACTCAGTGAAGATAGTAACATTTATATCCTTCATAGACTGACGTTTCAATGAGAGATGGGATTTCTGACTTAATAAACAGTCATTATTAAATTCCCAATGCCTAAAATAATGTCAAACTCATAGCAGGTGGTCAGTAAACCTTTACCATGTGTGTGAATAAATGATTAAAGTCTTAAATTTCACACATAGTCTCCATGTTATCCAGGCTGAAAAATAAGATTATCTACATAGTGCTCTTTTTTTTAAATGACACCTTCAAATTCCACTTTTAAAAGCTGAAATTCCCAAAGCCAATGTGAAATGACTCCAGAACTCTGAGAACAAAAAATTGTGGCCCAAGAATTTATCTTCACTGTCTTGCAAAGATAATTAAAAAGACATTCTCAGGTATTATGGGCTCAGACATTATCCCATTTTCCGTGAGGAGAAGACAGAAAAATCACTGTGCAGAGAAAAAAAAGTGAAATAAAAAAAATACAGTGACTCTTTAGTATGAAAGGACTGCCTACATTAACATACTATAACTTATAACAACTTAATGTAGTATATGCAGATACTAATTTACAATGATGTACACCTTAAACCTATATTATCCTGGAATAACTTTTTTTAAATCAGCTCAAAATAAATAAAAGTAAAAGCACTTTTTTTACTGATTTAAAACAATCTGACTAAGTGGGTAAGGCCAATGGCTTTTGAACAGCATGACATGTACATGCCAAGGGCCCAAGTCTGAAACCCAGGGCAAGAAGAACCAAGATGAACAACTAAATCAAACAAATAAATTCTTCTTCCTCTCTCTTCCTGCCTGCACCTTTCCTTTAAAAATAAATCTGTCTGTCCCCTAGAGGGAATTATGCTTAGTGAAGTAAGCCAGAAAGAAAAAGACAGACGTTTTATGATTTCACTTACATGTGTTTTATAGAGAAACCAATAAACAAATGAACTAAGTCAAACAAAAATAGACTTTCCGTCAATAAAATCAAATTTGTGGTTGCAGGAAGAGACGAGGGTAGTGCGTGGGGCAAACTGGGTGGTGGGGATCAACTGTGTGGTAAAGGAAGAATTTGAATGGTGCCTGTGAACTTAATGTATTATATTCAGCTGTTGATTTACAGTGACACACACTTGAAATCCATATGCCATGCTGTAATGTTGCTTCAATAAAATTAATTTAAAAAACATAAACCTGCCTAAATAATTTTTATAAATATTGCTATAAGCCATATAAAAATGAATTCTTGGTGCGCCCTAGTAGCCTAGTGGATAAGTTCGCTACCTCCGACTGGTGCAGTCCACATACATACAAAGGACCTAGATTTGTGACCTGGGGCCAGCAGGAACAACCAAGATGAACAACTAAATAAAATAAATAATGTGCTTCTTCTCTTTCTCTGCCTGCCTCCCTACCCACTCACCTCCATTCCTGCCTGCACCTTCCCTGAAAAAAAAAGAATTCCTTAAAGGAGTAATGTTTGTCAAAATAATGAAAATAAGAAATTGGAAATACAATGACATATTAAACCAATAACAGAAGGGAAGCAAGAAAGGAAGGAATGAAAGGAAGAAAAGAGTACTAACTTCCTTATCTTAGAGAGAAGTTAACATTATTTCAGTCTTCACACTAGTAATTAAAGAAATACATTCAAACAATATTGTTTTTTTTTTAATCTGTAATGTAAAACAAAAGGAAAATCTATACTGATAATCCCTAAAAAAGAAAATCTATATAGCAAAAAGATAAAATAACAATAGACATAGCAAAGCTGCAAAAAAAGAGGGAAAACAAAACGACCCTGATATAAACTGCTTAACTTGTCGACTCGAAAATAAATTTTTCCAAAAAGACTCTCAACACCTTCTGTCTCCTAGACTATATCTATAACAATGTTATCCAGATAGCTTCTCGGAACAAAAATAAGCAAAGACAAATCAAACAAATGGGAGCATAAAGAAATCAGGAACAACAAATTATTATCAAAATATAATTCAGGGAAAAAATATAAAACAGTAAAGTGAGCCCCTTGTAACTAGTGAAAGTTAGAATCTACAATTAAGAAACACTCATGAAGATCAATATCATAATATCAAAGTACAAAGAAAGCAATTCAATTTCTAAGAGGAATTGAGAAAAATGGCAATCCAATTAAGCAAATAACAAGTTATGAATGTGCTACCTCTTATGCTACCTACAAGCAAAGATTCTACCTTATTATCACAAAACTTCATCGAATAGTAAGCTCCAAGAAAATGTCAATAAACCCCCAAAGAACACTAAAATATTACAAACCTAAAAATTAGCATCAAAGTATAAATGTTTAAAAAAAAGGAAAACCTACCACTTGTAAAACGTATGAAATCTTTCAATCAATGGGTATATCAAATAGCAATTATATAATGCTTTCAAAGTAAGGAAAAGAGAAAATATATTAACACACTCACAAACAACTCTTCAGTCAAAAGGAAATTCAGAATAGAAATTACAGTATACCCTGAAAATAAAGATAAAGAGACTAAGTATCAATGCCTAAGCCTAAGAAAGACTGCCAAAGCCCAAATGCAGAGGAAAAAGTATTAAAGACCTCAATTACCAAACAAGAATTAATGGAAATACATTGAATTTACATTCAATTCAAGAATTCAGTCATAAAATAATATAACAATAAAAGTAGGGAGAATAATAATAATATTATTAAATAATACTAGATATTAAGTAATAATAATAACAAAAACATGGAGGAAATATATGAGATATAACAAGAAAACAATTTAAAAACCCAAGAATTTATTTCTTGGAGGGAAGAAAAGTAATAAAACACACAACCCAAGCTAAGTGAATTAATTTTTAAAAAGAAAGACAAGAATAACTTGGGGTTATATAAACCGTGACCCTGGAGGAATTCTTAAAAATTATTCCATATGACAATCTGTCAATATTTTAAATCTCAACCAAATGAAAATATAAATTATAAAAATTGACTTAAGAAAACACTGGAAGAATCAATAGACAGAAAAACTGAAGATACTGACAAAATTATCAAAGAATTATCTCCCCAGTGTAGGGAAACTTAAATAATCTTAGGAGCAAATGTTCCAACTTTAAAGGAAGGGAATAATTCCAAAGTGATATAAACTTTTCTAGAGAGTTAACAGCAATAAAAACTAGCATAACCCTGATAATTAAATCAGGTAACTAAATGTGCAGGATCCACCAATTTGGACAGCTAAATAAAAATAAATAAAAGTGCTTCTTCCTCCCCTTACTGCCTGTCTGCCTACCTGTTCATTCCTGCCTACACCCTTCCTTTAAAAAAAAAAAAAGTAGAAACATTCCTTGTTGCTAGTTGGGATGATGACTCAACATAAGTTCCTATTCTCACTAGATTAACTCAAAAAATTATTTAATTCAATTTCAGACAGAAGGAAGGGGTCTGGAGACAAACAAAACTAAGAAACAAAAAGAACTCAGCATGGTCACCCAACTCCTCAAGGTAGAGCTAAGAGGCAAAGCCAAGCCTGTCCAAGACCATGCTTTTCCAGTGAAAATGAACTTGAAGAGATAATCAGCTATGAGGAAGAACGTGACACTAAACAGCAAAGTATCATCCTGACTGAAGGTGATGATGAGCTTGGAAGTCCTGCAATGATCTTTTAAAGAACATAGATTCCAAATAAAGTCATAGCAATTCATTATTGTGTACAAGTCTCTCTAGTTATCATATTAATTATAATATATTCCTTTACATATTATTTACTTAGAAAATAATTTTGTTTTATTTATATGCAAGTACCCAGGGACCTCATTTGTATAATTTCATAATTGATTCTGTATTGTTAATATTGGCAGAATTTTTATTATTTCTGACAAATCTATTCCTCAGTTCCTAGTGGCAGCAATAACTGGAAGGATGAGGTATATTTTCTTTCTTTCTTTCTTTTTTTTTTTTTTTTAAAGGAAAGGTGCAGGCAGGAATGAAGGTGAGTAGGCAGGCAGGCAGGGAAAGAGAGAGGAGGAAGCACTTTTATTTATTTTTATTTAGTTGTTCACACTGCTTGTTTCCCCACCACCCTGGAACCAGAGATATGTAGCCTACGCTCCTTTGGAGGTGACTGAGCTAACCACTACTCCACCAGAGCACACCTAGTTTTTTCAGTGGGATATCAAACAGCTACTTGAGAACTTCCTCAACACCTCCCCCACCAAATAATAAATGACACCAATGGCTTCTCAAGGTCTACACATGAGGTATTTAATTTGTTCTAACATTTTAATACCAGAATTATGAAAAAAAAAATCTACTGTAACTGTCACAATGTAATTTTAAAAATCCACGTGGTAACGATGTACAAGAAGGCCCATTACTCCTTCCTGATGCTCTTTCTTGTCTACCCTTCTTTTCACTCAGCATCTCCTCTTCAGGATCCCAGGCAGGCCTCCCCCTACCTGCTCACCAACTTGATTCCCCACCGTCAACCAGGCCCAGTGTCAGTGCCCAGCCTAGAAGTAAAGCTGTGTCAGCCTCTCTGGGTCCTTCTCTCTCACCACCTGAGTAGGAAATGACCCTTGAGTTCCCTACTGAAGACAAGCCATGCGGCTACCCTCTGTTCCCTTGGGTCACTGAGAATTGCCTGCACCATCACCTGACGTTCTCCTCTTTTAAATACCTCTTACCTTCCACTTCAACCGGTGTCCCCAGCTGAGAAGCAATGCACTAGCACCCATGCAGCCTGCCATCCACAGGACAGGAATCTCTCCTGCAGACTGGCTCTGGTTCTCACCCCTGCAGAGGTGCATCCACCCTCCAGCTACAAATCTCAGGGGCAACTATGAACTCCTCTGCCAAGCTGATCTGAAGCACATTTCCCCACATCCTGTGCTTAACATTTTCTAGGAAGAAAAGAGACGTCGCTTTCACCTACCAGCGGTCTGGAATCCAATGGTGGCTGGTACGGAGCGTCTGGGAGGGGCGGTGGAAATGTTCACGGTGTAGTTGGTGCCTGGGTGCAGATCTAGGCACACTTCTGGGGTCCTGCTATCTGTAGTGAAGTTGACTGTCTCCTCATGAATTGATTCTACAGGGTCTAATCGTTGTCCTTTTATGTGTATCTTTGTAAGGGGAAAGACAAGAAATCCCACCATGACTGCTTTGTGGTATTGAATCCTATTCTCCTACTGTTCCCTTGGACACTGCTCAAATGGGGGGATAACAGTAAACCTCTTCCAACAGGTATCTGATGACAAAGTCTGATCAGTCCCATAATCAATCGGCTCTAAGAAGAGACAATAATAAGGTGAGTCTCTCTAGGCCATGCTGTCCTGCACCCAAATGACCAGTGATCACTGGAAGCTGTCAGCCTGAGAACCACTGGCTGAAGCCTGTCACCAAATCAGCAGATGCTTCTAGGCTTAGCTCCAGGGAAGTGAAATACAAGTGCCTGGAGACAAGTGATAATGATGACACCAAACATAAATACGTCCCCACAAATACACCCTGTCGAGTGACAAATACTGAACACAAAATGTAAAATCATCCAGATATCTTAAAAAATCTGTACTTTTTTTTAAAGGCGGGTAGAATTGGAAAGCAATTGGATTGAGAAACACTTCTGGAAGCAAGTCTCTCCACCTCACCTTCTCAGGGCTTCCCAATTCTGTCCTAGCAGGACAAAGCAGATCATTTTACTTACCTCATACGTGACTTTGGAGTTTCTTCTTCCTGGGTTTGCTTGCCACCTTACACAAGTGTTATTAAACACTGACACGTCATTAATTTCAGTAATTATTTCTAGAAGAGAAAAAGAGAGTTGACTCACAAAATGCATCAATGGGGCTTTGGGAAAATCCTAATGGCGAGCACTTTGGGAGGCTTGAACTAGTTCGTCTGCCCAGTTGATCACCATTCACTCTCCAAATCACAAACAGAATCAGGCAATCACCCAACGCATCTTCACATCTTCGTCAGCAATGAACTCGGAGTCGGGGAGGAAGGTTCCCACTTAAGTGTGGGTGAGCACTCCAACCTGTGATTGGTTGGACAGGCCACTGGATGCCACTGGTGCTCCACTCTAGTGGCTGGAAAGAGGCCGGAGCGGAGCTGTCTTCCCTGCACAGGTAAGGTCTGTTGCAGCACCCGCATCCCCCTGAGGACTCTTGTCACTGCTCTTCCCAGGAGGGAAGTGGCATCACCTCACAGAAGTTAGATTCTCCACATGGCCCCTGGGACTTGGGACTTCTTTCGGAATTCTTTACATGATTCAATCCTGGTCTATGAGGAAGTCACTGATTTCTTCCAGTTGTTCTGCTTCTTTTAAAAATTCTGCTAGTGTTCCGAGCAGTGGGCATGCATGGCAACACAGGAATGTGTATTAGAGTCTTGGTTACAACGCGGTTTCCAGTGGTCTCAGTAAACCACCCAGGAAATTGCTCAGATGGGAAAAAAAGGCAGGGTCTAACTTTTCATCTGTTTAAAGTCAAATTCCCTACAGAGAAGCAAAAGAATCTGAATTAACAGATATATTATCTATAAAACACCCTAAGGAATTCTCTCTCCCAACCAAAAACAAACCTATTAGAGCTGAGACGAGTTCGGGGAGGTTGCAGGGTACCAGGTCGATGCTCAGAAATCAATTGCATTTCTGGTCACCAGCAAGGAACAATCCAAAAATGAAATTACGGAAATAATTTCATTTACAAGATCACCAAAAAGAATAAAACGCCCTTGCAGACAGAGGCTGCATACTATTGTCCTTGGAAGAGGAAACCCCTCATGTCACCAAACAGGAGTATCCCAGAGCCCAAACTCAGGCTCTCCCACTGAAAGCATCCATTTCCCTTATGGACTGTTTTTAAGAGGAAGGAAGAGAAAGGGGGAAGAAACATTTTGGAGGGAAGGGAGGGAGGGAAGATGGAAGGGAGAGGAGGAAGCATTTTTCTTTATTTTGTAATTTGGTTGTTCCCCCAGGCCCAAGTAGAAAGCTTAGGTCCTTGGGCTTTACATGGTCCACACTCCAGCCACTGACTTAGTTTCTGAGCCACCAAGGTGCGCCTTAGGGATTCTTTAGGCCCTTTCAGCCACACCTGTTCCAAGTTCCAGCCCTGCATGGGCTTGGGAACAGGACCATGTCCCATCTCTCAATCTTGGGTTTCCCTGCTGGGGTACCCACACCCAAACATATGCAACCTGGAAGTGCAGGAGAATCAACATCCCACCAGGCTGGGAATGTATCTTCTTTCCCCGAAGGGCAGTCCTCAAAGGCCTCTCGGGGTGCTGTTGCATGGGTGGAAGTGGTCACTTGCACTAAACAGAAATCAGTGTGGCCAGGCACACTGGTTCTCTACTAGTTCTCTTTCCTTCTCTGCTTTGCACACCTCAGCCCTTGCTCCAGGCGCCGGGGATGTGATTTTCCATGATATAATAAAAAGAAGTAAGTCCTCTGCCTCAGGCTGATTCTGGGAAACCCAAAGTAAAATTCTCATCAAGAAAAGTGAACTGCTCTTCCTCCTCTCCTCCCTCTTTCCTTTCTGCCTTTGTTACTGCCTGTTGTCTGTCCGTCCTCTGAAAAAAAAAAGAAAGAAACCAAGGAGAAAAGACAGAACGTCCCCATTTCAGAAAATAGCCCTTCTCAGCTCAGCTCCTGTCTTTCCCTTCTAGAAAATCTCTTCTCAGCCTCCAAGAGGGAGAGGCAGCCTGTATTTAACAGCTGTGGGATCTGTTTATTTCTCTGGTACTCAGAACAAAGCCACCTTTTCCATAGACCCTGGTCTATGGGTCTCTTTCCCATAGAAGATTTGACATCTTTTACCGAAGTGCCCCATCAACATTACTGAGATCCTGTGTCCCATATTATGTAGTCTCAGGTAAGGCCAGGTCAGCTACAGGAAGTGAGACTAAATAGAGGCAGAGAGGAAAACAGGCAAACTTCTGAAGAAGGACCTGAGAATCATGTGGCTGGCCACAGCATGCCTGGGTCTCTGCATCAATGCTTCTTCCCAGAGTACAGATCATTTGAAATCAAAGCAATGCTCCAGTAGACACAGGTTCCCTAAGAGCTGCAAAGACCCTTGAGTTCATAAACATGATGTTGGCACCAGTCTTTTATCAACTTGAAGAAGCCCCAAATATTCCTGGCCCTTTCTCTCTCCACGGCCTTCAAAGCCCGAGAGTCCTGGGCTCCTCTGACCACTCACACATCCCTCTGATATTTACAACCTGGTTGAGACGGAAAAGGAACTATGCCACCCCTCACCTTCCCTTTGAGTGGCCAGTAAAGCAAATTTCCTTCGCACTCTAGGCCCCTTTGCCACCCAAGCAGAGAGGAGAAAGGAGACACCAGCATGAAAGTGTCTTCTCCTTCCTTTTTGCTTGTTCACTATAACTGCAAATGACATCTCAAAAGCGCCATCTGCCTCCATTCTGTGCCATGCTCTGCACAGACGGGATCCAGATCTGATGACAGGGACATCAGACATTATATCCCAGGGAATAGTTAAGGAAGCCTGGCTGCTTTCCCTCTAGGTGTCTACGAATCAACTGAAAAGGCTTGATAAACGTATCGGATATTACATGCCTAAGTGAATAGTGCCCTTTCAGAAGGTGTGACTTGGAAGGTTATTGTCTAATTCCAATAGTGCTAATAACTGAAAATATTTCTGGAAGTTCTCTGCGGAACTGCTCTAGGGCTCTTTATCCACGTTTGACCACTAACTGAATGACCACTGAATGCCGAAGCCTCCTGCCATGGCAGGAGCTGGACTGTGATGTTAGAACTTAAGTTCTTTGCAAAGGAACATCTGTCTGATGGAAGGAGCAATCATATAAGCAGGTAAATGACAACTCGCTATGTACTGAAGCAAAGCTTCACACAAGTACCTCAGGGTATGGAGAAAGAACTCACTCTCACTGGGGGACCCGGGACACCGCTTTAAGGAGGGCATGGTCTTAACAGATGAATGGATGATGAGACATCTAAGCAGACAGAACAGCAGGTCTAATGTCTGGAACTGTGAAAGGTATCGCCACTGTGATAGGAGAGAAGGGTTCTGTGAGTGAAGGAGGAAAGATGGGAAATATAAATGCGGAGGAAGGACAGGGTCAGTCTGGAGAGACCCTGCCCCACACTCAGTGCAGACTCACTCTGAGGAGCAATGGAAATAATGGGGCAATCCTTACAGAAAATTAACTCTGGTGTCATCTTAAAGGAGACACTGAAGTAGAGAAGAACTGAAGGTCACAAGGAAAGACTACAACACCCACTGGGTTTAAGAGAGAGACTAATGAACTGTGTTCAAAATGTGCTAACTCTAAGTTATCTACAGCTTATCCAGGTCAAAAAAGTCTTTTTTACCCAAAAGATACAAAAACACTAGTATGCAGAGATATATGCACCCCCATATTTATTGAAGCATTATTGACAACATATAAGAACTGGAAACTACCTCCGTGCCCATCGTCAGATGAATGGATAAAGAAGAGGTGGCAGATATACACAAAGGAATATGACATAGCCCTTAGATGAAATCCTACTGTTTGAATCAACATGAATGGAACTAGAGGGGATTATGCTAAGTGAAAGAAATCAAAAGAAAAAAAAACAGAACACTTGCACACTTGCAACAAAACTAGGTCACCAATAGTTAATGGGATGGTGTGCGGGGGGCAGGCGGTGGCGGAGCCCACGGGACGATAGTGAAGAATGCTTGGTGATTTGGTGGAGGGCAGGGTGTGCTGATATATATCTGAGGAATAGGGGAACTGCACACACATATGAGTTTTATTTTAATGTGTAGAATAAGATACTACCATAAAAAGTAAAAATTATAAAAATGAAATAAGTAAAATAAGGACAGCTACTGAATGATCTCACTCATGTGTGGAACATGAGTGACAAACCAAAGGAACAGATGAAACAAAACCCACCCTTGGACACTGGCAACAGAACTGAGGTTACCAGTAGGGGTAGGAGCAAGGGGTGGTGAGTCCAATGGAAAGTGATGGAGGACTTTTGATAATCTAGTGGTGGGTAGGGTGTATTGACATATATTTGAGGAATATGGAACCTCCCCATATGGGTTTACAGTATTTCGTAAAGGAAAATTACCTCAATAAGTATTAAATTAATTTAAAAAATTGTCTTTTAAGTCGCCAGTGTGTGGACAATAGTTAAAAAAAACCATGGGTGCAGATGAACATGCAGGCAGGATAAATAAATCCAGCAGCTCAATGACAGAACACTGGAAAACACGGAAACCCACAGGGAAACCAGAGAAGGAGCAATGAAAGGAGAGGAGGCTGGCTGGGAGAATGCTGCTTAGAGAGTGAAGGATGGGCAGATGCTGATGGAATACAGGTTATAGCAGTCACCTCCAAAGGAGCAAGTCACATACCCCTGGGTTTGAGTGCCAGGGCTAGGAGGAAGCAACCAGTGTGAACAATTAAATAAAAATAAAACTGAAACGTGCTTCTTCCTCTTCTCTCTCCTGCCTACCTGACTACTTGCCTTCATTCCTGCCTGCCCCTTTCTTTAAAAAAAGATAATAATAATAAACAACAGAAAAAGAAGAAAGTGAAGGAAAGAGAATATTTGAAGGAATGTTTTCACCTTGAGAGCTATCTCCCTTCCTCCCCACCAATCCACCACAAACTGCACCCCCGACACCGCCCCCAGAACAGCCCATGGAGACACTGCGGCAAGTTCGATCTCTTCTTTCACATGGTTTTCTTTCCCTGAGCAGTGCAGCGTCATGAGTCCATCTGCGCTTTGACTTTGGGTAGAAGTAGGTAAAGGAGGTCTTTGACTTATCCAACTGTGGGAAACTTAGGTCCTCTCTGGCTTTCAAAAAAACATGTATTAAGAGGACCCTACAGTGTCTAAATGAAGTTGCATTGGATTTGGGGAACCAAACCTCAATGGATCATAAAGTTCCTTTGCTTTGCTTTATATTCTCTCTGTGTGTGTATATACATGCATACATGTATATGAATGTGTTTTAGTATTCTATTAACATCCACTAGTTCTCTGTGGTACTCACTATATATGTAACTAAAGACTTTTGTAATCAGTTACTTAATATCTAGCTTTTCCTGAAGGTGAGCTCTCTATGAAGAAAAAGACTAGCTTTAGTTCTCCATCCCCAGAACCTTACACAGTGCCTTGGGCATAAATGCTATAAAAATATTTGTTACTTGGTTGGTTAGTTTAATGGTTGAATACAGGAACAAAGATGCTAAATTTTGTCGAAAGGGTAAGAGAATGAGGACTGAAAGGAAAACATGAATTGGGCAGATAGTTGTCAGTAGTGACCCTGGTGACAGAGCTGGTGTGAAGTGTGGGTGTCAGAGCCTGACTCTTCTTCAGTCGGCTGAGCAGAGAACAGAATGGGAAGGAGCAGAGCGAGCACACACTATTTCAGAAATCCCTCCATGTGCAGAGGCCAGTCTAGTGGACTCTGGGTTTCCAGCTATCTTTTTTTTTTTTTTTTTTCATTTTTGGAAACAGTGAAAGGTCATATAGAATAAATTCAATCCGATAGCCAAGTTCATTGTCATTTTTAATCAAAAACAGTATCTGATTTTGAAAGTGATAAAACTTACCATTTAATTATGACCCATAAAGTATCTCCAAAGTCAATTCCCACACAAGGGTTACAAAAGAGATACATTTTGATAATGTATCATTATCATTCATCATTAAAATGGCTTTGGAAAGGAGACTACTTTGAATAAATGCATGTATGGCAGTTAAGAGTTTTGCTGGGTATTTTTTATGTTTGTTTGTTTGTGTGTTAGGTCTTTAGAGTCACTCAAAGCAGGCAGAAATAGCATGGCTTAGAGTAGTACTTTCCTAAAATGCATTATACACTTCAGGGTGATTTGTGGTGACGCATGAAGAAATTTCATGCTTGCTTTACACTAACTTTTAGGTGTACTAGGAAAAATACAACTTTCATCAAACTCACGGTATCATATATATTTTAAAGTACCCTTGATCACAAATTTGAATGATAATTTTTTTTTTTAATGTACAGTCAAGAATGAAGATAAGTAGGCAGCCAGGAAGAAATCTTTTTTATTTCACTTGTATTTAGTTGTTCACCTGGGTTGTTCCCCCAGAACTGGGGAAATGAACCCAGGTCTTTGGGATGTATGTGGACTGCACTCCTCGGGAAGCAGCTGACCTACCCACTAGTCCACCAGAGTGCGTCTAAATTGTTAAGTTTAAGTTTTAAATACAAGTTTTAAGAAACTTACTAAATAAATAATACCTCTGTTGCAGCACACATTGTCAGGGTGGAATATAAATAACTCAAGCATGGGAATCCTGGGGGAGAGAGAGATCAGGGTCTTTCAGGACTCACAGATCCCAGGTGCAAATCCTGTCTCTACCATGTGCTGTGTCCCTATGAAAGGTGCTTAACTGCTGAGTCCCAGATTGACTCACCTGTGAAATAAAAATAACAATACTTACTTTCAGAGTTTTTCTGAGGACAAAATGAAAACAAGGACTAGAACCCTAGTCTGTTCTCAATCCATGGTAGTTAGAACACCTGCCTGTCCAATATTAGGTACATATTCAAACAAATCCCAGCTATGTGGCGATTTCTAAAAACGTGTCCATTTATTCTGCCAAACTTCCTTTTCCATCTGAAGAGCTGCAAGTGTGTACTCACTGGGTGGAGAGGTCAGCAACCAAACAGGAGGGGAGGGGCAAACCAGAGGACTGGAGACACCTCTGGATTCAGAGCCTGGGTCAGGTCAGGGGGCTCCGAAGGAGCTTGGCAGAAACACAGTCTGTGTTCCATGTCCCCTTCCAAGACCATAGAGGACGTGAGCGTCAGCCTTGTAATTATTAACCAAGATTTAAAACATAAAAAGCTAAATGACCTGTGCAGAATGAAAGCCAGCAGCAGTCTTATCAAGAATCAGCCTCTTTGATCTTTAGGTAGACCAGCCCACTCACCATCAAGCCTCCACCTGGGGTTTTTTTTCCAGACACTAAAGTGGTTGCCTAATTCTCAGCTGTCTGGAGTTTCCAGTCCAAATTGGCCTTAAAAAAAAAAAAAAAAAAAAAAAAAAATAGTCCCACCAGTTTGCCAGAGTTCACACCCCATTACAAACATATACAGATCTGTGCTACTAATGCAAAGAAAGAAGGTAACTGAAAACAATCCAGGTAAAGATCAATTATTCCACCCAGTTTGGAACTGAATACTCAAGCATAAAAAGAGGGGTAGATGGAGTGAAAAGTGAACAGAGGTAGAAGGCAGAAAGTAGAAGGTAGGGGAAAAAAGCCAAGAGTGAACATTGAAGAAAGGAAATACAAAACACACAGAGGAATTTGGACAGAAGGGAGGTGTGAAGAAATGGGTTAAAAAAAAAAAAAACGGAAAGGAAGGACGAAGGGAGAGAGCTGAACAGAAGCCATGATAATCAGCATCTCTCAGGATGTTTCCAGAGCCTTTCTGACCCACCCACCCAGAGACCATGTGACTGCACCAGGGATTAATCAGCATGTAAATCACCGCCTTTATCTGCGGAAATTGAATTTAGCTGCCAATCTTGATTGAGGGCATAGAGGCCTCCTCACAGAAAGATCACAGCTCCCAGGGAGAATGCCTTTTCTCTCCTTAAATCAAAGCTTACACAAAGCCTGGAACCAGCTGCAGCTGGAGCCACAGACTGTGAAAGGTGGCAGGCTGAGGACGGTAATTATAATTAGCAGTTACGTAACATGTTTGTTCTTCAAAGTGCTCCACAAGCATCAGCTAATTAATAGCTTACTATGCCCCATGCAGATCCACCGGTTTTTCATGTGGTGACTAATCCTTGTACCTCCATTGATTCTGAACGGCAGAGGCACAGCAGTCTGAGCAATGAGGCCAATGACTCCGGGTCCTGAAACCATGGTCAACTCCACGGGCAGCTCTGGGTCGGAGACATTTCCCTCAAATGTTGAATTCAGTATCCCCTAAGGCAGCTACCTCCCCTCCTCCAAATAACTCTTAGAGGTTCTGTTAGAGAAAACAGGCCGGAACGACCACCAGTCTGGTACACCATGGCATTCATTCTTCTAGGTTCCCCGCAAATATTAAGAGTGAGACGCTGGATGGGGTCTTTGATGTTAGTGAACGGGTTTGAAAGCCAGTAAGACCTCTCAGAAGACTGAACTAGACCATTGGGTTCTCATCCATGTCTACCCTTTGTTTCTGGGGCTGGTCTCTAACCAACCTCCTCTTGCACACATGGTGGATGAATGTTGGACTAGCATGGCAGAGCAGGCCTCAGCAGCAGAGCTGAGATCTCCATTCACTCCAGGGAAGCTTTGGCCAAATATTTTGGAGATTCATGAACATCTTAAATGTGTGAAACATTATATATACATATGCATATGTATTTTTTTAGAGAAAAGGTCTGCTTACCTCATTGTCTTTTAAATCCCAAGAAGACAGTATCTAGCAAAGTACCTCACCATATAGTGTACACTAAATAAATCCTCTTGAATGGACTGATAGATTTTTGTCAAATTCTTATCCCCAAAATGGTTCTGAACCATTGTTCTATGGTCAAAAAATCACCAGAAGTCCACAGGTTTTGCTTGCTCTGGCTATGCTTCCCTATGAAAAGCTTTGATTGGTTAAGATCCAAGACATTCTCCCATAATTCTGCTGCAAGTCAAGTCAGAGATCTAGACCAAAGCTTCCTTGAGATTTAATGCTTCAGAAATCTGTCTTCAAGTCAACATCTAGAAATATATTCCCAAAGTCATTCAAGACTATGTGACAACTATTTATCACCCCCTGTTCACCATGACAAATAGTAAGAATCACTGCCTTTTCCCACCTTGTTTCTTGCAGGCAGAGATGTGAAAGGAACCAGGTTGAAATGCACGTTTCTGATTCATGAGACCTACTTCAAGTAAGGCTGATAATTTCAGCAACAGAGCTAACATGTATATGGCACTTTAGACTTTTCAAAATATTCTCCATAGATTATCGCATTTGACTCCCTCTCAACAACTTTTTGATGCAGGAAAACCAGATTTTATTTTCCCCTTTAATTATGAGAAAGTTGAGCCTCAGAGAATACTGCTTTACCAAATGACACAGCAAATACATGACATTACTAGAATTTGAACTAAAAATTCCTTTTAACCAATACTTTCAACTGGGAGTATATATTCAAAAAATTGAAAGCAAAGTCTCAAATGGTATTCATATACCCTTGTTCATAGCAGCTTTCTTCACAGTAGTCAAAAGGTGGAATCAACACAAATGCGTATCAATGGATGAATATATAAGCAAAATGTGGTATATGCATACAAGGGAATATTATTAAAGGCTTTAAAAAAAAAAAAAAAAAAGGAAACACAGTATGCACTGGTGGAGCAGTGATTAGGCCAGTGGCCTCCAAAGGTGTGCAGGGTTCGAGTCCCAAGACCGGGGAAACAAACAAGATGAAAGAAATAAAAATGCTTTCTCCTCGCTCTCCCTGACTGCCTACTTGCCTCCAATCCTGCCTGCACCTCTTCTTAAAAAAAAATTTATAGCAGAACCTGGGTGGAGCACAAAATGCTCACAAAAATTAGCCAGTCACACAAGGGCAAATTACTGAATGACTCCACTTCTTTGAGGTATCTCAGAGTCAAACTCACAGAAAAAGAATGCAGATTGGTGTTGCCAAAGGGCGGGGGTGGGGGGGGTGAGGAAGTGTTTAGTGGGAACAGAGTTTCAGTTTTGCAAGATTAAACCGTTCTGGGCACTGGTTGCACAACAATGTGGATGTCCTAAGAGTGGTTAAGATATTCAATTTTTTGGTGTTGTGTGTATTATTTGTGCAACAACTGAAGAAGAGAAAAATTACTTTTTTTTCATTACACCATCTTTTCTCTGAAAAACTACCAATATGTGCTAAGAGAGCACTTTTAAAGCATGCTCTCCTGAGAAAATGGTTCATGAAGAAAAATTTCTCGGCCAGCCAAACAGAGGAAACGGGAATCATTGTGATTTAAAGTGAGTTTCAACAGACAGATGCATAGTTTTCTCTCTGACTTAGGTTCCCAATCCACCCTGTAAATTGTCAGGATTTAGCTGACAAACCTAAAGTCGAGTGCCCGCCCAGGTCAGCAGCCCCGATCAGTGCATACACAGCGCCAGCCAGGCTTTATGTCTCCTGCTCCTGCTGACTGGCTGCTTCCAGGTAACAGGCAGGAGCCCAGCACAACGGAGTCCATACCTGTGCATGTCAAAATACTCTCTCTCCAGGTGCCTTTCTCGGTGCAAACGGAAGTGATCTTTCCTCCAGGGCTCTCAAAGCCCTCCTGACAGACATAGCGAGCCTCGCCTCCCGGCCTGGAGCTGTCGTTCTCCATCAGGACTGCGTGCTGTACCCCAGGGGGGTGGCCACAGTCGATCTCTGCAATGGGAAGCGGTGCAATAAGGACTCGCGACTTCGACCCCTACAGTCAGAATTGCAGAAATAAACAGAATCCCCTCACATGGAAAAACAGAAAACACCAACCTCATCAAATAATCCAAGTGCAGGGATATGCAATAGGGTTGTTCAGAGCAGAGGAAACAGGTATGTCTGATTCTAGGAACTTTACAAACATGCACATACAAAATATTCCAGTTAAGAGATGACTTACCTCACACAGAATGACTTGATCAATGAATTCATCCTGGTGGTTGAGTGGATAAGGCCAACAGACATGGTACGTACATAGCCCAAGAACCTAGATTTGAGACCCGGAGCCAAGGGGAACAGCCAAGATGCACAACTAAATAAATAAATGTTTCTTCCTCCTCTCTGTTCCTGCCTCTCTGCCAACTTTTCTTCATCCCTGCCTGTACACTTTCTTCAAGAAAAATTAAGATTTTCTGGTGCCTTTTACTGTATAATTTTCAGATTATTAACTTTTGAGTAGATGATAATGCAGTTGCAGTTTTGTTACCAATTAAATATTAATTCAAATATATACAAAATCTCTGAGCTTTTTAAAGCAAACAAATGGGGAACATCTCTATAGTCTAAACATCCCTCTCAACAAAAAATCCATTGCATAAAGGAAGACAAATCTGAAATTATAAAAATTGATATGAAATTTCCTCTCTACAGATCTGACTACTGAAAGACAATGGAATATTTACAAAGAACTATCTGAAGGAAAAGGAGTCTGGCATTACCATTCCAGACCCAGCCCACTTCTACTTGACACAAGGGCAAAACAAAGTCATTTTCAGAAATTTTACAATTTTTTTTCCAAATCTATCTGGGTGTCTTTTCTGGAAAATAAATTAAAATTAACTCCATTACAACAATAAAAAGAATCAGAATAAATACCCAAGAAAGGAGGAAGACAGGTTTTTAGAATAGAAGTGAACAATGAAATCAGCAAGATATACAGAAAAAATCTCCATAGCCACTAAATGTGATGGCAGAGCTTAATACAACTATTAGTAAAGAATTCTAGAAATAAAAGTTAAACATCAATGTGAAAAAATAATTTGAAAAGAAAATTTCATTATTTTAATAAAATCAGAGCAGTGAGGCAGAGGGAAGAAAGAGAATACTGTCTCACATGGGAGTGAGGAATGCATAGATAAAATTTTATTCACAAAAGCTTCATACACATAAAATAAGATGGTTCTAATGATTTCAAATGCTGTGGCTCATGTGGCTGGAAGAGCTGAAGTGTGGCCCATGTTAAAAAACAAGGACTGGAGTTTGCAAACCAGGACCAGGGGAAAAAAACCAGAGTAAGTAAATTTGAAAAATGCTCTTCCTCCTCTCCTTCCCTCTCTTACTTCATTCCACTTTTTAAAAAGTAGTAAGTCCAAATGTAACCAACCACCCCAGTTATGCCAAAATACAAAATAAAAAAATAATATTACATTTGGTATTCATTCTGATTTTGGTTTTCTTTCCTATCTGCTGAAAGTCAAGAAAACTAAGCACTCCTGACATCCAGGCTTTTAAAACAGAAGTCAATTTACGAAGATAAGCCATTCAAAACCAAGAAAATGGTATGATCTGTTCCTATCTCCCGACAATCATTCTCGATCTTAAAAATAGACAGCTTCTCTTAAGTGAGTTTCTGATAGCAAATTGGTGGACTTAATGGAATTATATTCTTTTCTAAGTCATTATGGATGCTTGGTCTTTTGTAGGACCCTGGAGTTATTTTCCTCAGGAAGTCTTCAAGAATAAAATTTCACCTGTTGCCACTGAAGTTAGCATAAGACCCTAATTACAATAGCTCAACACCTGACCAATCACTTCTGAAATTTACAAAAAGAGTTATACCTAGTCAGTGTAGATTCAAGTCATGAGACTGGACTGAGGTAGTCATTTAATAAATCTTCCAATCCCTCTACCTCTCAAATCACTTTTGTTTGCTTATGGGAATTTGCTCCCTGTTCATACATGTTTACAAGACACAAGACCCTTTGGCCCTCATCATGTTTTCTAATAATCACACCTTTAGAGATATTTTCCAACCTCTAATATTCCAAGATATGAGTACATTTGTGTGTATATGAAAAAGCAACCAATCAAACAGATAGTTAATGTTTCAGAAGGTTGTCCAGTCAATGTTGATGCCTAAACCATCTTCTAGTTTAAGCCAGGTTTCAGTTACAGTAGGAAATAGAGAGTGCATTCATAAAGAGATTGGGGGTCTAGGTTTATGTAGGTGTATGGACCTTTAAACTGTAATTCTCATGAGCATATTGGAGGGAACCCAGTGACAGAGTTAAATTAGGCAAGAACAGATAGTAATAGGAACAAGAGTACACAAGATCACTAAATTGGTTTCCATCTTGGATGTGACCAATAATAAGGGAAGGCATACCAACTTTAACTTGGGCTAAAGTTGTTTAATTAACACCAAAAATATATTAATTTTGGGGTTGATGAGAGATCTCTCCATCTCTAGGGTCAAAGATTCAGAGGTTCAGATTGATGCCTGATATAGGCAACGTGGTCCTGTCACTGAATTCCCATCACAGAGCTTCAAGTACTCTCCTGAAAACCTAGCAAAAATCCTTCCCATGACTAATCTGTCCCCTGACTAACAGAGGGATCACTTCTTTCTCTAAGCTCTTGTGATCCATATTCATTTATTCATATACTTACTGAGCACCCAGTATCTGCCAGACACTGCTAGCCACTATATCCATGAACAAAATGAACAAGATCATTGGCCACATGGAACTTAGGGAGGAGAGTAAATAGACAAAAAAATAAACCAAGGCAATTGCAAATGGTGGTAAATATTATATAGGAAGTAAGACAATATGATAGGATAGGAAAGACTTTTAAATAGTGTGGTCAGGAATGGTTGGCTCTATCTGAAGAGGTAATATTTGAGTTTTAAGGACCTGAGTGTTAAGAACAATCAGTCATGTATAGGGCCAGAGGAAGAACATCTCAAGGAAATGAAATAGCCAATGCAAAGACCCTAAAATGAGAAAGCTTTTGATATGTTCCAGGAAGGGAAAAGCATCCTGTTGGCTAGAGAATAATTCGTATGAGATAAAGTGGCATGAGATAAAGGTGGAAAGAAATGCAGAGCCAGATCACACAGGACCTTATAAACCTTAGGAAAGAACATGGATTATATTTAATAGGATGCCCCTGGAGACAAGAGAGTGAATTAACTTGGTTTAGATTTTTAAAAGACCATTTTGACTACTGGGTGGAAAACAGGAGTTGGGGGTCTAGAGCAGTGCCAACAGAAATCTTGGAAGGGCTTGAAAGGTGATCATCCAGATGGAAAAAAAGAATGGGTTTGAGAGTATTCTGGAAGCAAAACAATGTTTCTGCTGATGAACTAGATGTGCAAGTAAGAGAAGGAGTAGAATCAAGAATAATTATCTATATGCTCATGTGACTTTTCTTTCCTGCTTGAGAATTCAGTGGCTTTAAAAATAAGTTATGTCTCCCAAGATACACGGAGAGTTTGTAAAGGGCAGAATCTTTATATTATAATCACTTTCCTGTACCCCTCAATGCCGACTCAGCAGCGTACATGTGGAGACACGCCTGGCGGCTCAGGCAGCTGAGACGCTGGCCTGCAAACCATGTAAAGCTCAAGGACCCAGGTTCACAGCCTGGGGCCAGGAGGAAAAACTAAGATGAAACAAACAAATAAATAATGCTTCTTCCTCCTCTCCTTCCCTCCCTCCCTCCCTTCCTTCCTGCTTTCATTCCTTTCTTTTTTGTTTAAAAAAAAAAAAAGTATATTTTACACAGTAAATATTCAATAGCTATTCATTGATGGCCTGCTACTACTTTATCGTTGCTCAAGATATAATACGCGCTACTTTAATAGGATAACACTCCCTGAGGAAGGAAACAGACATCAGTGAATCATACCTATAAATCAGACAGGAATATGTTACCTCTATATCTGATACTCAACAGAAGTAACTTATACTTGCCAAACACCAAGAAATGAAAGCTGAGTCTCAAATTACTCTTGGCACACCCTGGTGGAGCAGCAGTTGGGTCAATCACCTGTGAAGGACACAAGCCACATACCCCGGGGTTCAAGTCCCAGGTCTTGGGGGGAAACAACCAGCGTAGACAACTAAAGGGAAATAAAATGATCGTGCTTCTTTCTCATCTCTCTTCCTGCCTACTCTCCTTCATTCCTGCCTGCACTATTCCTTAAAAAAAAAAATAAACAAAAAACTATTATAGAGTAGGTAGGTTTACTTCTCATATAAGATTATAAAAATGAAAATGGAAATCCTAAAAGCTTATATCACACCATTAGTAAAAGACAGAGCTAGTTTTTGAACCATATTTTGTGTGACCCCAAGGTCCAGTTCCACTAAATCTGGGCATCCTCATCTTGAAGGTAAGTCCATGCAGGGCCCTCACTGGGGCTGCTTTACAGATGAGCTAAAAACCTAAGGATAAAAGGCTGCAAACAGGGGAATTTAAATCAGTCTGGCCTTAGGAGCCTCTGACAACTTCCTCAGCCCAACCTTATCTCCAAGAACTTTCCCAGACAGGAGAGCTTCTAGATAGACTTCTCCCTGCAGCTATGTGACCTGCAGAAATCTTGATACTGATGTCTTGGTATGATGTCTAACCTCATGAAATGAGTCTTACCTAGAACACGGCCCTGCGTGTCACCATGCTTAAGAGAGATGGCAGCTGTTACCACTTCCATGTAGACCAAATAGAATCTAAAAAAGCAGATGGCTCCTATTAAGAAACACTCAAAAGTCAATCCAACAGAGGCTGAAATAGGTGGTCATAAAAATATAGTTCTGTATGAAAACCCCAAAGTTCTCACTTTCACAAGGAAACGAGACATTTAAAAACAGTTCCTATCCAAAGGAAAGAAAAAATAAACTGCACAAATTTGCATTGCATATGCATAAGGAGAGTTCATTAAAGCACTCGTTTCTCTGGCTAATTATATTATTAAGTAAGAACATTTGGATCTGCATCAGGAATACAGTCACCTAATTATGAACATGGTTGGGAATTTGTCCTTACTATTCCATTATCTGTGATTTTATTCAAACAGTAAACTTCAAAATAGGTCTCCCTGGAGGGGAGAAATGTGCTGTTTAGGTTTCAAGCATCACATTTGTTCTGTAACTTATTTCCTATCTTAAAGATAAACATGTTTCTCCACACTGCTAGCTTTAATATTCTACACCAGGAAATATTCCAGAAGGAAATCTGCTGGGTGAAAGGTACAGACAATTTATGGCATCTAATCAACAACTGACTGCAACGCCAGTGTTATCCACACTGGCTGCTGTTTATTACACACATCAGCACAATAATGTGATTGATGACAGAAATAACACAGTAATATAAGACTTAATCTAACACTGTTTTAGAGACCAATAAATAGCAGCAAAGAAAGGGGGAAAAACACCAATACTGTCTATAAATTGAGGCAGACATTTTGAACCAACTGCTGGGGGAATAAAAGAGACACTTATTTCACTTCTTGATACTGACCCTCCCCACAAAAATATCATCCCAGTAAAAGAAACTACTTGATGGAAAGCTCTGGCCAAAGCATAGAAGAAAGTATGAAAACTCATGAGAATCGCATTAAAGCCCATTTTCATCCTTACCCAGCAAGAATAGAAATAAGTCTCCATGGTGCCATAGAATCAAATCAGAATTACAGGCCACCTGGAAATGAGTGTAATGGAGTCAGTTGCAGGGATCCAAGTGGTGTAGTAGGGTTAACAGTAGAGTCTAGACTATTCTACTCCAGACCAGACAAGCCAGCACTTCTTCCTATACTTTCTTCATTTGTTCCATTTGCAGAAATGTTCTCTTCCTGGTGCACCTGGTGGAGTAGTGGTTAATCTGCTGCCTCTGGTCAAGGACAATCCATACACATCCCAAGGACACAGGTTTGCATCCCAGGGGCAGGGGAAACAACCAAGATGTACAACTAAAATAAACAAATAAAATACTTCTTCCTCTTCTCTTTTCCTGCCTACCTACTCACTCTCACTCCTGCCTGCATCTCTCCTTAAAAAAAAAAAAAAAAAAAGCAAAAAATGTTCTCTTCCAATAAACCAAAGAGACCAAAAATGAAAGAAAGAAAGAAAAATAAAAAGAACTGACCCTTGGTCTTGCAGAAGTGAGGTTACCAGAGGGAAAAGGAAGCAAAGGGTGAAAGAAAAGGGGAGTGGGGAATCACTGAACAGTGAACACAATTATTAGAAATTTGGTGGTGGGTGTGGTGTGATATTATGTATCTGATGAAGAGTGAACCTGCACAACCAAAACTTAGCTATTCTTGTAAAACAATGTTAAAAATGCAAAATTTTAAATGTTCTCTTCCCCCCTTAACAGTAAAGTTCTTGTGGAGCGAGTCTATATCCTATATTTTTGAAATATCCCTTGTCATCATTTGAGTCATCTATATTATTATTGAGACGAATTTGTGTTTAGATGTAATAAACAGAGCCTAAAGAATGGGGCTGAAAAGTGTACCCTTCCTACAAAGTTCCAGCACTTGATGGCATGTTCCAAACTTAGCCAAATGCAGGCACTCTTCTTCCAGGAGCGCTTGGGCACTGAATCATAGATCACTGATACTGGGGGCTGGAATCCAACATCTCCAATATGTGACAACTTGAATTTGGAAAAGGTTATTGCAATCATCAAAGAAAAAAATGGGAGGGTACAGTATGCCGAGAAGCACATTCTCAAGAATCGCTTATTAGCTACTGTAACTAAGCTAATGATGAGCTCATTAGTACCAAAAAGAGCCCATTGGTCCTAAAGCAGTAGAAATAGTATATATGTATATATATATACATATATATATAGGATGTATTTTTGTATCCTAAAATCGTCCATGAACGTTGACCTCGACCATCAATACATTTCCTTCAGATCATATTTATAGAGAAAGCTCATTTGGAAGAAAAAGAACATTTTGCATTTTCCACAACACTCACTGTCAAACAGTAGGCAAACAGCTACTCTGAACATTTCAGGAACTGCAGAGGAGGTGATAGGATAGGTAAAAGCATGAATGCTAAAAGGGGAAGAGTTTGCAAGTGTATCTCCCCTAACGATCTTTTGTTTACAGAGGTGATAATGGTTTTTCATGCTGTGAGCTGCTTCTGACTCTCTTTTTTAAAAAAATAACATTAAAACTCTTCATTTTAAGGTTCTTGTTGCAAGTAGGTTATTTTAATTGAAAATCAATTCAAAATTAAGAGAAAGTAGCATCTAAAGAATTTCAGACCTTCCCACTCTAGGGGAAGAAGTTTCAGAAAGACGTGACATTTTTGTTAGAAACATTACCTGCCAGTCCCTCACTGGCTTATGACTCTATTATTTATAATAATGGCTAACATTTACCCAACAGCTACTCTGCATTGGATACAATGCCAGGTATTTTAGAGCACTGTTTCATTAAATCTTCATAATAACTCTAAGAGGAAAAGCATTTTATCCCCTTCTGCAGACAGAAAGGGATTTCGTGAAGTTCTGGCTGCATAACCAGTAAGTGATTCAGCCCAAATGCACACAGCTCTTTATAATCCTAAAGCTCATGCTTCACTGCCCTGTGACAGTCTTAGAACCACTGTCATCATCCATATTGCACCCTCAAAAGACTCCGACCATTGGTAAGTGACGTGTTTTAATGGCATTTGCTTGGCAGAAAGACAACACAAGAGGTTTGCTGCATACAGTAAGTCAAATGTTTTCTTTCATATTTGAAAAGATCAGTAAAGAATGAGGTGCCAGAAAATCTACTTCTAATGAGCAAAACCTCCCATCGCCTGGAACAGAGACAATTAACAGAAGATAAGGGTGCTACCCTTCATTCTCCTCGCCATGGTGGACGCCATGAGTCAGTCTCAGTACTCTGTCCCGCTAAGTCCTGATAAGAACTCAGAATTCCCCTCTACATGACTCCTAAAACTTGAGTCACAAGAGTGCCACCAAATTCATTGTCCACCCCTCACCTGAATGCTCTATTTGTGCTCTTACTTACGTCAAAACTTTTCTAACCCTTTCCAACTAATGAGGTTGGCCTCCACTGAGAAATTTCCAAAGAGGAAGAGCTAACTCGACAATAAGTGCCCTTCTCAGGGGGTCCTGGACCACACTGGACAGGAAGGTGTGATTTCCCAGTGTCCCTCTCCTTCTAGCGTCCTCCACTTTCCATCACTGTGTCCCAAGCCAGAGCTTACAGGCACTGCGGCAACGTGGAATTTGCCTTCTAGAAAAGTACTCTGAGTTCTCATCTTAACCCACAAGCTAACGACATAAGACAAGTCGCTTTCTCACTCTGGCTCGTAATAGGAAATAATATCCATTCTAGTTGTGAATAGATTATTTTTGAAAAGGGAAATCATATCAATCTACTAATACCTCAGAAGGCATTTCTATAGATCAAATGGTACAATGTTAATGGGAAACCTCATACACCTGAAAGTGCTGGCCATCTCTAGATAATCAGGCTCTGCTATTAGCAGACTTCGGAAACTCTGTCCCTCATCATCTACCTCTGCCTAGTAACCAACTAAAAGGAGAAACTACCTCTGCAATCGGCCACAGCATGGCTCACCTATCCTGTGAGACCACATGAATGCATATAGAGGAAACCAGGAGTCAGCCCCCCAGCTTGTTCCTGGTTGAGCAAAGCATCAAGATGAAATGACAAGCAAGAAGCAGACATGAAGGCCCAGAAGACAAGATGAGAAGGTGTACGGTCAGGGAGGAACAGGAAGCTTTTGGGATAAAACAGAAGAGGATGCCAGGGTTTCAGCAAGGTTCAGTCACAGGATAAGCTGGGATGGCAGTCCAGGAGCCAGCTCCACAATGCTGCCATTGTTTGTGCCAGCTTTCCAGGGGGGCTTAGAGTATTTCCAAGGCTGTCAGTATGCCAGGCACTGTGCCAGATGCTGGAGAGAGTGTGCTGGAGATAACTACATGGGTTCCAGGATTTACAATCCGGTAGGGGACACGGGAACAAACCATGCAAAAAGAATCACAAAGCATGTAATTACACACAGACGTTGCTCCACTTAACAATGGTCGGACTTAGGGCTTTTCAATTTTGTGATGGTATATAAGCCATCTACATTCAGTAGAAACCATATTTTGAGTTTTAAGTTGTTCCCAGGCAAGAGATAAGCCATAGAATGTTCTCTGGTGATGCTGGGCCGTGGTAGCAAATAGCAGTTCACTGTACTGAGGACTGAGCTGTTGGGGATGTGGGATACTGGGTTTTGTGTTCACATCCCATCATATCTGCATTTTACTTTCAGTATAGTAGTCAATAAATAACATGATATGCAATACTTTATTATAATATGAACCTGTGTTAGATGAATTTGTCCAGCTGTAGGTTGAGTACGTGTTCTGGGCACATTGAAGGTAAGATAGGACAAGCAATGATGTTTGGTAAGTTAAATGGATTAAATGCATTTTCAACTTATATCACTTTCACCTTAGATAGGTTTATATGAACATAACCTCATCATAAGTCAAGGACGATTTAAGCTGATACTTGAAAGGTAAGAGCTTGCTATACAGAAAGCAGGGTGACATCATCAACACATGAAGGAACCATCACAATGTGCAACAGAATAGAATTCAGTCAAATACTGTCTGAGTCCACTTCTGTAAGGACCCTAGAACAGATTCACAGAGACAAAAAGTTGAATAGAGATGACCAGGGGTGAGAGGGAAATGAAGTGCAGTTACTGTTTAATGGATACAGAGTTTACAATTGGGATGATGAAAAAGTTCTGGGAATGGAGAATGGCAATGGTTGCTCAATACTGTGAAAATAATGACACTAAGTTGTATACAATGGTTCATGTGGCAAAATGTGTGTTTTATCACAATTTAAAAAAAATGTTAAAGCAGAGAGGCAAATATTTCAAGCAGAGAGAAAAGCACGTGCAAAGGCCCTGACCTGTGATGAGCTTGTCCTCTGGGTTGGAAGAGAGTGCTGGGAGATGTAATCGATGGAGAAGCCAAAAAACACCAAATCCCTGTTGTCTTCAGAGACCAGGGTTAGGAGTCTGGATTTCATTCTAAATGCAGCGGTCCTCTCCAAGTTCTCAGGAGATTTTAAGCGAGGTAGGAGAATAAGCCAACTGATGTTTCTGGAGGCTCATTCATGCTGCTATGTGGGGACTGGGCTGGAGGCGGAGAAGCAGATTTATAAAGGGACCATTCAGTCCCAGACACATTGCCTGAGAGAATTTCCCGCCTGAGAAGAAGAAAGGTCTCGTAGAGCAAGGAGAGCCTATCTGGAGGGCAGATGTTTCCCAAGCCCTCCACCTGGCCCACCTGCACTGCAGACCACTCCTCATTGGACTCCTACACGGGAGGCAAACAACCCAGCGGGGAGAAGGCCAAGGCCACCTCTCCCACAGACCACCTACTGACCCAGCTGAACTCTCTCAGTCATGACCTGTTCTCATCCTTTTAGAAGAGTTAGTAGGACACCTGCCTCTTCTCCCCTCCCAGAATCCAGACAATCTTGCCACGGGACCCTTCTTTTAAGGAATCCGACCTGGACTCTGGACTCCGTGATGATGCACAGTGAATGAGGCTCCCGCCACTGGCTCTGGTTTGGCTGCACTGTTTAAATTTAAGTTCTGTTAGCTGTCCCTTACGACTTGCATCTTTTCTGAAAATTAAAACAAAATAACAGAAAATGCAACCTAGAGAGTCCACCTTGTCCAAAGCGCTGATGGAAATATGGAAGCGATGGTGCCATGAATCTCCACCTAAATCAGGAGGGACACTGGTGCTACTGGACCTTTTCATTCTCACTTCCACTCCCCCTCTGAGGCCCACTCGGATGAGGGTTCCGTGTCACACACACACACGCGCGCGCGCGCGCACAGCAGTCTCCAGGGACACAGTAACTGGGAGAAGACAAACCGTGGGATCCACCAACTTCCCGTCTCCGAGGGGAAGTTCATTCTCGGACACAGAAGCTGCCATCTGGAACACACAGCTGCTCCTTCACAAGCATCTCCTCCTCAGCAGCAACCACCTTCACAGTTTGACCGTGTTTTAGTGTGTTTTTAGTGGAATTCCCAATCCCTGTGGCTTTGCAACTCTGAGCTAAAAATACACTGCCGGTTGGCACTTGGCCCAGATTCTGGAAGTCCCAAGGAAGACTAAAGGATAAATAAGAAAGGGTTGTGCTTGCAAAAGAGCAGGCAGAGCTGTGAGAAGCAGCGGCCACGTGTGACGTAGGAGTGGGGGGCGGAGTGGGGGGCGGGGTGCAAGCAACAGGGGAGTGGTTATCAGAGGGAGGGAAAGAGTGAAGATCTTCCAGATAACAGTGGGGTGGTGGGGGCGGGGGAGACAGAACAAGCAGTCTCCTCTCAATTAGCTTTCCCCAATCTCAGGCCAATAATGCAGGTGACTACTAATTTTCAAAATGAACACAAGTTGTTTTACATGGAGTTTCCTATAGAAATTCTCAGGGAGTTCTCTGATCTTCATTGGGGCACGCTTTAATTTAAATTCTGCATTTTAATTGATCCATGGAAACCTAATGTTAGAACTAAAACGTACTTTCAAAATGAATTTCTGAACCCTCAGAATGACAATTAACTACCAAAACGTAGTTTGAGCCTAAATCACTAATCAAAATAGCAAGGGGACTCATGCATCCAAACACATCACTGAGGTTTCTTAGCTATGCAGCAAATACTGCGTTTGTTTGTTTGTTTTTTACTCAAAATGGAAACATTTTGTGACTTTGTTACACAATATGTTAAAAAGTTCCTTCAATATAGAAAGTACATAAAATATAAAAATCATCCAGTATCTCCCTCAGTGGAAATTAGCCCTGTTAACAACTGGATGTCTAGGCTAACCTTTCATAAACATATATGTACATATGAACTTTTTCAAAATTAAGATGTTATTTATACAGCTTCCAATTCAGTAGTATACTGCTAATAGTTTGCTGTGTCAATATGTACTCTTTTCAAACATAATTTGTATTGGCTGTATAATATTCCACTCTATATAAGTGCCCTGATTTGTTTAACCAATCTATTGATTGGCATTTAGTATTGTTTCCAATATTTTACTATTTAAAATAAATGTAACTACCAAAAATTTAAAGCATGAGTGCTTTACATTTCTCTCTATAAATAAATGTGAAAATTCAGATAAAAAAGATGATTTTTGAGGGCTACGTAAATTTGCCAAAATGGAACCAAAGGATGGGAAACATATCAGTAAGTATAGATTTTTTTTTTTTAATAGTCCAAAAGTCACCTCTCCTAATGTGCCACATCCAGATGGTTTTTCGGGTGAATCTTACAAGTTCTTAAAAATTCTATTTGCATTATTCCAGAGAGTAGAGGAAAAAAGAAAATGCTTTTATTCCTTTTTCAAAATTCAGAATAACATTGATACCTAACCCAACAAAGATGGCACAGAAATAGAAAACAGACCAATCTCACTTAAGAATATCAGCGCAAGAATTTAAGCAAAATTTAGCAAATACAATCCAAATGAAGACTCAAAGACCCAGAAGAGTCCATTACAGAAGTTAGTACTGATCATTAATAGAAAATCTAATAATATAACTTACCATATGCTTGATTAAAAGGAAAAAAAATATGATTGACTTAATACCTGTCTGAATACATTAACTTAATACATGTGAAAAACAGGTGCTAAGAATAACTTTTTTTTTGATTAAAGCAAAAGCCCTAGTGAAAGGAAATAGATGGCCATTGCCTGAAGATTATATATGTGCGTGTGTTCGAATACTAGTCAAATAGTAATAAATGAAGAGAAAGTCAAAAGTAGAAAACAAACCAAAAGCCAACACCATCATAAAAACAGACACTAGACCAGCATGACTAAAAACACAAGCTCTGAAACTAAAATTCTTAGGTTCACATTTCAGCTTTCCCACTAGCTGTATAATCACCTCTCTGTAAAGTGTAATAGTAATAGTACCTATTCTGAGGGGTTTTTTAAGTCTTAAGTGAGTATAGATGATAAGTGCTGAGAGAGGGATATATAGTGCTTAAAAGGGCACTCAGCACACAACACTGCAAAGTATACATAAGAATGCAAGATATGCATAACACCAAAAAAAGAGACCAAGGTCAGGAAGAATCTTCAAAGTCAAAACTACTATTTACATGCTTGTTTTGAAAACACAAGTCAAGTGTTCAGTCCAAAGAAAAATTTAACCTCTATACGTATAAAAAGATAAAAGATGGAATTATTGTTATTTACAGGTATGACACCTTGAAACCAAGAGACATAATAGAAATGTATTAACTATTTACTTCACTCACTATCTGAGTGAGAAATTCAGAAAGAAAACAATCTCAAGATGTATAAGTTGGAATCTTGAATCCCTTACGAAAACTCACCTTGGCAATTTAATTTGGGGGGCTCCCATGTGCCCAGGGCTGTGCAGCTTGAAACTGCTTCATCTGGGTCACTGAAAAATCCTTCTTTGCAAGCATAATGAACCTGGCTGCCAAACCGAGGGGTATAATTTCCTATGATATAACCATCTGGGACCTCAGGAGGGGTGCCACAGTCTATCTCTGAAAATAATGTTAAATTCATTACCATGTGAGAGTGAGTTCAAAATTCACATTCTCTCCACCTCTACTCCACTACCCCTCCCTCCATGCATGCACCCCAAGGCATCATTTAAATAGGCTCCACATGAATTCTGGTTTCCAATGATTGTCTATTCAGTCTTCTGGCCTTTCATAGGCAATAGCATCTACGCATGCACAAAGCCTAAATAACATGGCAATGAATCCTCACTAATTCACACTATCTAAACAAAGCCTAGTCCATGAAGTAAAAAATCTGAATTGCAAAATACCTGCAATAAAGGCAATATGACTTTATAATGTTCAGAGTCATTTCTGAGATTCTGGTCCTTATTCAGCTGTGTTAACTACCTCACATAATGATAAGGATTAGAATACTGATTAACTGTAAAAAAATCCCTGGTTTGCTAACTTTAGCTATTTTAATAAAGATCCTTGATTATGTTATTTATGAAGGTGCATAAATGTGCAAAGGAACAGGTAATCTCCACCTACACCCCCCAACATACACCCACAGACAGGATCAGAACAGGAGAAAGTCACCACCACACACTCACCTTGAGATCTGCATTCTTTGACAGAAACTCACCTGTGCACGATGTTGCGTCTCTGGTTGGATGGAAAGGCTCTAGCCCATTATTTGGCAAGTAACCTTCCAGACAATAGCACTGAAAGCTCCCATGAGTGTTCACACATCGTCCTCCATGTCCGCACAGGCTGGAAGCCTCACATTCATCTACGTCTTGAGACCCATCCCAAATACAAGAAGAGAGACAAAAGCATAAAAATGAAAAAAAAGAGAGGAGGCAATGTGACAGCCATTCCTCACACTCTTAATCTACCCTTATTTGCAAATGAATGTATTTGTTTGCAATTATAGTATGAATTTTATTTTACTCCTTAAGGTTTCTTCTCATATATTCCTTAGATCATAGGCACTAGGAGATGGTCAATAAATAGTTGCCAATATGTTCTGGAAATTTATAAAAATCAACATTCCTCATCAACTCCCTGATACCCAACAAAATAAACCCATAAAAGTATGCTAAAATGATTTTAATTACTATTAAATAAGGATGGGCTCAATGTCATACAAAAATAACTGAAGGAAAACTCTAAACGTACAACAATTTAGACCAGAGTGAAAAATGCTTTTCAGCCCATGAATACAGCTGGTGAGGCAGGTATTAAAGGGAGATTTCGTTCTCACTTGTTTTACCAAGATTAGAAGGACTTAAAATAGACTTCAAGAACAAGGCATGTCCCTGGGCTGACTTTACCCCTTGACTGAAGATGATCAGAAATAGAAGGTACAGGGGAAAAGTCACATGTTAATGCAAAGGCTGGAGACAAAACCTTTTTCTCTACCAATTAACTGGTGTTTTTCAGTTTGTTTGTTTTTCATCCAGAACTGACTTAGAGAACAAAACTGAAAACCAGGAATTCCATCTGAGCAACACAGACCAATCACACTTGGAGAAACAAAGTACCTTAAGTGAAATGAAACTTTTCCCAGGACCTAGACAGGCACCATCAAGGGGCAAAGAGCCTGAAGCAGCATGGCTGTTCCCAGACTCTGCGATTGCAAAGACCAGTAATTTTGACAGGACTGATATCAGGTGGCCAATATTCTATTTTGCCAGTAAAGATTTTTAAATTTTTTTTGAAAAGTTAACACCAAAAATTTCATAAATGAAAGAGCATAATAGCAGAATCCTTTAATTTTGTTGAGTGTGATTTTATTAAAATTTACTATAATCTCCTTTTTGTTTTGTTTTTGGTCTTGGACCAATGGAAACCTCATCACTCACTGATCATGTTTGAGAACCAGTAATTCATTCAATTACTGGAAGATCCCAAAAAGACACCTATTCTCATCAACCTACAGCTTTATGCAGCATACTTGGGAGGATTCAGCGAGAGATGTATCCAAAAATGACTGCCAACAATTCCTTCCCTAATCTATTTCCCCTCCACCTGGGAACCTTCAGACTTGCTTTGGCCAAAAGAATTCAACAGAAGCAACACTGTGTTTGTTCTGAACCTAGCCCTGAAGAAGCCTGCAGTATCACTCCTGAGGTCCCTTGGACACTTGCAATGGGATGGGGTTGGGGAGTGCCCACAAATGGTGGCGGAACCCACTGGACAATGGTGAAGAACACTTGGTGATTTGGTGGAGGGCAGGGTGTGTTGACATATATCTAAGAAACAGGAAAATTAAGTTTGCAAATTCCAACTTGAGGAATTCTCAAAAAACACATGGAAAAGAAATTTTGTGAGACAGAATATAGGACAAAAATGTTATGAAGACAGATTCAAAATAGTCAATACCCATTTAAGAGGAATTGCAAAAGAGAATGGAGTAGATACATTTATTAAAAGAAAAAAAATCCCTTGGCTTATGTATTCAAATCCAAATAACCTTTTAGGGTGACAGGCATGAATACTGAAAATGTTACTCTGAACTGCATGGAATAGAAAAGAATCCATAAAACTCCTAGAGAAAAGGGATGGTAATCTATAAGAGAAAGAGAATCAATCTGACCTAGGACTTCTTGTCTGAAACCCTAAGTGCTAGGTAACGTAGTAATGGGATAATATTTATAGAGTTCTAAGGAAAAGGGAGCAAACATTATGCTATATTTAAGCTAAGGGATGACCTTTTAAAACATGAAAAAATCTCAGGAATTATATCACTGACATTTCCTTTCTGAAAAAGATTTTTAGAAAATACTCCAACCAGTGAAAAACATCAGATTAATAATGTCAAGAGAAAGGAAGACATCATAAATAACAATCCCTGCATGCCATATTCTACATGCCAGCACTGTTCTACACACTTCAGTGACTTAATACTGATTATTTTCAACTTATTTAATCTTCACTGTAAAGTAGATGCTATTTTACCCATTTTACATATGAAGTAACTGAAGCATAGAGTGATTAAGCAACTGGACTGAAGTCACACAGGTAAGTAGTGGAAAGTCGGGATTTGAAGCCAGGCTCTCGGACCCCAGAGGCTAGTCCACTACTATCCCAGACTGTCCTCCTCGTTACTATCTAATTATATTAGCATCTAATCAATTTTCTACCAAGCTTGTCAAAATCATCAGTTGCGTTAATGAAGTCCAAATATATCTACTATGGGTCACCAAGATTAGGATGACGTGACTTTGATTTTAATCCCCTGCTAAAGAACCATCCCTTTCCTAATCTGTTCTAGACTGCTGGCTAGATAAACAGTGTAAACTCACCAGAATAATTTCATATCCTGGTTGATTTGATCTCCAAGTTTATGTTTGTTTGTGAAGAAAAAGGTTCTGAGCAGCCTTGTTAACATACTTAACTAATCAAGGGGGACGATCCATTGTGTTGCATTTTATACACAGGATTAAATTATCTGCAACCAGAACAGATCTTTGCTGGAAAACCAAGCAGGGCACTCTGACCTGGTCCCAGAGCCTTGGCATTCTACTAATTGCCTGCATTTGAAATTAGACAGACCTGTCTGAGAACTGATTCTGCTATTTACTGGATGTACTAGTGTCTGTTCCTCAACCTTTCTAAGCCACTTCTGTAAGATAAATCTAAATAGAGAAGGGTTTGGTGGGGATAAAATATAATGCATAGAAAGCGCTTAGCATGGGTCCTCCAACGACGTGAGAAAGTTCATGGATGAGCCTCACCTCTCTACAGACTCCTTTCTCCCAGAGCACATGCCAGCCCTCAGAACCCACACCCGAATCTGTGATATCATGAGCATTGCACATGCGCACACACACTCTCACAGGTTCTTGGCCAGAGCTGTGGAGCAGCCACATGGCTTACTCCACTAGACTGGGATGCTCCAAGACAGGGAGAAAGTCCATCTGGAGGGCCCTTAGCTAGAAGAGGAAGGGCAGAGAGGCAAGAGTTAAAAAAAGAAGCTGGTCTGCGAAAACGCCATTAAATACGAGTCCTTGTCTTGAGTAGACTTTAAAATCTGAAGACTCAACTTAGAAATAATACAAGAACGTTCAAGGTCATGAAAATGCTCTCACAGCCTTCTCTCTCTATATCACCACCACCTGAGAAGTGGTTCTTTACAAACTCGTGAAAGACAAAACAAAATTAATCCCTCACATCTTGTAAAAGTTACTGAGGGATTTTTCCTTCCATCTTCCCTCCTCAAATGCCAAATACTAAAGAAGTCTACATATTAAGATCCCACAGGAATACAAAGATGCACTTAAAATCAAGACTGTTAAATTCAAATCATTTATTGACATTATCCAGTGTTGGCGATGAAGATCTTCACGAAATGATTATTGGGAGAAAATATTAATACGAACTTTCTAGAAGATGGTATAGCACTACATATCAAAATGTATGGATGCATAACTTTAATGTAGAAATTATTTTCCAGAATTTATAACCAGGAGATAATTATTTGTACAGATAGAAGTATAAGAATGTTCATTACAGCATTTCTTCTAATAGCAAAAAATAGGGAAACAATCACAATAGGGGGAAAATAATCAGCTAAGTAACACAGTAGAACTATATCACAAATTCCATGCAGGTAACTTAAAAGATAGCACGTATCTATATTATTTTTAAGTGAGTTTGATTTCATAGAATAAAAGATACTGACATTCAGTCTTCAGTCCACAAGTTTTGAAAATTCTAGTCAACCACATAGCCAACATGCAAAATAAGGTATAGAAAATTTCCCAACACCCTAGCAAGTTCCTTCATGTTTCTTGCTAGTCAATCCCCACCCCCAACCCAAGGATCTACTTTATGGTTTCTATCACTAATTACTAGTCTTGTCTATAGTTTAAGTAAATGGAATCTTTTTAAAAGGTATGTTTTGTGTCTGGCATGTTCAACATAGCATTTTTGAGATTCCTCTATGATGTATCCTTTTCATTACTGAGTAGTATTCCATTCGATGACAATACCACAATTTGCTCATCCATCCTGCTGCTGACAGACATTTTGGGCTGTTTCTCATTTGTGTTATTATGAACATTAATGGGCAAATCTTTTGTGGACCTTTTTAATAACAATTTGTATTATTTCTTTTGTTTACATTTCCACATGCATTTTAGGATACTGAAATTACACCTCAGTCCATGTACACTTCACACCACACCACTATCAGCATTCTAGAGCCCTTCACCATGTTGTTAACACATTCCTTCCCTCCCTGCTTTCACACTCCTGCTAGCCCCAGGCTTGTCTATAATATATATTTCTTTCTCTTGGGTTACGTATTTATTTACTGGTATGGAAAGATACTTATGTGTTGCGAGGGACATAAAGTTTGTCTTAACTTATTTCATCAAATAAGACATGGAGAAAGGAATATCTGCTGTAGAAGTGAAACATTAAATTATGGAACAATGCATACATGTAAAAGTATGGTTGCATACATGTGATTGCATAAAGGTATCTTGAAAAAGAGATTTATCAAAATTTGTAAGAGTTGCTGCCTCTGGTTTACTACTGGGTGATTTTTTTTTTCTTTCTCTTTTATGTGTTCCTGTAATTGCTTGGCTTTTCTATGTGAATACATGTTTTTTTTTTTAATAAGTTGAAATAACAGAGCTGTATTCCAGGAAGGAAAAATACTGGTTTATTCTTCTGTCTCCTTTTGGGAAAAACAATCACGGATCATTATAATCAAAATTAAGTGATCCTTTCACCTCTGCTTGACACCAGAGCGCCATCCTAGGGTAAGAGCTGCAGTCTTTTTGACACGTAACTGTCACTAAAGTAGTAGCTGAATAAATGGAGAGTCATTTTGAGACCAAATTCAGAGCTATGTGGATCAGGAGCAAAAAGTCTAAACTCAAATTGCTAAACACTTCCTGTATAATCTTGCCAACACTGATAGTTTGCTAAGGGAAGCCTATTTGATAGAAGGTTCCTGCCCCAAATACTCCTCCCAAACCTTTAAATTAGTGGAGTAAAACACAACCCCGTTGATTTATTTTACTATACTCAACAGGACACTGGCAAAGAACCTGGGTAACCTACATCCGGGGCCTTGGAAGCAGCAAGGAAGAGGCAAGAGCAAAGTGTAGGAGCTGCTAACTTGCAGGAAGCACACCCCTTCACCCCCAAAGGGGGACATAAGAGCCTGAGTCAAGTCTTCTGGCATTTTGAGGGATGGAGCTCTGGTTTAACTGCCTGATCCCACTGGAACAGTAGGCCAAGTGCCAGGGGGAATAAGCACTGCTCTGGGCAGGAGGGAGCAACGCACCCTGGTATGCTTATGCTTGGGTTTACCTTCCCTTGCTTCTTCCCTCTTTCAGAGTGGTCAAATACGGGATAAATCCAGCTCAAACAAAGGCCTGGGATTTAGGGAGCAATGTTCTGTTTGGAAAGACCATTGGGAGAAACCACAGGACACTTGCAAGCCTGTGAGCAATACCCCACGTGGAGCAAGCAGAGCTGCGGTGGGACCAGGCATTTATTCTGAAGCCCCCGCAAGCTACGCAAAGAACCAAAAGCAACAGAGCAGCTGAGAGACTTGGGGGCAACAGCCCACATCAAGAACAAGGCTTCCTATCTGGCAGAGAAGCCAATAGACTTCCCAGATTTCGGTTTCAGTAGAGATTTCTGACTAGGAATGAAGGGCTTTCCTTTCCATAGGCAGACCTATGGGATACAGGTTTGGGGCAAGAGTTTCCAGGAACTGGTGAATTGTAAAGCACCCACTCCCTCCAGGTTTTTTATTTCTTTTTCTGGCCTTTCCCCAGTTTCTCAGCCAAGGTGGAAAGGCTGCTACAGAGAAAAAATGCCACCAGGTGCTGGTACCACCAGCAATGAACTTATGGGGGCCCCCAAAAAAGCTGCTGTTGCCACCAGAGTGGAGATAGATTCCCAAGAGTTGGGGAACTCAAAGGTACATGAAAGGATTTTACTGTTTCAGCAGACACTACTAGGGCAGGGTCTCCTTGGAATCTACTTGGTGGAGAAATGACAACCCCAGGTCCTTTGCCCGTATCAGTCTCATTTCCCTCCACTTACTCTTAACCCACCCAATTCGTAGCATCCTCTGGGTTGTGGCTTGTAATGATGTTTCCATGAGCCCCAGGACTCGCTCAGGAGGCAGCTCTGGGGGCTGAACACCTGCAGTTCTCCAGACCTAGAACCTCAACACTAAATCCCCCTGCAACTCATTCCTCATCTGTTGTTGGTGACACCCAAAGAGGCCAACCACCCACCCGCTATGGCTCAAGAGGTTACGGTGCAGGCGATAAGGTACAGGACCAGGGCCAGGGCCCGGGGTGGGAGCTTGAAAAAACCAACCAACCAACCAACCAACCAAAGAGGCCTACGTGCAACCAGCCCCTAACTTGACTTGAACTCTACAAAGTACAGTGCACACCTCGTCACGGCACTCAGGAACTGGGTGACTGCCGAGACCCCAGCTCGCTCAGCCTCTATCCCAGCTAAAGTCTACTGACTAATGGAGTCTATAGTCTACGGTTTCTGTGGCAACACTGATACTAAAAGAAGTTCAATATCACCAAGAAAAGCCATCCATCAGTTTTTACTAAGCGGTAACCAGAAGCCTCAAAAGAAAATGTCATAGGAATAACTGTCAGTGGATCCTGGGGTTCCGTGGGGGTGACAGAGATGCTCGACAGTTACAGCATAGTGATGGGTGTACAGCTGTGAAGATACGCAAAAGTGTAAAGGAGTGATTCATGGAATGTGTGTTATAGCTCTCTTTTTTTCATAAAAAGGAAAGGTCGCTAATTAATTACAGGAAACAGAATAAACAGAAGCAGAGCCTAGGTCAGGATTTTTGTTCCAGGAAGATGAGCTCTTATTAGGTTGTCATCTCTATTCCCTGTGTAGGAAATGCTTCTGTCTTCTTCCTCCTATCTTTTGAAAAGTCAAATGCATCCTTGGGGACTATACAGGTATGTGCAGTGGTAAAAGCTTCTTCCTGGCCAACTCCGACAGCCTTGAAAGCACAATTTCAGCGAGCATGTCCTCTAGAAAGTTGCCCTGATCCTGTGTTCAAGAGAAGTGCCCTGTGGATTCTGATGAGCACCCGTGGCCCATCTGTGCCGAACACATGATGCTGAAATTAGCTGTCTGTGGACACCTCCCACTGGCACAGCCATGGCACACAGGAGGAAATGTATATTGATTAAAGTGAACATCAGATCATCACCTTGCTTTGCTTTTTATTATTATTTTTAACACACCTAATTCAATTTTGTCAACACTGACGACTACAACTATTATTAAAAGCAAGTAATTTGTGACCTAAAACAACAGGATATTTTTCTCAGAGGGATGTATTCATTCACGCCAAGAACAAATCACATGTGCCCTGAGAGGGATTTTACCTTGTACAAGTCAAGAGGGAGAATGAATCAGAGCATCAGAACCTGTGTTTCCTGGTGGATAAGAAGATAAAACATGTTCTCCTCTCCCATTTCCCTCCACCGCCAAACCTTTAAATATCACAAGGCTTTTAAGGAGAGTCATATTAAGTCTACAAAAAAACATCTGGGAACCAACTTTTACTCTTATTACTGCTCAAAGATTTTCTTAGAAAACCAGAGAACTATATTATCACAACATGCTGCAAACAGAGTTCAGATAATACAGGGGCCATTAAAAATTAGAAGAGTCTTGCCCACCCTTTATATTTGGCTAGTACATGCTGAGAAATCTGACCTTCAAAGCTACTAAGGTCTTAAAAGTTGCTCATCCCTCAGCTCATCCCTTTGGGAGAAAGCCCACATCTGTAACAGGTAGCTCCCCACCTCCTAGGAGCCAACATCACAGTGCCCACCTCCATGGACCCGTGTGGGCAGCGGTACGCAGAGCTGGTAAGTGCCAGAGTCACCTCCAAATACCCCACCTGAGGTTACAGGAACTCGTAGAAGACACACCATCTCTGAGACCCCCTCCCTGTTTATTATAAGTTGTTCAAACATACAAATCAGGAAAAAGATTTTTACAGTGAACTCCCATTGACTCACCCATGGGCCAAGATTCAAAAAGCCTTTACGTTTTGCCATTCAAAGTACCTTAGAGGCACCTTGAGTGTCTAGAGCGATTAATACACCGGATATGGTTAACCTACACCCCAAGGTGCCCGGTTCAAGACCCAGGGCCGGGAAAACAACCAAGATGAACAACTGAATGAAATAAAGTGTTTCTTCCTCCTCTCTCTTCCTGCCTACACTTTCACTTAAAAAATAATAATAATAATAATAAAGTACCTTACACTAGATACTTCATAAAAACACCCTAGCTATTTCAACATGCCTCTCCCAAAATAGGACTATTATCTAAATGTCTTAATGCCATTCTCCCAGCTAAGAAATGAACAACACTTCCCAAATATTCACTAATACTCAGCCCATGACCAAGTCCCCGGTAGATATGCTTGAAGGGGCATCCTTCTGTGTAGTCACAACCTGTCCCTGGGCAGCCCGACACTGTCTAGCCGTCCCCAGGCTGCACTCCCCCAGCCCCTCCGTCAATACCTGCGCAGAAGGTGCCATCATTGGGAATGAAAGTCTTCTTGTTGTTTGTGGCTCGATATCCTTCTAGGCAAATGCAATAAAAGCCTCCGAGTGTGTTGCGGCAAGATGTGTGGTTCCCACAGACCACGGCGGCTCCCAGCCGGCACTCGTTTTTATCTGTGGATACATCGAGAAAATGCACAGAAAGGGCACGCCGTCCATACCACGCGCGACCAGCCAGTCTCACTCTGTTCTCCCGTGCTGTGGGCTCGGGCATCGATATTCTGAGACAACAGCTTCAAGATCTAGTTTCCCAGTTTGTGGCCCTTCCATTGTGCTCCTCAGACTGCAAGAAGCCATGTGCCCCGAGTCGAAAAACCACCAGAGAAACCCAACCTCTGAACCTGAGAATCCATCTTATTTGAGGATGGAGAGTAGGGGATTCTTTCTGAGCCTGCCCACCCTCAAAAGATCTTGTCGGGTGTGCTCTGGTGGTCGCGTGCTAAGCCGGCTGCTGGGAAGGGGACCCTGTAAAGTCCGAGGAGCCAGGTTTGCACCGGTGTGGGGGTGGGGTGGGGGAGAACACAACCAAAACAAATAAATGAAAGTGCGTCCTTCTCCTTTTCCTTCTTTAACATGTTTCTTCCTCCTCTCCCTTCCTTCCTCTCTTAAAAAAAAAAAAAGAAAGAAAAAGAAACTTGCTGAAACAAAATGATCTAAATAAAACTAAAATAAACTTTCAGACCTTAAAAAAACATTGTTATTGGCCTAGGAAACACATGCAGCAGAACCACTTGCAGTTTAGCTATTCTCTTGCTTTGTCGTGAAAGCCAGAGTAGAACGATTCTACATGCAATGATTAACCGGAAAGTTTGTGACTTCTGAGTAACCAGGAAGCACAATGGAATTAGTGCTTAAGCCTCATCCGGGAGCCGGGCTAATTCTGAGGCAGGCACAGCTCTTGCTAATTGTCAATGACCTTGTGAATAATGTAAGTCACCAGTGAGGAGGAGCTGGAATAGGGGAGGCTGGCGCTGAGTATTTATAATTCAATAATCAGACAGAGATGTAAATGAAAGTAAATCTCCCTCCTATCTCTGTCCTCTAGCCCAGGGCTCAGCAAACTTTTTCTGTAAAGGACCAGTCCTATGATATCTATTATAACTGCTCAGCCATGCATTTGGAGCAGGAAAGCAGCTGTAGACAACAGGTGTGTTCAATGTGTGTGCAGGTGTATGCAAAGCTCTATTTTCAAAAGAGGCAGCAGGGGGCTTTGGTGGAGTAGTGGTTAGGTCCACCACCTTTGGCCGGAGCGGTCCATATACATCCCAAAGACCCAGATTCATGTCCCAGGGCCTAGGGCAACAACCAAGATGAACAACTAAAATAAAATAAAGTGTTTCTTCCTCTCTCTCTCTCCTTGCCTGCCTGCCTCTGCTCACCTTCATTCCTGTCTGAACCTTGCCTTTAAAAAAAATAAATAAAAGGCAGCAAATTTGGCCGACAGGCCAGGGTTTGCTGAGTCTGCCCTAGACTCTAATGTCAGAGGAAATTCCTATGACCGTTTCTTATGTATTCTTTCAGAGCTGATATATCCAGCTAGGTTTCTGGTTTGGTTTGGTTTGGTTTGGTTTGGGGGGAAGAGGGTCATCATCAACTCATAAACCAGAGTTTTTCTGCTTTGTTTTGGTTTTTATGTTTTATTAAACCACTGGATCCCTCAAAGCAGTTCAGTTGCCACTCAATTCCTTGCTAACTCAAAAACACCTCCAAAAAAACCTAGTGTTCCTCCCCCGCCCACTTCATTTTTCTTGTATTATCTTTTTAAAATAATTGAACCAGAACATGATTCATCATAAAGGCTATCTATGGTGAGAGCTTAGAGAGACATACAGGCCCTGAAGTCAGAGCCAGGCCGAGTATCCAAGTTCAGCTGACAGAACACGAGGGGTTCAGGCACAAGTCTGCCCATTGAAAGGAATATTCCTGTTCTTCGCCAGTTTCTGAGTCATATCTTGTCTACAGATTTGCCGGAAGGGACCCTGAGTTTACAGGTTACAGGGTGTGCTAGAATTCTCAGGTCCCTGGGCTCAATACCATGGTATTATACCCCTGAAACAAATACCACCTGCGATCTGTGGAGCAATGTCAACAGGCCGGGAACTGGATATGCAGCGCCTGGCATTTTGGGAGGACACGCCATATCATTCATACAGACCCCTCCTCCCATTAAGATAAGTTTCCATTTTCTAGAAGTCATAACACATGAATGCAGCTAGCTTTCGTGGGAGGAGGGCTTTGTGACAGGAAGCATCAGAAAAGACTTGTCTATGCTCCTCAGTGACTTCATTTCCAAGCCCCTGCTACTGAGGAGCGCGGGGCCAGCAGGAGGAGATGTTCCCTCAGGAACCCCAGACCTCAGGGCAGTCACAGTCCTCACGTGCAGAACCCTTCAGAGAAGGTCAGAGAAGGAACAAGCCCAGCCTGCAAGAACAGGCAAGCGTGTGTCATTTTGAGGCCTGTGTCTGTGAAGTACAATGATTTCCCTTTTTTAGTATAGTAGTAGTATTAGTTCTTTAGTTCACAATGCTAGATTCCACTGGGATATAGAAACTGATTTTGAAGCCTGTAGAATGATTTCTTTAAACACAGGTCTGGATATTTTTTTTTTTTCTTTAGGGAGAAAAAAACCCCAAAGCCATCACCACGAAGTTGTAGATCCCATCAAGCCACAACTTCAAAGCAAAACTGTTCCTATTTTTACTTCCCTTCACAAGTTTGCAGGAAGAAAACTGCAAAATTATCCTAACAGCTACTTGCCAAGTTGCTATGAAATGCTCCCTCTCTCTGAATTGTGTCTGAAACTGGATATAATCTAACTCTCATGGCAGTAACTCTTTGCCAATAAGGCAAAAATAAATAAATAAATAAATAAATAAATAAATCTCAGCTGCTTCTGGCCTTTAGGACTCTCAAGAGGCCCAAGACCCGCAAAAGGTTGCAACTACAAAAAAAAAAAAAATGTGAGGAATAGATTTTGGCCGACATAAGACCTGAAGCGGTAGTACGTCGCACTAATTAACTGAAAGTTCGATAAGAAATTATATTTTGTCCTTCCTCAAGGTGCTAACATAAATTATTTTATATCAAAACAAGCAGCAATATTAAGAAATGAAATATTCATTTTTGTTGTTCGGTTAAACTCAAGACTTGAAACAGATTTCAAATGTGTGTTAAGTCAGAGAACTTGTAAAGATTCAAGTTCAATGCCCTCTAACCTGAGGGACACTGCCTTGAAAAACCCTAGAGAACAGACAGATCCAAACACTAAAACAAAGACTTCTTACCATTGACAAAACTTGTCAGAAAAACACATGAGCAAAATAGCAATGTTTTCCCCGCAAGGACATTAACGCAAAAGAATCTTGTTTCTTGATTCAAATATCCAGATTTTCACCCAGGATTCAGAACTTACCAATACACTGTGTCCTCCCGTCACCCATAAATCCATACTTGCAAATGCACATCTTCTTCCCTTCTTCTTGCCTGCAGGTCGCATGCTCGTGGCAAGTGGCACAGATATCTAAACCTGAATCATAAATTGCATATTTTAGGGCGAGAAAAATTAAATCATCTATAAGAGAAGTCACATTTGGGGTAGCAGACATTTCCAAAGGAGAATCAAATTTGAATACTGAAACTTTAAAGCATGAGTCTGATGCATCCTTAAAAACCTACAATGGCTTCTCATTGCCCATGAAGTAAAAGTTCCTCTACCTGGTAATCAATGCTCTTACCAGACTGACTCTGGGCTCACGTCTCCAGTCTCATTATTCCCAAACCCAAATCACACACGGTGTTTGACAGGCAGAAGACCAACTACTCTTTCCTGTACAGGCTTTCTATTGCCATATGTCATGCCATATCCATGATGTTCCCTTCAGTTTCTCTAGCCAGGGAGTACCTATTCCTATTTCAAGACCCAACTTAAAGGTTACATTCTCCCTAAGGTCTTCCTCACTCCTCCTTTCTTTTTCTTTTTCTTTTTTTTTTTTAAGAGACAGGTACAGGCAGGGATGAAGCCAAGTAGGCAAACAGGAAGAGAGAAGAGGAGGAAGTATCTTTATTTTATTTTTATGTAGTTGCTTATACTGGTTGTCTCCCCTCAGACCCAGGACTTGAACCCAGGACTATATGGCTTGCTCCTTTGGAGGTGATTGACCTAACCGCTGCTCCACCAGAGCACGCCATTCCTCCATTCTCGAGGAAATATAAATGCCCCTTCCCTTGTGCTCCCCTAACACTTGTACATTCCCTTATTAATCATGCTAATTTGTCATTATATTCTATTTCAACTCTTTCTTCCCAACTTGGTATCGTGCATGAGCTTCTCAAGAACATGGAGTCTTCAATGACCCGTATGTCATTATGGCCCACTAGAAACATTCAATATACTTTTATTGAATAACTAAAGGAAACTACAATCCTACTTGCTACAACTCAAGAAGTGAACGGAGGCAAGAAGAAGAACTCATCTATTGTCCAATCCATTTTCCTTTTAGGGGAAAAGTGAATATGTTCATAATGGCAGTGAGATAGCAGCCAGTTTCCAGCAGAAAGACCAGATCCCAATTGCTTAGATGAAGAGCAAAAATGTCTGGGGCTAAGACTCTAAAACATCCAAATCTACCAGATGGTGATATATGGCCCAAGATCAAACAAGAATTTCTACCCAAGGCTATGTGAGACATTGCATTTCACTCTCGGTGTCTGTAATTTCAGGAGTGGCCTGGTAAGAAGAACATTTCCAGCATAGAATTTCATCTTGTCTTGGCCCCATTAATTATTAGTTAGGTAATAAAGACTTAGCCCTCAGGCTGCTCCAGACATGGAACCAACCAAGACAGGGAAATTTCTAAATATTCTTAACCATGCTTGCTCTGTGTGTGTGTGTTTTTTTAATGAAAGATAACACAGAGATGAGACAAACCACAATCTATCACTGAATAATACCAAATTAACCATGGAATATTCACAAAATGTATCATATCCAAGACCACAAAGAAAAATGCAACCAATTTTCAAAAAGTAGAAATGGTAGAGATCATATATCTGCTTACCATGTAATAGTATAACAAAACAACAAAATGAAACATAAGATGAGCATCCTCAAAAGAAATCCTACTTGGCCTACTTGGAAAGTACGTAACACTCTCCTAAATAACCTCTGGGACAAAGAGGATATCAAAGTTGAAATATTTAATATTAGATATAAAAATGTATCAACTCTTGAAAATTTGAGTTTTCCATATTTTATACTTTTAAATAGAGAAAGAAAAGCAGCCAAAGAAAAAAATGAGAATTTTAACATAGAACCTTGGAAAAAAAGAAAAGAGAAAATAAAGGTTTACAGAGAGTTAGGAATCAATAAAGATTTAAAAAAGAAGTAAAGAATTTTAAAATACACTCAAATTCATTGAAAGATAAAACTTTTCTCAAACCAGTGAGTGCATCATAAAGATCAGTAGTCAAAATTCAAGTAGAATTTGTTAATGGTTTGTAAAAAGCATGGCAAACACACAACATTAAGAATAAGAAAGTGTGTGTAACAAAAAAAACAATTTTTAATTGCATAGAGTTGCAATTAACATGGCAGATCTAATACATTCTCAACCTTCCCCACATCCTCCACATCAAATGACACCAAAGACTAGAAAAGTACAAATGAATCCCCTGGGAGGAAGGTGATAGCAGGCCAGGATGCCCACAATATGTCAGAGGATGGCATGCCCTGGTGGCCTGTTTAATACACTGCAGCGTAGTTCACACACACATCCCAAGGTACCCAGTTCAAGACCCGGGGCCAGGAGAAAAAGCCAAAATAACAAGATGAACAACTAAATAAAATAAAGTGCTTCTTCCTTCTGCCTGCCTGCCTCTGCTCACCTTCATTCCTACCTGCATCTTTCCTTTTAAAAACATATGGCAGAGGAAGGAAGATGGACATGTTCATTGCTTGCGAAGACAGACCTAAAAGTCAGAGACCCAAGAGTTCATTACAAGTACTTCAGAAGACAAGCACGAGGGATGGGGCAGAAAGCTCAACAAACCAGTTGAAAACATGTCTAAGGAGTAGTTAGGTGCCCAGATCCTCCCCCCAGTAACGCTGGCATAAGAGGCAGTTTCAAAAGCTGAAGAAGACGGAACAGAAATGCTCCTAATCCTAAGGGCAATCGACAGCTGACATGAGAATAAGTCCCCATACTTAACTGTCCAATAACATGGGTTACATGTATTTAAACATTTTAACACATAATGTTTTTAAACAGTACCAGAAAAACACTGTGAAATCACATTCAACTGCAATCCTAGAAACACTTTTCATTTCTATTTTTTATGTTTGGGAGGGGAGTCATTTTAATATGTACAAAGAACATCTCAACAGAACAAGACTGCCTCGGGCTGCGCACAATAGCTGTAGCTTATGAAACAAGCTAGTAAACTCAACCTGTGGAGTATGAAGAAAATCAGACAGAGTTGAGACGACTGTACAACCGAGCGCATCCACAAATTAGAAGACAGAAGAAGTCACACTTTCAAAATACAAAATAAAGGGTTTTTATAGGCAGAAAGAAGGTGAGATAAGGGAAGAGGGAATCTCTTCGGGCTGTGGTAACCTCCCAATGCAGAATGGGTAGGGTCTTATGACAAATGATCTCATTTTTCTTTGTGGAATGGAAAAGATGATCTCCATGGTGCTGACCAGTGCATTCCATACTGACTCGGTAGGACTACATTCCCGGACTCAGTAGGACTACATTCTGGTGGTTAAAGCCACCAGGTTTGAAAGCGAAGTGTGGACAGGTCTGGTAGGTTTACCACAAGTGCCTTCATTGTGAGCCAGTTGTCTTCTTTTTCAACAGTAGTGCTACCCATTCAGATCCATGAAGGAAGTTCAATATGAGTCCGTGGACAGAATTTAATTTGTAGCTAAATTTAATGAAGTTCAAGTTCATTAAGTAGGACCAGACATACAACATATGACCTTGTAGGAAGGCAGCAGGCGTAGGGGGAAAGCACTGGATGTGAGAGTCAGAAATGGATCCTAAATCTAGCTGAGCCTAATTCTTTGTGTGACCTTTAGCAAATCACTTTTAAAAAATAAAATAAAATGAAAAATTTAGTCCCTCAAAAAGACAAAAAGAATCACATGGAGACATTGTCATCGATTTGTCTCAGTTTTAATACTAAGAGTCCTGTGTCCCAGGAATCCCTCAATTCTCTGCAAACCAGGCAGCTGGGCACTCCACCCAAAGAGCCTCTGAAAAGAGAATTTCTAGAGATTGTGATTCAGCAGGTACGGGCTGGGGCCTGACAGTATGAATTTCTAAGACGCTCCCTGGCGGACCACATACCAGGAGCACACATGTAGCTCAACCTCCAGCAAGTGGGTTTGAGTCTTGGGGAAACAGAAGGCAACGTGAAAGTCTGTCACCAAATGTGATGCACAGCATGGCTCTGGGACCAATGTGACGGAGAATAAGCCAAGGAACAGGAATTCGCCAGCAATAGAAAAAGATCACTATGGTGTGCGCTGGTGGCTTAGCAGATAAATCCGCCAGGCACAGTCCATGTACGTCCCAAGGACCCAGGTTCGTGCCCGAGGGCTGGGGGAAACACCAAGATAAACCACTAAATAAAATCAAGTGTTTCTTCCTCTTCTCCTCCTGCCTGCCTGCTTGCCTTCATTCTGCCTACACCCTTCCTTTAAAAAAAAAGAAAAAGAAAGATCACTATGCCTGTGCTATAAACTGAGAAGCAGGATGTCAGGGGTCAACTTTACATCTGTGTCAAGGATGACATTAGTTCTGTCATCAGTCAACTCTGGTCAGCAGAGCAGAGATGACTATCAGGTCGTGACTAAGGAAACGACTGCAGAGCTGAGGCACCCCAGCCCCCTGCCCAGATGTCTAGAATTACTGATAGAAAGAAGGAGAATGGGGGTCCCTAGAAGGAGGAAAAGCCTGTAAGTCTTCTTTCTCACTATGATTGCATCCCCTTAACCAGGGCTTCTCCACTCTGCAGTGACCAGCTACTACCACAGACGACAGTGAGAAGAGGAGACAGGTTTTGGAGACCCCATTTAGGCTGAAGTCCTCTCTCTTGCTCCCTGACCATGGAATCTTCAACAAGTCAAGCTGCTGGACCCCCAATTTTCATCTGTGAGACAGAGATCACGGTGTGTGAGAATTAAATGAGAAATACAAGTGCTGCATGAGCTCTAAAGCATGATGCAAAGAAACTGTTTACATGAATCTTTATGTCTCTTTCCACAGACACTGTTATTGTTGTCAGAAACCAGTCACGGAAAACGCAGTCTGGCATTTGGCATCGTGGTCAAGAGCAGGTTTAAGGGATTACTTGTGCTAGAATCCCAGCTCTGCCTCTGGCTCACGGTGGAATCGTCAAGAATCTCTGTGCCTGTTTTCTGTAAATCTGTACTATGAGGAGAACAGTAAACATTGTATGGTTGTTTTGAGGATTACAGAATAAATGAGTCAATACACGAAAAACAGTTAGCTGATGTTAGGCATTATTCTACCAACCACTCAACAACCTTTTGTTAATAAATGAATGAAGGTGCTGACAGCTCCCCAGCACACTCGTGGGGAGAGTGATAGCGAACCGCACAGCTGCAAATTCAGGGTGATAGCTCCACGTGGGGTGCACCCTAGTGGAGCAGAGTTTGGGTGCCATCCAAGATCACCAGTTCATAACCCGGCCCGGGGGGAGAAACCAATACGAACAACTAAGTAAAATAAATAAATGCTTCTTCCTGCTCCCTCTTCCCGTCTACCTCTGCTCTCCTTTATTACTGCTGCACCGCCTTTCCTTTAAAAAAACACCTTCACGTGGACTGACACCTGCCAATTCATGGGCTGATATTCTAGGAGCCATTCTAACCTCATTTACATAATCACTCCCTGTCTTCCACACATCCTGTCAGCATCTGGTCATGCCTGACTCAGAAGCCGAAAATTCAGCTTCCTCACCCTTTCAGCCCAGCGAACCTCTGCCTCCTCTCCACCACATGCTAAGTAAACCTGGGGATGGACAGGAGGCTGTCAGCCCGAGCAAGCCACTCTCACTCATCATTTCAAGTGGCATGGTGCGCTCTGGTGGGGTCGTGGTTTGGTCGCCTGCCTCCAGTTGAGGACAGTCCACATGCATTCCAAGGACCCGGGTTCAAGTCCTAGGCTGGGAGTGGAGGGAATAACCAAGACACAGAGCTAAATAAAAATAAATACAGTGCTTCCTTTTCCTCTCTGCCTGTCTGCTTGCCTACACGCCTTCATTCCTGCTTGCACCTTTCCTTTAAAAAAAAGAAAAAGAAAAAGATGTAAACAACAATTCCAAACTGCCTTCCAAAATAGCAACAGGTGAACGCTACCAATAAAAGAGAATTTGTCCACTATCGAAGGAAGAAGGTAATTTAAAAGTACAAGTAGACTGCCTGAATTTAAATTTGTTGTAATCAAATCCCCTGCCGTCACAGGTCAGACAAATCCACTCACTGCACAACCTTCATGAAATCCTGTCTCTTAGACATGTGGAGACATGCAGAAACAGATCAAATGACTCGAGGAAATAAGCAAAGGGGTCCCCAAACTCAGGAAGACAAAGCAACATGCTGTCAAACTGCATTGCTTTTAAGAGACTGCATCAAATTCCAGAAAAGAAAGAAACCTGAGAAACTTTCTATTCTCTCCTTCTCCAACATCCTTGACAGGAAAAACAAAAAAACAAAAACAAAAGCATGGCCTCTGCTTTAAAATACCCCAGGAGAGAGAACACTATTCTCTCAAGTAACATAAGCCTTGCAGGAAAATGGAGCCAGCATCTCTGCCAACCCCACCCCAACCCATCAAGAGCCCTCAGCCTCTCCTCACGGAAAGTGTCCTAGGACCCTCAGCTTCCTTCTGACCTTTACCTCTTCTGTCTACTTGCCTGTCTGACCAAACCGTTTTTGCAACAGGGGCCATACACCTGGTCTCTAGACCAGGAACCAACCCTCAGTGAGTGCCCCAATCTCCATGCCTTTGAGTTCTGAGACAGTCTCTTTCATTTAGGCCACACCGTAGGTTGAAGTCCAGCACATTCCCACCAATCTGCTGTCTCACCCTGACTCACATCTCCAGCAGACTGTACACCTTTTAAAGCCCATGCAGTTCATCCTCCATCTCCTCTGAGGAGCTGAAGCCATTAGATCACTTATTACCCCAGGCTACAGAGACCGATAAGTCCATGTTAGGATTTGACCAGAAGGCAGAGAATGTGCTCAGGACCAGTTCCCTGAGGTGGAAGGCAGGCCATGGTGAGGGTCTTCTTCAACAGTCGTAATCCTGTACCCTTACTTTGAGCAACATTTTTCACCCCAAAACAATTCAATCCCTCAATTCTCATCTTTCTTCCTCTTCTCCACTCTAGTGAATACACAGCACTGATTCATGATGCAAGAGTGAAGACCACACCTATGAAATGCATAATTAGAGAAGTCAAATGCATTTTTACACAGTAAGAACAAGTTCCCCAACCTTCTACACCTCTGCTCCCTCAAGATTCTCAAGGGTTCTGCTGTCCTCCTACTGGTCTACACAAATCTCTGTCAGGCCTGAGCCAACAGGTCCCCTTAGCCACTCCCAGACAGGGAGCAACGCCAGGGAAAGGTTAAGAAACAGGACTGACTGGTTCCACCCTCCTTGCCCATTCCCAACCTCTGCATCCCCCCCACCCCCAAGGCCTACCACCCCCAACCCACTAACACCCTCCTGTTCTCACACTCTCCTCACACTCAGGCCATCTGACTTAGGCTCCTCCCAGAAACATCTGAAAACAACTAAATGTAATTCAGCATACGTTACAGGTGAGAGACTGGATATACAAATGGACAATAGCCAGACCATATGAAAAAAAAGCAGAATTCTAACCGATCTGCAGCCATTGGACCAGGAAGTCAGACCACAATCTCTGTAACAAGAGGTCCCCAATGGTCAGAGTTTAATCAATAATAGCCAGTTTCCCTAATTTTTGTCCCTTCCCCCCTCAAATGAGACCCACTCAAAGAAGTCAAATATCCTCCCCTAACCAATCAGAGAGGCTATGCCTGCTGTAAGTAAGCAGCATGCAGCTACCCGTGCGGACATCCTCCAGGCAGGCCAGACCTGAAGTCTTCCTTTAATAATCAGCATTTGCATGTTCTCAGTTGGTAGCGTTCATTTATTTCCATATCAGATTCCTGATAGGAGCCACAATCCCCACTCTTTGCAATCACTCGAGAGCCCTTCCCTTGCCTTTGGTTCTTACTGTTCTGCCAGCTCTGACCCACCACTAACAAGAGTTATCAAGTCCAAAACCTTTTTCTCAGTCTCTACCACCTCAGCTTCTCCTCCCTTGGTGTCCTTAAGGCTCTGCTAACTCAGGCTTCCTCCCACCAATCTGCATGTTTAGCCTCCACTTGCTTCTATGTGCATCTACACTTGGTCTTCTCGAAGAATCTGTCGTCTATAATCTACTCCAAGTGACCTCAAGTCTGTACAACTTGCACACACAACTACTGTCCACAGTCTTAACTCCCTATTGACTTCATCCTCCAAAACCCTAATGTCACTTCAAATTCAGGCCATCCAAAACAACTCATCACCTTTCTTCCCAAATCTTTTTTTCTGTTCCTATAGAACATCTACCCAAAGTTGTCTAGTCCCCAAACCTTAGTCATTTTTCCTCTTCTGTTTCCTTGCACCAGAATGTCTGGGATGAAGTTCCAGTGGTCTCACTTCCACCTTGTCAACACTCAGTCCTCTTCTCTGGCAGTCATGACTGCCCGTCCAGTCTTCAGAACGTCAAGGTCAGCCATTGCAACAACTTTCTCAATGGCCCTAAACCTCCAGCCACTGTCCACGCACTTGACAGTAAGGAAACCTGCCTTTATTAAAACCAGATTCTCCAAGGTTATAAGCAAAAGGTGAATGCTCACACAGGGAGAGAAGGCTCAAGCAGGCCATTCAACTTCTATCTCCCAAAATTCACCCCACAGTCTTAAGTAGCAGCAAGTGGACGACAACCTACTTTGTTCAACGATCTTAAGATGCCCGGGAATTCCATGGAACTACACTGAGCACATATGGAACCATGTTTTCTAGGCTAGAAGGTCTTAACACAAAGGTCCTGAAACAAGCTCTAGATGTCTACAAGCTTTTACGCACACAGCATGAGAGACCACGATAGGGAAGGAATTCAAAAAGCTACCGGAGCACCTGCTGCATAAAACTGGCCACTCAGAGGGTTGAGCCTTGGAGAGGATGCCCAGCAGTTTCAAGGTGAAGAGAATTTGGGGGGTGAAAAACAGGAGGAGTCTGAGCCTCTGATCACCCCCCACCCTGCAAACATCTCCTTATGAAAAAGTCCCCTTCAGGATCAAAGTTTTGCTTTATTAAGGAAGTTGGAGAGTTTTCCTTATATTCATTTTTACTGTCACTCTGAACAAAAAACAAAAACAGAAAAACCCAGCAATGACTTCCAAGGGCTTCCTACTGCCCGGGGACAGCTAAGTGTAAATGCCAGGGTCAGTGGATTAAGGCATTCTGTCTTTGAGTTAAATCCAATCTGCTTTTCCAAATCCGTTTCCCACCAACCTCCTACGTACGAGTCAAACGGAACTAGAGGCCCCGGGTTTTATGCCTCCATGAGCTTCCTCTCATGTCCCCTCCATCTGGAATCATTCATTCTACACGTGTGGGTGAGAGCTGACGGTGCCCTTTGCTCCGTCGCTATGGGCCAGCCCGGCGACCGCGGATCCTCCAGAGGCAAACTATTGGAGGGCCATCTGCAGAATGAATGGATTAATCTATGCTTTCTCTCCTGTAAACGTCACACTTCTTTCTCATCAAATGAACCTCCAGTTCTTCATCCAAGTGAAAAAAGTTTAAGGTTTAAACAGAAAATTGCTCCAGCTCAAAAACGTGGCCTGCAAAAGCCCCAGCAGAGCTGGAAGGGTGACAGCGCAGGCTGAATGGCCATCCACGCCCCTCCACGCCCCTCCACGCCCCACCCCGCCGGCGCGGCTACCCCGCCCCCACCCTGCCCCGGCCGACGCGGGCGCCCACCCCCCGGCCCCTCGGGGCTCGGAGCAGAGAGCCACCAATCTCGGGTGCGCGGCCCTGGCCGCGTCGAAAGAGGCCCAGGGGCGCTAGGCCGGGAAGGCAGGGCGGGGAGTCCCGCCTTCGAGATCCCCGACGCCAGGCAGCATCGCCCGCCCTGCATTCCGCGCCGGGCTCCGTGCCCTCGGGGCCCAGGGCCCGGGAAGCGTGCGGGCGCGCCCGGCGTCGTCCAGAGCCCGGCAGGGGCCCCGCGGCCCGCGAGCACTCACCGTACGCGCCCGGCGCTCTGGGGGCGCCGCGGGCCAGGCAGAGCAGCAGCAGGAGCGGCAGCAGGCGGCCCGGCGGGCGGCCCCCGCCCCGGGGCCCCCGGCCCATGCCGCCGCCGCGTCCCTCCGGCGCGCCCGCGACTCCTCCTGAGGCCCGAGGCGCCGAGATAAGAAGGCGAAGGGCGCCGGGGGAGGGGGCCGACCCGGCCCCCGCTTCCGGCGCCGGGTGGGGGCACGGAGGGCGCGCGGGGTCCGCAGGGAGCGGGGCCCTGCCTCCCGCCCCGCCTGTGCCGGCAGACGCCTTTGGTCCCCTCGTTCGTGCACCTGCTGCGCCAGGCGCGGTGGGTACGGGGGACAGAGACAGGGTCGGGCCCTCTGGGCGCTTTTGTTCCGAAAGCGGGGACGGACATCTAGCAGAAAATGACACAGCTGAACAGTGGCGTCCAGGACTGTCAGGCAACGTCCGCCTTGCCCTAAGCTTAGCGAGGGCTGGAGGGCACCCCGGGTGGCAAAGAAGAGAACTTAGGGGTGAAAGGAGCGGGAGTCTTTGAGCAGGGGAAGGAGTTGGGGTGCGGTGCGGTGCGGGAACTCCACGGGCAAGGTGAGAAAACCGCAGACCTGGGCGACCCAGGGAAGACAGACTTGACCAGGCAAACTTCTGGCTTAAGTTTAAGGTAAAAAGAAAATTGGGCGAGTTGAGGGTTGACGGCTCCGGGGACACCCAGCCTGGGGCATGTGGGAGGCCTTCGGAGGACGTAAACTAAGACCCTGAAATCGAGGCTGACGTGGAAGAGGGATCTGCGGGGAGAAAGGTGTGTGTAAGGGATGAGACTAGACACCAGAGAGCGTGTTCTAGAAATGGGGCGGGGACTTCCTTCGAGAAGAACAGAGAGTGGTAGCGATAAGCCGCAGGATCCAAGACTTCACGAACCAAGAAAAGGAGGTTTCTGAGAAGCTGTAACAGGTTTTTAAGCAGACAGTGGCCTCATCAGGAGCCCCTCGGTCAGCTCTGTGGGAGGCAGGAGGGAGACCAGCCTGGAGCTGCTGCAGGCACCTGGGCAAGAGAAGTCAAGTCCAGGAGCAGGTCTTCGGCAATGAGTACGGAGAGAGGCAGCACATGACAGTGTTACTGAGTGGAATCCACTGGATTTTATGCCCAGTAGAATGTGGAGGGAAAGGAAAAAGAAATGACAGATGTCACCTAAATCTCTGGACAACTGGGCTGATGGGAGTCATGAGCTAGAAACCCAAAGGGAGTTGTTGCAAATTGGGGCAGGGGGAGGCTACAGAGGGAGACGTTCCATTTTGAAGACTTTCAGCTTGTGGCGTCTGTGGGGTTCTCTAAGGGCAGGGCCCCCCACACGTTACCCATATCCTCACTTGCTTTGTCTCTGTATGAGCCTGCTCTCAGTCTAACCACCCGTGAACAAGCCCATATAAGGGCTAAACTTGTGCAGCCTTAAAAGGTAGTTAAAAATAAACTTCCTAGGCTCTTTTGCAGTAGGCGGTCTTGATAATTATTTTTTGTTCAGCAAAGATAAGGGCCTGCTTTGGGACACAGTATATAGACAGGATCCCTGCTGCAGTTGAACTTGGATTATTTAGACTTTTTTTTTAAATTGAGCTCAGCATTCCATGAAATTTGAAATCATATAATTGTTTAAATGAAAACACCATTCAAGACATTTTTGCCAACATCTACCTCTCCTCTGCCCTGCAGAGGATGAACAGAATGTATTTGCACACACCCTGGTAACCTTGTGGTTTAGTCCATTGACGGCAACCCGTATACATCTTAACCTTACTGGTTTGAGTCCCAGAGTCAGAAGGAACAACCAAGATGAAAAACAAAATAAAATAAATAAATTGCTTCTTCCTCCTCTTTCTTCCTGCCTGATTGCCTACTTGACTTTATCCCTGCTCATACCTTTCCTTTAAAAAATAAATATCTCTCTGTTAGAATTATTATATATGTATATATTATATCACATATGTGTATATATAGACATATATATAATGACTGGGTGTCTTTTTAGTGGAGTGCTGGATTGCTGGGTGTTATCTTGTAGTCCTTTGGGAACCATTTGATGGACTTTCTATTAACTAGACTATTCACAACTCCAAAGGGTTAGATATTAAGTGTAGAAAATTAATGATAATGCAAAGATTCTTATCCATACCAATGCATAATTGTTTTCCAATAGAAACATAAGTGATTTCTGCCAGGTATAAAAACATAGACTTCATAATTAGATTTTTGTTCTGTATATTAACCAATTAACCAGCTTTGCATCTATCAGCAAATTCATCTAATCATTTCAATTGGAAGTATATATGTCCATCTACTAATATATAAGCTATATGTGTATATGTTGTATATCTTTTAAGTTTTCTTTGTACCTTAATATCTTTTTTATTAATTATTTTTATTTTTATACATTAAAATAAACTCACATGTAAAGATCCCCATTCCTCATATATATGTCAATACACCCTGCCCTCCACCAAATCACCAGATGTTCATCATTGTCCAGTGGGCTCCACCACCATTTCTACCCACCTTCCCACCCTCCAGTCCCACTCCCTGTTGGTAACCTCAGTTTCGTTGCAAGTGTCCGAGGGCTCGTTTTGTTTCATCTGTTCCTTTGTTTTGTCTATTCAATTCCACCCATGAGCGAGGTCATCTGGTATCTTTCTCCTTTTGACTTATTTCACTTAGTATAATTCCCTCTAGATCCCTCCATGTCAATTCAAATTACAGTACCTTACTATCTTACTAGATCTCCTTTGAAGTTAACATCTTGCCGAGTCTCTCATGAATAAGTTAGTCAAATAAAATCTTAGCTATGAATAAAAATCTTTAATTTTATATTTGCATGAATCATGTTTTTAATACTTTGAAATTTTTACATTCGCATAATCATGTTACTTTTATATTCTGCATTAGATTGTGTGATTTTCATCAGTTCTTTTTATTGACTCATCTTTTTGCTTTCAAATTGTGTTTCATAAAAAATTACTTCTTACGCAATAGAGAGTTCATGCAATCACAGAGTGAAAAATTATCTCCTCATCAGTATTTGTCACTAGACTTAAAACAGAATATTGAACCAGTGTTAAATTTGGAGAAGGGAGTTATTGCTGAGAAAATATTCCTTGAGAAAAGTGGCTTTTTAAAAAAGAACATGGCATATCCACAAAAGTCTTTTAAAATAGAATTAAGAGAGTTCTTTTTCCCAAGACATCTAGATGTTAATGACTTCAACAAAGAAAATGTTGACTTTTATTTCAAGAACAAAGAAAATGTTGACTTTTATTTCAAGATGGCATGGTAAGCCCTGAGATTTCTCTCTCTTCTCATTCCTAAACCCCAGCGAAATGGCCAAAAATACAAACTCCCACATAAATAGCCGTTAAATATGCAACAGTGCTTTCAAACAGGAAAGGGTGACATCATGAGCCAGGTAGCACTGAGGAATTCATTGAGTGACATTTGCCCCATTTCAGAAACATAGCCACTCAAAAGAGAGGAGGTAGGGTGGAAAAAATTTAATTTTTAAATTAAAAATATATATACACTTCAAATTATTATTTGTACATATTAATACAATTGCATATCAAATATTTTAAATTCAGTCACTTTGTAGGAAATATTGAAAAAATACAAAGTATACTTCTTACAAATTCATTTTACTTTGCTTATCTGTGCACATACTGTTTTCTACAATCAACTCTTTCTTCTGGCTGCAGGTTAACCAAATACGAATTTCCTGGCACTCTAGAAAAATTATTGATTTCCAAACTTCAAAAAAAATCATTTTCACTTTACTTTTTAAATCTTTTGAATAGTAATTTACTATTCGAAGATCTTCATGTGGTCAGGCAAAATACTTAAATCCCACCTAAAATATTGCTGACCAATATCTGAAGCCATATTTAAGGACATCAAGAAGGTATACATGAGGCAAAGAGCTTCCCACAGCGATTCCTTTTAGAACAAAAGGGTTGTTCTTCTCTTGGAGGAGCAGGAGGGAGGTTCCTGGTCATTCTAGAAATTGTCAGTTTGTTCCTGTCTTCAGAAATACGAATGTCTATCTTAATGCCTCTTGCTATACAATCAAAATCTTTGGTGACAACAAAGAGTTATTTATGCACCCATGTTCATAGCAGCATGATTCACAGCAGGCAAATGGCAGAAAGAACCCAATATCCATCAAAAGATGAATGGAGAAACAAAATGTGCTATATCCATGTGATGTGATATTCTTCAACCTGAAAAAGGAAAAAAGTTCTGATAGGTATAACATGGATGAAACTTGAGAATGTTAGGCTAAGGGAAGCAAGCCAGTTTTAAAACAAGATAACTACTACCTGAGTCCACTCTCAGAGGCACTTAGTCAAATGAATACCGACAGACAGTAGAAGACTGGTCGTTAGGGGCTGGGAGGAGCCAGGAATGTGGAGTGAGCTAGTGGTTAATGGACAGAGTTTTGCAAGATGAAAACAGTTCTGTGGGTGAATGGTGATGACAGTTACAAAATAGTGTGAATGTGCTGAATACTATTCACTTTATAATGGCTACAAAATTCTATGACAAAAAATTTAGATGCCAAGTTTAATTTTTACTCCACCAAACAGGCACTAACATACAGAGCTTTCCAAGTCAGTTTTGGATCCTGGTGAATTTATATGGATCAGGTTTACAGGAAAGGTCCCTTGGAAATTCTAAGGGATTTCAATTCCTGAGACCTTAGTGGGAGGATGCCAAGAGACCCCTGAGGGGGCTGTGGGGTGGCTGGGAGTGTGGACAGGGTAAGGCCTCCAGATAGAAGATGAACACTGGCCCAGAATCACTAGGGTTTTCCATCAAGCTGCCTTTTGCTATGTCTGCTTCCAGGGTAATGTTTGGGGTTTTCCCAGTAGGTTTCTATCTGGGTGCGAGGCCTGAAAGTGAAGGGGATAGGGAGGTCATATACCAAATATCCTGGAATTCAGGGGTTGGGGTGGGAAGCGCTGCTTGGCAGTCACACTCCTGACCAGCGATATTGTTTTGCTTTTCCCAGAGGCTGGCTTGGGAGTCCCCTGGACAGTGGTGAAGAACATCTGGTGATTGGCTGGAGGGCAGGGTGTATTGACATATATATGAGGAATGGGGATCTTTACATGTGAGTTTATTTTAATGTGTGAAAATAAAAATAATTAATAAAAACCCTAGCAGGTTTGCAAATTGTAAATAAGTTGCTTCTATGTACGCATTTGGGCACAGGTTTGATTCTCTAATTGTGATGAGTTTGATATACTCTGGTGCGGAACTGACTACTTGAATTTGTATTGGCAGGAATGACTTCCATTGTTGAACTAGATTGGTTGAAACACTGCATTTGAAACAGGTCCCTCCCACAAGCATCTACCTCTAGCTGACATAATGGAGCAGAATGGAGAGGAGCTCAAGGCCACCTTGAAAGGAGCCACACGGCCCCTCCCAGAATGGAGGCATCCCAGGCAGATTAGTCGGGACTGATAACAGGGATCTGTCACTCTGGAGAAAGGTCTTGCTCAGGTATGTAAGTCAAGTAAAGGCAGACTTCTCAGTCTTGAAGCCCAGTGACTCTCAGACACTGTGTTGCCAGGTGAAAAGCAGAAGGGATTACTCTGCCTTGTCCAACACGCCTCTCCCTCCCCCCAAACACACACATAAAGCAAACAAGCCACCTCGTTGAGGGGACTTGAGTCACAATACACTACTAGCCGCCGCATGCCCATGGCTGTGCTAAGAGCAGCGCCATGTGATGTGCAGCCCAACCACAGCACCAGCGCGCTCCGAAAACATGGGCGGGAAGGGACAGCTCAACAATATGGAAGTCCCCTAGCACTCCTGCTTCACAGTAATGCCCTCCCTCCTTCTTTACACAGGCCCTGCACATGCCTGACTCATGGACTCAGACATCCTGTCATCCCTCCAGCAGGAGCTGAGGAAGTGGAGGAGTTAAAGTTGGAAGCAAACACTGAACAGACTGAAGTTCAGGAAGCAGCTCTCATAGGGTTCACCCAGCTTCCCTGTGGACCGCAGATGTGGGGGCAACAGCAAGTGAAACTGGGGTTTTACCACCCAGTCCGCCACACACACACATACACACACACACACACACACACACACACACACACACGTGCGAGTCACCTGTCTCCCTGGAGGAAGCCTTAGCTGTCAGTTTGTTCCACAAACCCTGAACGGAAGCCTGCTGTCAGTCCATTTCCGGACCCCAAACCAACCCAAGGGCCAACCACCCACAGCCCTGAGAAATAGTGGGACACATCCAGCAATGACTGACACAGTCACTGAGGTAGCTCACAACAGCTGTCAGGCTGATGGAGCTAGCCTTTCTTTCATAAAAACCACATGACAATAAAGACCCAGATTCTGACCCTGGCAAAGAATGCAATCTTCAAAATGCAGATTCTTTATGCAGTTATTTTGCAATGGATTTACTTACAGGTTTTACTGTTTCCTTGCTCACCACTGTGTGTGTGTTCTTTGTCCTCCTCTTTCTCCTGTCTCTGTTCTTCTCTTCCTTCATCTTCTACCAGCAATCTTTGAGTGTCTCTTGCAGAAACTATTCCTGGATGGTTAACTTTCTGAATCTTTGCATGCCCAAATATGTCTTGATTTTTTTTTTTTTTTTGCTTTTGTTATTTAATTGGATTAATTGAGCATAGAATTCTGAATTCAAAATATTGAATGATAGGTTAATGAGGTCTAAAATTCTGGTTTCAAATTAATTCTCTCTGAGAATTTTGTTTGTAGCATTGGTGTTACAGATAAGAAACACAAGCTAAGTTGTTATCAATTCCTTCCAAGTGATATGTCTCCCATGATCCCCCAGCCCAAGCTTTGGGGAGTTTCTCTTTATCCTAGGAATTCAGAAATTTCATAAGATGTAGGTTTTCATTGTTCTTACTTGGCACTCCTTGGACCCTTTTGATTTGCAGTCCAGCGGAGGCATTTCTTCTTTTTCCTTTTGCTTCTTTGATTATTCCATTTCTTTCCAATTATTTCTGTTTTTCCCTTCCTAGAACTTATGGTAAGAAGTTTCTAAAAAGTGACTAAATTCCATGACACAATCATTTTCTTCTTATTTTTTTGGTCTTCTCTTTATCTTTTTGCCACTGAATGTGAGAGACATCCTGTTAGTCTTCTTATTCACTCATTTGATCTTCATTCATGCCTATTTGTTCTTTATTTCATCTATTCGAATATTGTTCCATTTTACCAATCATGCTTTAATTTCCAAGAACTCTGCTTCTTTTTGTGTATTTTTTGTAACTGTGACAACTTCTTGAATTCCTCTGAATATATCAACGATCATATTTGTAAGTTTTTCTTCCCTGATTAAAGCTATTTCATCAGGAGATTATTTATGTATGTATTTATTTTAAAGAGGAAGGAAGCAGGCAGGAATGAAGGAGGGAAGAGAGAAGGAAGAAGCATTTTTATTTACTTATTGGTTCATTCTTTGGTTGTCCCCTTCAGACCTGGGTCACGAAGCTGAGTCCTTGGGCTTTATATCATCTACATACCAGCTGCCAGCTTAATGCCTGAGATACCAGGATATACCTCTTTTTAATACTTTTTAGAGGAAGGTGAGACAAGAAGGAAGGAGCATTTTGATTTATCTCTGTTTTATTTCGCCCCCCTCCCCCCCAAACACACATACCCAGGTCAAGACCTTGGGCCTCAGACTTTATCTGGGTGCACACCCCAGCAGTCAACCACCTGCGCCAAAGGGCGTGCTCTGTTCACTTACCTACTGAGTTTAAGGAATATTCTGCCAATTTTTCACCATTATTTCATGCTTTTTGGCTGCCTGTTCTCAACTTTACGTGAGGGTCTCCTCTGCTTAGAACCTGTAGTGTGAATATATTTCCTGGTCCAAATATGTAACCAAATATGAAGACCCCTGCTTTCTTGGAGATTTGATTGCAGTCCTTGCTCCAGTGCTGGTGGTAGAGGCTGGAAATTGGACAAGGGCTCTTTTCTCTGACTCTTCTTCCTTCTAGGGACCCTCTTGAATCATGACCCTCATCTTACTCAGAAAGCAATAAAATTTACTCAAATGTTTCATGCGGGGGAAAAAAATTCAAAGCTAGTCACTTCTAAAGCAGAAAATGGGTGCAAATGTTGGCAGCTCTCCATCATACCAGTTCCTTCTCCCTGTCCTTGTAATCTCTGAACTTGGGGCAATTCTGGATTCTACTTCGAAAGTTCACTTTCTGGGAGAGCAACCCTCTCTGCTTTCACGGGGTTGTAGGTACCCTGGCTCTTCTCATATTTGAATTCATCTAATTGCCTCTACCTTACATTTTCCATAAATCTCTCTTTTGGTGCTCTGGATTTCTAATATTTAAGTGGCTCTTTATTTTTCTCATTTAAAAAAAAATGAGGACTAATTTACATACTGTGAAATAGATTATTATTTGATGGGCATTTCTACATTCAAAGCGCTCTATAAATCACATTTAGCATTTACTTGTCTGTCTTTCCCATTTGATTGTAAGTTGCTCAAAAGCCTGGAGTACACTATCTCTGAAAAAACTAGTACTTAGTAAGTGTTACATATTTGGGGAAAGAAGGAAGGAATGGATTCAGTGCCTGCAAGAATATATGTTGATTCAGTCCTAGGTTGCCAGTGGGTGTTAATAGTCAACTTGGTTGCATATCCTTGGTACAAGTTGGTGTAGAAGAGCTTTAGATTGTCATCACTCTGCATGTTTCATTTCCTGTCCATTCAAGAAATTCTTAGATGCTATATGCCCAGGTGACTGTCTCCCACAATGACTGTTTCTGGGACTGTGATGACGCCCCACATTGTTCATAAAGTTATGCTAATATGGCTCTGAATGAGAAATGCTGATTCTGCACTAAAGTGGGTAATGGGAAAGGAAGCACATATTAGACAGTTCAAAAGATTTCCTGTGCTTTGATTTTCTCCCACAGGTTTGTGGAATAAAGCCTAAGGACTCACAAGTAATAATTTTCAAATTGGATTCTTCTTTCTCATCCTGGTCACTGCTTCTTGAGTAGAATTTGCTAATATCACCCACAGTATGGGGCTGACAAGTCACAAACTTTAGATCTTCATATAAAAGAAAGGCTATCACACATCACCCCAATCAAGCCGTGCACCTGCCCACACAGGCTAATTTTCGGGAAGCTAATCTCACCAACTTACCAGCTGCTAACAAAATTCCTCTTTCCTGGTCCTTCTCCTTCATAGCCCTGCTGCACACCCCTTTGGGGACTTTGGATTCCAGTGACTTCAAAAGATGCAAAACATTGAAAGCAAGACTGGAATTGACTGGTTCCCAGGACCTAAAAGGTTCTACTGACAGAGCTGACCTAAAATGTGATTTGGAATCCAGTTCCTTCTTCTCAGTTCTGCTTTCTCCATCCCCAGGCTTCTCCCTTAGGGTTATAACACCCACTGCTGTCACAATTCTTAGATCCTCTCAGCTTCCAGTCCAGTGGACAGAGAACACTTCTCTTCCCTAAGAATGACACAAAAGCCTAGAGCCTCTTTATCTCTGAGAATAAGTGCTCAGTCTGCAGTACACATAAAACTTTATATAAATGTCATTTAAAACAACAAGAAAAACTAAAGGAGTTGCCCAGAATGGGACTCAAAGCCATGTCCTAGAATGCCACGAGGAGAGGGAATTAAAGAACATCCTGCTCAAATCAGTGAGGATTGGTGAGAATGCAGGTTCGTTCCCAGAGGAGGGGAGGATTCGAGGGGCCAGTGGGCTCCCCCACTGCAGTCAGGCTGGATGCTGGTGCTACCCAGCACCCTCTCTGAGAAAACATTCCTCTGTAGTTCCATCAGGACCCACTCCTTCCCAGCTCGGTCCTAGGGTTTGGAGGAGCTGACCCCATGCTCTGGGTGAGTGCAGATCCTGGTATCCACCCCATGACCAAACCCACCCAGACCCCAGAATGGGTCTCCACAGCTCTTGTCCTAGGATCTTTCGACAAGAGGCAGCAGTTTGCAAACACCAGGGAAGTTTCTTTCAATGACTGAAGACATCAGAAGTGAATGCGTCCAAGCATAGGGAGGAGTGAGAACTAAATGTACAGGAGAAAGGACAATCTTGGGGGAAAGCAGCCTACCAGCTGAGCGACAGAGCACCTGAGTGGCGGGTGGACCCCTCTGAACACTGCCCGCGCTGGACCACCCAGCAACCGTCCCGTTTGTCTCAGACCGACACGCAACCTGGAGGAGACCGACTCCCGAGGTGCTCACACATGCAGCGTTTGCACCAGTTGCTCCCTTCAACTGAGGAACATTTTCCAACACCAGCTCTTCAAACTACCTTTAAATACATGCATAGGTCTAGAGCTAGTACCTACCAAGTATGACACCAGTTCTGTCTGTAGGCAACCAAGGCAACCCCTTAATATTAAGGGGTAGACAATTGAGTAGTTTTATTTATATAAGACTATTTAACAAACGATACCCAGGTGGTTCGAATGCTGGCTAGTGCCTGGGGAACAGCCTGTGCGCAGCCCAAGAACTCAGGTTCTTAGCTCTGGACCCAAGGGAACAACTGAAATGAACAGCTAAATAAAATGCTTCTTCCTCTTGTTTTTTCCCTTCCTGCCAGCTTCTTGCCTACTTGCCTTCATTCCTGCCTACCTGCCCTCCTCTTTAAAAAATATGAAATAGGTGTTTTCCCTGGTGCAGTATTGGTTAAGTCAATTGCCTCTGAAGGACGAAAGACACATACCCCTGGGTTCAAGTCCTGGAGGTGTGGGGGCGGAAACAACCAGCGTGAACATCTAATGGAAATAAAATGGTTATTCCCCCTCTCTCTTCCTGCTTTCCTGCCTACTTGCCTTCATTCCTGCCTGCACCTTTCTATATATATATATATATATTAAGATATATACATTAAAATATATTAGAAAGGAACATTCAACAAGATTTCATCAAGTCTTTACACATTTAAAGTCAGCTTTGTTTAAAAAAAGTCAGCTTTGATTTGAAGTTTGAGAATAATTAATCAGAATTGTATTTAATCTTAACAGAGGATTCTGAATAATATTTTAGAAAACAATTTATTGGAAGTATATTAAATAATTTGTTTTTCCTTTTTGTTTTGATTTGCTGTTTTTGATAAAATATATTCAAATTTTGTACCCGTGAACACAATCCATTTTATTTTTAATCCTGCAGAAATAAATCTGGTCCACCAACTGTTTTTGTTTTATAAATAAAGTCTTATTGGAACACAAAAACACCGCTCATCATTTACATATTGTCTGTGTCTATTTTTATGCTACAGTGAGAGAGCTGAGTACTTTGCACAGAAATCTTATAACCCATAAAGTTTCTACTCTCCGGTTCATCATAGAAAAAGATTTCAATCTCTGCTTTCGATGATTAGAAAATAGAATACAAATTTTGTGAAATTCTTTAATAGAGCAATACAGTTTTCCAGATGAATGCAAAAACACTTTATGGAATACATATATAATCTCTTATAAATGATGTATGTCTTCATTACTCAACATCTTTGCTTTCTCTACAGAGCACCCAGACATATGGGCTAATAATTAAATCCAGTCGTCTTTAATAGGCTGCCAAATTTCAGCCATATGAAAGTCAGAGCTTTCCACATATTTTTCAACCTGGGGATGATTCCTCTTGCCGGAGGCTCTGCAAATAAAGGGGCAGACTTATCAGCATGTGCCACCGCCCTGAGAGCAGAGCCTGGATGCCGACACAAGGAGATGTTCCCTGTGCTTTGAGGTTCAGTTGTACAAAGGATACAGTCCCAGAACAGTAACACGCCTTACTTTGTGCCCAGAGGACTCCTCTCCCCTCTGCAGCTGACCAGGTGGGGCCAGCTTTGTCTCTACAAGCCCACAATCGCTTCCAGGGCAGATGTGTGGGAGGCTCTAGACTCAGGGAAGGGCTCCTGGGGGACTGTCCTTGCAGAGACAGCTCTCCTCCCACACTGGTGGCCCTGATTTTGCTCAACAGCTGCCATCTGGCTACTACCTGTATCTGCTACCTGCCCTGCAGAACCTCATGCCAGCAAGAGTGATAGTTGCCTCTGGCATCTGTGCATCTCGAAACGCCAGGCTGAGGCCCAAGGCCCATCCGTCTCTGCTGTGAGGGTGGCAACAGCTCACACAGTATTGACAAACCTTTCCTTACTTTTTGCCAGATTTAGTAAATGAAAATGCAAGAGGCCCAGCTGCATCCGAATTTCACATAAACAACACATGTTGTTGGAGAATAAGCAATAATGTAATTTAAATATGTCCCGATCAACATCTTACATGGGACCTGCTGATGTTAAATGGTATTTGTTGCTTATCTGCAATTCAAATGTAACTGGATCTCTTGTATTTTGTCTGGCAACACTAATTCTAGCTCATCTCATCGTGCCAAGATGGTCTGTTCTAGGCTCCAGTGTGAAGACTGGAAAAACTCTTCCAAATCTGTCCAACAGCAGCTGATAAGATGATTGCATTCGCAGAGAGCAGAGCTTTTTATATGGCTATCAGTTGCATATTTGATCTCACTGAAAACAAAGGATCCATGAACATACTACATGGGCCCTAATAAAGAAAACCATTCAAAGTTACAGAGCATGTTTTTGATGTCAGATCCTGCTCTCAGCACCTAACATATTGTAACTTATTTAATCTGCACCGCCCTTTAGTAGTAGCTACTATTATTGGGATGTTACAGAGAGGAAACTCAGTGACTGAGATAGTAAATGCCTGGGCTAAAGTCTCACTGTTATTAAGGGCAGAACTGCCATTCAAGATGGATCGGCTCAAGCCAAGCAGCCCTGCTTCTAACAAGCCCCGGTTCTGGAAGAGTCAGGTATGGAAGTTAGAGGAGTTTCGCCCTGAGTCTTGCTCAAGGTCCTTGGGGTTTCCTGTCAGAAATGGGACTGCAAGGCCAGGACAAAAGTTACACCACGTCTTGGTTAATCCTCCTCCAGCCTGCGAGCTGACATCCAGTTGCTCCGTCTGGAACTGCTTCGGCAGTTTTCACCACACCCCACTCCCCACTCTGGGCCCATCTGCCTCCGAGACTCCTGGTACTGGTTGCTGTCACCAGGCTTCCACACACCCTGTTCCTCTGCCCGGGCATCTTCTGTGTCCCCGCCCCCACTCCTCCTCAGGACATGCTCACTTTACCGTCAGTCTGCCCACCAGGTATCTGTTGGCTTCCCCAGCTTTCCCAGCACCCCCTGCAGTCAGGCTGGGACCCCATCATTCTGGCCAGGGAGCCATCAGTAGGCACTCAAGAACTGGGGCATCTAAGAATTGCTGCTTTTTCCCTGCTGAGGAGACTTTGGGGGACATGAGTTATAAGTAATTTAGCTATTAGATAGAGGGTGGTTGTCTGGCCCCAAGAAATGGAATTTCATTCATAGACGAAAAGCTGTGAATTGTCAGCGTTTATCTGTTCCCAGGACTAACACATCATTCAACACCCTGGCCAGGCTCCTCCCCCTTTCACTGTGTAACTCGGCAGCCTTGTTATAAACCCTTAACAGGGCTCAACCAACGATTTCCTGGGTTTAGAGTCAAGTTATCTTCCAATTAGCCTTAGTCTCACTAAGGACATTACCTTTTCAGGTTTTAACTCCCCGATTCCTTCAAGGATCACTTCCCTTTAAACAGGTCAGCAATCTTGGAAAATTCAATTACAAGTAACTGTGAAACTTATATAGGAGCCAAAGAATAAGAGATTGAGGGTGGTGGCATTCACTCTTAGTCATAAATTAAAAGAGAAGCATGACAATGGCATTTCTACTGTGAGGAAAAAGGTCACTGGCATTCAGGGGCCCTAATCGAAGGGCGTATTTGCATCTTTGTCTATTCACCTTGGGGCGGGATCACTGCCCCTGATGCAGAAAGGCTGGGTTCACAGTCTCCTTGGGCGAAAATGTGTACTATCACGAGATTGGAGATTCGTGGCTCTCAGGAAGGAGGTGCAAAAGGTGCATATCAGGCTCTTGGAATGGAGGGAAACAATATTTTTGTTTTGAAAACTTATTTCCCTACTACAAAATACAGAGAATTATCTCACAGTCGGGGCTGAAAGGCACGTGGAGAAAGCATTCACCAAGCAATGAAGAACCGCAGTGGTGCTCAGCACACATTTGTTAGCCAAAGGGAGCTATTTGTACCCCAGGTTTTGTACCATCTGGGCTCCAGGTCCCACTGCAAATGGAAAGGAAGTGTGCTCTCTTTTAAGGGAACTGTCGGTTGTTATTTTAAAGTGAGTTTTGATTTTGAGTTACTACATTGTAGCCAAAAAAAAAAAGGGAGCTTTGATTAGTGTAGGAAGATGAAGAAGCAAAGATAATTCTATCTGGAAGTTGGGCTGTGAAGGGAAAGATGAGAAACAGAAAAGGAGGCAAAGAGCACAGGGGTGGGGGAGGTAAAACTCTTGTTTGAAGATGGAGAAACCTGAGGCTGTGTAAATGGCCAATTGGAAAATGCAGGAGAGGGATGTGTTGGAAGAAACAAGAGAGAATGACAATGGATATAGATCATGGATGGTGAGCAGAGTGAGATCGCTGAGCAAGTAGAAAAAAATAGAAACCGAAC
>RJWH01002128.1:0-124943 GCA_004363575.1 Solenodon paradoxus
CTCCATATTCCTCTGTCCTTCTCCATCTGCCTTCAGCTGCCTCCCCGACAGCTAGAAGAGGGTCCTGGTATAACGCTGTTCATGAGCTCCCCGATTCTAAGCACCAGCCCCCAGCAGCCTTGCAGCAACACGGCTGTTCGTCTGCTCGCAGTGCTGCCACAGAAGGGAGAGGCCACCACTCCAGGCCGCAGCGTGGCTGTCTCATGGCCCTGCCGCACACAGGAGGCCGACACCGCTGGCTCACTCGTGATTCTGTGCATCCGTGCCCCCAGCAAAGTACCCGCCAGCGTCAGAAGCCAGAGTCATGGTTACCTTCCGGGAGAGGGTGTCGCCGGACGCCCCGTGGGGCAGTGTGGGATGCTCCCTCCAGCTGTGGTTCTGATGGCCTCATAGTCTGCATGGAGGGTCCCCCAGGGACACTGGCCCTCATGCGCCCATGCCAGTGGTACAGACTGACCCTTGATCGGCGGCTGTTCGGGAGGCGCAGTGAACCGTTTGCACTTGAGATTACCACGGAGCCCTTTGCAGGTGTGGGAACCTTTCTTAGGTGAAACCTCTGGCCTCTCTTGGGGTTTCCTTGGGAGGGGCGAGCTATTCCGGTAGCATCAGCTCGGTCTCTCCTCCAGCTGGAGACGTCAACTGCTGGTGTGACAAGAGCCCCTGGTGTGGTTTTTCGGGGGGTGGGGGGGCTGTCGTTCTGGGCCCTTTAGTGACGGGGGTGACCACAGAGGCAGCCCGTGCTGGCCGTGGCCCACGCCTGACAGGAAGGAAGGAGCAAGACGCCAGTCACTCTAACACAAGAGACATCAATCGACTTCCTTCTCTGGAGCAGCCTCGCGGGTCTTCTTGTGAAGCGGGAGCCGGCGCAGAGGTAGGTGGAGGCCTAGCCCGGCCACGCGGGCGGGCGGCTCGGGGCTGGAGTGGGGACTTCTTCCCTTTCTCCAGAGGGTGGCCGTGTCCCGAGGAGGTGGGAAAGACGAGCAAGGGATAATTTGTGACTCGGTTGACACGCACACCCTGAAAACGTAGGGTACTCAGGACTTAAAGGGACTAGGCGGAGTACTTGCAGTTTTGAAACCAAACCAGACCCAAACCACGCTATCGAAAAAGCTACGTGGTATGAATTGTTAAAAGACACTGGTCAACATTCCAGGGGCTGTCAATTCTTTTACACACAGCTGATTCCTGTTTTGCTCTGAATCTGCCTCCTAGACTCACATTGTTTGCATCATCCTCAGTCTCTAGTGTGGAGGTGATGCCTAAATATCATTTTGAAATGAAAAATTCAATTAGCTAGAGTCTAGTTTAAATTTCTTTCAATAAAGCTCCCTTAACCTTAGACAGATTTCTTGGCAAGAGGCGAGCTTATGAGGATAATGTGCTTTAGATACCAGGAATCTATTAGGAAGTTAGGTTTAGCTTGGAAAAGCACGACTTAGTCAGCAGACGAGAGTCCCCCTTCTTCACGTCTCTGCAGGAAGAGTCCACATTAGACCGGCTCTCGCTGCATTACTAGCGTCTGCTCCTCGCTCTCCCGTCTGCGCACTGAGTGACGTCCCTGTGACGTGGGCATGCAGGGCCTGTCAGGCTGGTGGGCCCAGAGCACGTGTTAAATAAGTACCAGCTGTCGGTACAACAGAAAGAGTGACTTTTGAGCGGTACCTGTAGAGGATGAGGAGATCATTCTCCCATCCGGACCCTTCGGTGAGGCTAGAGCACGGATAAGCCTGGACGCCCGTGGACACCGCCTGCGCTGTGCTGATTCCAACACGCTCTTCCTGCTGCCCGAATGAGGAAGGCGGACAGGCAGCCATGAGCCGCACAGCCATTCGCGGCAGGGCCCTCCCTCGCTCTCCCCTCCGGGTGGGCTTCAAGTTCTAGACGTGCCCTCGCGCGCAAGCGGTTCACGTGTTAAGGATGGAATTAGGAGAGACCTGAAGTTTGTACAACTTATGGAGACTTCTTATAGAAATATGTGTGTGTGTCTATATGGGGCGGGGGGCGGGGGGGAGAGAGGCAACTGATTTGCAACACATTGTAACTAGAAGTGTAGCAAACAGTTTCACTCTTCATCAAGTAGAGTATAGCGTTATCTGCCCCCCCAATTTTCCAACAGTCCTCCACGTCTGTCCACTGGACCCGCCACCCCTGCTCCCACCTCCCACCCTCTTCTCCACTGGTGACCTCACTTATCAGTGTCCCAGGGTTGGTTTTGTTCTGTCTGTTCCTTTGCTTTGTTTCTTTATAGGCCACAGATGAGTGAGATCACCCAGCATTGCTTTCTCCTTCTCATTTATTTCGCTAAGCATCATCCCCTCCGCTTCCATCCATGTTTCTAAGGACTGTGTGGCAGTCCCTCATGCGTGCACACACACGCACATGCACGCGCATGCACACACACATGCACACGCACACACACACCCACACCCACACCCATCATCATCTGATGATGGGCACATAAGGCTGCTGTGAACTGGGCCGCAGTAAACGTGGGAGGTGTGGGGATTCCTTGAAGAAAGGGAGCACAAAGCTAGGTCAGGCCGTGCAAGTCGGGCATGTTTAAACTGGACTCTCACAAGCTTCCCAGAAAAGCCACCTCAGATTAGGTCGTGGGGAAGGGGCACCTCTAGGCGCGCGGCTCCACTGGGGTGTCGGCTGTGATGGGCACCGCGTGACGCTCACCTCTGTGGCCGTGAGTCAGCCCGAGGGCCGAACCGCAGAGGCCTGGGCTGCTCTCATCCCTGGTCTGCCCTGGGGGCTGCAGTTCTGTGTGGGGCACGAAGCAGGCAGGAGGCAAACACGGCCTGACTCAGCTGCGGCTGCAGGTCTCTAAGTGGTGCTGGCTCTGAGCCCTTCCGGAGCGGGAGGCAGGAGAGCGGACAGGACTGTGTGCGGCCCGGCCTGCTGTGTCCCACTGGGACTCTCAGGCTGTACCCACATGACTCTTTCGGTCCCTGCACAGGCCTGATGACCGGGATCTTCTCTCCAGGCCACAGCATGGGGAGTTGTCTCCCGGAGATCAAGCCACTAGCCAAAGAGCACATGGCCACACCCTGGAGTTGGGGTCCGTTCTAGGGTGACCCCCCAGCCCTCGCGGAGATGGGACACTTTGGGGTGGAGCATGTCTCTAAGTGACTGTGAGGCCGTGGAGTAGATTTTACTTTTAAATCATTAACTAAAACCCGACAGGTGCAGTAACACCAAGGCAGTCCTGTTCCCAAAATGCAGTAGAAAGGAGGTAGGAGCCAGACTCAGCTCTGCGGGCGAGGACAGAGCCTGTCTCCCGGGCTTGGGACAAAATCACAGTTTAAGAAATGCTGGTGAGAGAGACTGAGTAGGCTGCCTTGAAGGGGACAGACCTGGGAGATTCCAGCACCCGGGCTGTGAGTGGAGGTATCTGATGCTAAAATAAGCACTTGCCAGCGTGTGCTCGGCTCTGAAAGGCTGAGATTTCCCGCTGCCTCCGGTTTCAGAAGACGGAAGCTTCTGCAACGCTGGCTCCCTCCCCCGACTCCTCGCTTCCTTCCGCTGTGAGCACGTGTCCCCACCCCGGCCTCTTTCTCAACAGCAGGGACCTGTTTGCTGGGTGATGTGGGGTCAGGACACGCAATGTCACCGCTCAAAGGGAAATGCTCACTTGAATACAGGGTGAAACCAGGGCCACCATGGAGAGACGTGGGAAGGAGGGTTATCCATGCAGGAGCGATGACTTTTCGGTTGTCAGTAGGAGCAAGTTCCTGAATCAGGCAGCAATATCCCTGCTGCTGCCGCTGCTGGTCTACTGCCAGCCTCCCCATGCTTGTTACTTGTCACGTAACCTGCGTCCTGTCATGTGTCCGCACGGCTCATCCTCGCCACCATGTGCCCTACAGAGCAGCTGCTATAATTGTCTCCACTGTGTGGAGGGGACCTGGCCAGAGCCTCCCCAGGGAGGGCAGAGCGGGGCTCCCAGCAGTCAGGCCCAGCCCCCGTGCTGACTGCTCCCCTTGTCTTGCCAGGCTTCCGAAGGCAGAAGGAAGCGGGAACAAAGGCAGAGGGCGTGATGTCTGCGGGACATCTCAGCGTGGGAGCTCTGGAGTGTTACAGGGTGTGGGGGCGCCCCGGGAGCTGAGGTGGAGAAGCAGACAGACGCGGGGTCAGGGCACCTTGCTCACATTAGAAGTGTTTTCTGGACTGCTGCTCCCACCCGGAGCCCTTGCCGGGGAGAATGACATTTCCCTACCTCAGCGTTGACTCCTACTCCCATCCACGTGTCTTCACGACCACCAGGAGAGTCCCTGTCATCTCCTGCCCTGTCCCCTCCCTCCCACATCCATTCAGTGCTGTCCTCACCCTCCAGGATGCTCACGGCATCTGGACACCTCCCCACTTGTCCCTGTTCCCACTTTGAAGAGGGACAGATACCACGCTCTGGCCTCTGCCATCCGAACAGGGCTGTGCGCTGTAGCAAGAGGAACATGCAAACTAAAACCTGTGATTCTAAATATTTCTTCTACTGCCTTCATTTTCCACTCCATTTTCCACATCGTAAAAATTAAAACCACCCAGGAGGGCCTATTTGTTTTCTCCGTGTTTTAGAGAATGTGGAAAACACGCCAGTGTGGCTTGTAACTTCATGAACAAAATCTGCAAAGCTGTATATTACTAATGCTGCCAGACAGATGGACGTATTTCTGACTTTCTTGGTATTTTCTATGGGCCTGCGTTGCTTATTAACTAATTCCCCCTGCCACTCCAGGAGCCTCCTTTACTAGGGAGAAGTTTACTAAGAAAAACTTTAAAAAAAATTGAAAACAAGCCACTTGCTTCCATGAATCTGGAGACACCTTGTCATGATAAGTAAACTGTGCGCAAATGTCTGGATCCATGTTTGAAATGCTTTCGATGAATTGCGTTGCTGCTGCACCCTCACCTTTCGTTGGAGATCAACCTGATAAGGAAACATGCAGCACGGTTTTGCATCTTCTGTCCTTTTCTTTTGCTTTTGGGTTATCAGACCTGTATGCACCATCTTGATTTTTTGTTTTGTTCATTCAAGTGTCATGTCTATTTCACAAAATCTTCTTGGCAGAATGAACGTCCTCCTTCCACTCTGACTGCCGATTCCTCTCTGACTTTATGTTTGTTATCTTCTATGTGCTTTTTTTTTTTTTTTAAATAGGCTGAGTCATATTCTTGTTAAATGTAGGGGGAGTGTGAATTACCAGTCAAGTCATGTGCCTTAAGCACCCTAGTAGTGCTGGGACCTTGGAATGTGCTCAGTAAATGGATGAGTGGGTGGATGGGTGGATGGGTGGATGGGTGGATGTGTGCACGGGTGGGTGGACGTATCCAGGAAACCACTGAATTTCACCTTTCTGTAACTAGGAGTGAATGACCACTAGGGGGAGACTGAACTCCCACCTATCCATGAAAGGGGCACCTCCTACCCCAGGCCCCAAAGCACACAACTGAGAGTACCAGTAACACTTTCAAATACTAACTGAATCCTCTGAAGTGACTGCAACTGAGCCACCTGAATGAGTGACCATGTGACAGTTCCAGGATCCCCCTCCCGCACCCCCACAGTCCACTAGGTGGCATCACTCCCAGCCAGTACTGCTGAGGTCCCTTCCCTGGAGCTGGAGACCAGAGCAGAGATGGAGCACTGACAGCCACGTGAAAGGGACGTTCAGGGCATCGAGCACGTGTTCTGAGTCTAGGGCAAACCATTTTCATTGAAAATACTTGAGAATGGGACAGCCTGAATAGTTCTTGACCCAGTAAGTAGGTACAGTGGAAATAAGAAGACAAGAACAAGGGTCAAGTTTGGAAAGAAGGGGCTCATGCGGTGGTGACATGGTGGTGACATGCTGGCTCTTTTGCACCTGCCACTCAGCGCTGGATGACTCTGTGCTTCATATTGCTTTCCTCTCCTCCAGGGCCTTGGAGCCTCTGGGAGCGAGGAGCTGCCAGTTCTGTCTGTTCCTCGGAAGCCTGGGGTCCGAGGAGGGCCGAGCATCTCTCTTGGTGGTGCAGCGGGTGACAGCCAGGCTAGGCCCGCAGTCCGTGTCGCGTGTCGTTGCCCCACCGTCAAGACAGGAAGCCTTTGAGGACAGATACCTGTGCGTGCTTCCTGGAGACGAGAGGCCAAGGGCGTCTCTCCTTGGCTCTGGATGTTTCTGCTGCTCCTGTAGCCCGCAGCCCGGTGAGCAGAGTGTGCCAGCTTCTTACCTTAGAAAACCTGACAAGAGACCAGGGGTCCTGAGCTTTTAAATCCATGAACATGCGTAGGGGAAAAACTGCATTTTTACTTTCTCGAACCTCTAAATAAAATGTAACGGTTTCTTCCATTAAGAATATAGGCGTCAAACCACCGTAGAACCAGCAGGACCTGTGGCTGTCACCAAGACAAGTCACAGGTGTTTTCATGTCACATTGTGAGTGATGAGCACTCAAAATATTGTGCAAAATTATCGCTTCTTGGAAATTATGGCAGTTAGAGCGCTGCTAGATCTCATTATTTCATATGTCAAAGAAAAATATTTCTAGGTATATTAATATATTAAAATGGCAGCTATTTTAGTGTTATGTATTTTATTTTAGGCATTTAAATACATAGGCTTCACCAGACCACCAAAGGTTAAAAAGGAGAAAAAAAAAACAGGCTTAGATCATTACTTAAAGAATGAAAGGAGGTCAGAGCACTAAGGAATGGGGCTGCTGACAAAATGGCACTTACAGGAAGCATATCGATCTGATCTGCTTCGTTGCTGGCAGTTCATTCACATGTATCTGGCCAGCATCTTATCTCCTCAGTGTCGGCTTGTTGTTGGGGGAAGATGGACAGATGGGAGGTGATGTGCACCCACAGTCTCTGATGGGAGAAGCACGTAGGAAGAAGGTTTGCAGACCCTTTCAACCAGCCTGAAACCGAGACCAGACTCCATGCCTGAGGCAGCCGTCAAACCATTAGCGACCATCAATTATTGATAGAGGAGGTTGCGGTGATGTCCAGTCCCTAATGGACGAAAACTTGCTTTTTGAATGTTGAAGCTCACTGTGAAAATAAGCGAGCAGTTGAGAGCCTCATCCTGCTGCTGTATTTTCAATGAGCTTGTGCAGCTAAGGCACGGTCCTCACTGCCTCTAACAGCTGCAGGCGCAGCGCTCCTGCTAGAAATACCAGCTGCAAAGGCTGAGGCTCTGAGAGCCCAGAAGGCCCATTTACTCAAAAGCAAAACTGTCCATTATCACCACAGCAGGAAAAGCAAAGGTCTGTGTGGGGCTGGTGCGTCTTTTCTGGAGTGACTCCGCAAAGATGCGCAAGGCAGGACAATGACAGCCTTTTGTTGTCTTTTCTACAGGTGTGGACCGGGCTGGCCTGTCATTATCAGTCATCACTTGCTGACCCTAGCACCTGGGAGGGGAGGTCAGCGCCTAGAAGTCGCTGACACTCCTCTTGCTGTTTTTTATCACCCTCCCCAGACAGGGGATTACTTCTGCTTTACAGAAATTATCTGCCCGGAGCCAGGCATCATTTAGAACAATCACTGGCAAAGCCTCAGAAAGAGATACGCTTTTGCCATTGTTGGTTGTCAGTGGTCGCGGTGGGACCCCGTGTAAAGGTGCCTCAAGTGGCAGGAGGCCCCGGGACCTGCAACGTGAGCTGAGGGACACCCTCTTGGGGCTGCCTTCTCCCAAGGATCGTGACACAGTTAAAAAGGAAAAGAGCTACCATTGCACAACTGCCAATGAAATAGGAGAGGGACCCGTGTCCCAGACACAGGACTCCGGCTGCCCGCGCACAGGGCCAGGGCGCGCGGTGACACCGCCACACGGCCTGGGACGACCGCGGAGATGGCTCAAGGCGTGCATCTGAATTCCCTCCAAGAGTTAGAATGCGAGGCGATTCTGCAGGTGCTTTACCGAGACCGGGCCGTTCAGCAGGCGGAGGACGAAAGGATACGGTAGGTGGCCTGCGGGGTGGGGTGCCTGTCCCTTCAGATTTTCCGGGCTTGGCTTCTGTGGGGCCTAGTGTAGGATGTCTGCTCCCTGCTCAGGGCTGGTTCTGTCCTGCAGGACTCGGAGAAGGCCAGGAAAAAGGGAGGTTGCTTTTGTGATTCGTTTAACATGGTGTCTTTTGTGCTAAATTTGTTGTCTGTCCCTCCACCTGCTACCTTGTGGAACTAAAAGAAAGGACCTTTCGGATGTCCGAGATACCTCTCCAGGGAGAGACTTCTGGCTAAGGGCTTCCCTGCATGATTTTCTGCCAGTAACTAAGACGCAAAGAAAGCAGCAAAGAACCTGCCAATCTGTTGGAATCCACTGCGACCTTCTCCTCTGCTCGGTTTTTGCTTCCCGGTTGGCACAAGGGACGTGGAGTCAGAACCGGCTCGGCCTGTCCCTGGTGGCCATGTGGGCAGGGCACCTCCTCCCCTCTGCCTGCGCTGCTGGAGTCTGACAAAGTGGTCGTGTCCAAAGGCTTCTGTGAGCTGTCGAGAGCCATCTTTCAGCATGGCCACGCTGTATAGTTTTCAGTATTTAGGGAGGGTGGAAGGCTTCGAAGGCGGTCTGATAGGCTATTTGGTTTTGTTTCCCTTTTCATGTTTCATTTTAATGGCAGAACTCTTTCAGAGTCTGCCAAGAAAAATACACGTCTCACCACAACTGTGGACAGCCAAGTACTAGAGGAAGGAGGGGGATTTGCTGATTAACCCCCAGAAGCGAAGCTCTTTTTCTCTTATTCCTTGTTAGCCCAAAGCTCTCCAAATATGCACTTCCTTCTGCTAAAAAAAAATACTCTGAACAAAATGGAAATGTCCTTTGTTGATTGAAACACATACAGTGGTTTAGAAAGGTCGTTGTGAATATTAACAAAGGAACAGGGATTCCATGGTAGGAGGTTTTCTTCCAAAGGATACTGATTCCTTGTAAATCCGAAGTTGGATATAAGAATGTGTCCTGGGATTGACGTCTCTTGTCTAAATGTCAGTAACAGAGACATTTCATAAAAGCAAGTTCTGGATAATGCCACTTTGGGGGACCCAACACAGTGTCCCCTTAAACCAGGGCTGGTGTCCTGGGGAAATTGGAACTGAGGTCCAACTGACCCGTCATAAAAAAAATTTCAACGTATTGTCAGTTAAATCATTTCATTGTTTAACTTTTTAATTTAATTTTTATTATTATTGAAGGGATATTGCAATTGACATTAACTTGTTTTGAGACATATATAATAGTATTTTTACATTTGCGTAGAGCACAGTAGTTTTACCAATATTCCCCCCTGCCATTTTTACTCCCTTCATTTACAGTTAATTTCCTTCATCCCATTTCTCCCTCCCTCCCCTGTCACTTCGTTGCCCCTTGATTCGCCTTTTTGTCTCCCTACACTGAGAATCCATAGTTGTTTGGAGTAGTTCTCTCTCCCCCTCTCTCTCCCTCTCTCTCTCCCCATGTTTAGTGTTGTTTAATTGATGACATTCATTTGTTTTCTGTCTCTATACACATCATATGAATATGATCATACGGTGTTTGTCAGTCTCCTTCTGGCTTATCTCACTGAGCATAATTCTCTCCAAGTCCATCCATGTTGTTGAAATGCCAGGATCTCTCCCTTTGGGGCCACTTTTAACGCTAGCAGGCCTGGGTGTCATTTATTCATAGATCGTTCGATGCCTTGCATGTAAGGACCAATGCTCTTCTCACTGTTCTGGCTGCGCCTTCCAGGGTCCCGTGGGCACACAGGTGACCCTACAATAACGCGTAGCCGACCCTCCTGTGTTAATACAGTGTTGATGCCTCTCCATGCCATTCTCACAGCAGCCTGGGAATCAAGGTTTGCTCAGCTCGGCTCCACAGCCGAGACCACCCCAGCATCTCTGCTCAGAGAGGTCATGTGAGGTCCTCAGGTTGCACAGCCCTGTTGGAACCAGGGCGGTGGAGCCATAGCGCGTGGCTCTCGCCATGGGCAGTGCTGCTGGCCGGTGTGTGCAGCCATCCGGCTGTCCTTCCTTGCAGCACTAAAAGGTGTTTACCTCTCACTCTCTGGCTGCAGGAAACTGAAGGCGCACCTGCAGCGTCTGCGGTGGACAGGGAAACAGACGGTGACCCAGGAGCACCAGGAGAAGCACTGTGCCCACTGCCAGCGGACGCTGGGGATGCTGCTGAGCCGTGGGGCCGTGTGCCAGGGCTGCAGCCGCCGCGTCTGCTCCGAGTGCCAGGTGTTCCTGCGGCCGCGCCGGACCTGGAGGTGCGCCGGGTGCTTCGAGGACAGGTGAGCAGCCCCGGGCGCTGGCGAGAGCCGGTCCTCGAGGACAGTAGCGCACACGTGGTAGCGGGGTGCATGGAGTTAGCTTTCTCCCCTCGGACTGCACCTCAGAGATGCATTCGATCCCGTGACCAAAGTTCTGTTAAGGACGGGCTCCCCAGGGGTGCAGGTTTGCTTTTCATTCTTATAGCCTCATCACCACCTTCAGGAAAAGGGAGGGAGGCGTCACAGGGGAGAGGAGCTGTCATGCACACAGAAAGGGAAGGAGGCCCTTTCCAAAGGCGGCCGCGGACTCCACGCCACACGGGGGTAGAAGAGGGCCTGCTTTTCGCGCTCATTATAGAGACTAGACCCATATGCATTTCAGTCTCTTGTGCTGTGAGGTTTGAAAACTTATTTCCGTTGCCCATTCTGAGCTGGAAAGACCTTATCGGGCTCCCAGTCCCTCTGTTCAAAGCGAGATGGGCTGGCGGCAGAGCCTGGGAGGCGCGGAGGGCTTTCCGTTGGCGGGAGGGGTGCGCTGGTGTGCCTCTCAGAGCTGTCGGGGGCTCGAGATCTGAAACCAGCTCCTCAGTATTATTGCAGATGTGCGGCCCCGGACAAGACTGAGAGACGTGCTCCAGGGTGGCCTGGCGGGCAGGGCTGGGTTCTCTTGTCCACTGACGGGAAAGTGTGTTTACTGGGGCCCACGCTACTCTCCTTCGATCTCCTATTCCTTTGAAAAGCATCATGTCTCTTAATCACTCATCCAAAGACAGGGACACTTGTTCTGCCATATTCCTTTGCTGCCTTCATTTCTGTAACTGCGCCAGGTCACCCTCCTGTACGGAGTCACCTCTGCACAGCTTGTGTTTCCTTGTTTTGTTGAAGACAAAGCGCTCTCTTGGCCGAAAGGGGTAGACAAGGTGCCCTGTGTGCCAGGCGCCCCCATGAGGGCCCAGGCCCTGGGCAGACTGGTAACCTCGAAGAAGACCTTCAGAGCCTCGCCCCCCATTTCCACCCACCATCAGTGATGGAAGTCAGATGATGAACGCTGGCCGGAAGGCATGCCATTCTTCAGCACTGTTTCTTCTCCTCGCCGTGAACTATAATCTGGAAATGAAAACACGAGGCCAGAGGCTGAGCCTCCTCCAGGGCAGCCAGTGATGTGGACTCCTGCACCCGTGGCTGGACGCGGCGACTCCCCCAGCGCAGAGGGTGACTTCTGAACCCTGGCTTCCTTATTTTGAAAGAAGGATACTTTTCAAAATATCGAAGACACTTGCGTTACGCTGAGTGAATTGACACAGGAAACCGTGTGGGGAGAGAGCGAAATCATCTCTGAGAGCCGGCGCGTCCCTTTCCCCTATGTCGGGTGCGTCCGCTCTGGGGGCCCATGCTGTTTGGGTTCCAGGCTCGGGCTTGATGGGCCTTTAGAGTATTTGATGTTGAATGGAGTTGGGAAAGGTTTTTCGAACCCAATCATTTCCCCTCTGACCACAGTGAAAATGTGAGTGCGTGGCTGCTTTCCCAGCCTTCTCATTCCCCAGAAAGTGGGCTCCTGGCCGGAGTAGCTTCCTATGATCAGGAAAGGGGAAGCTCCAAGAGAGCAGTTTTATTTGCTTTTTGATGTTTTATTTATTTATTTTTCTACTCAAGTAATGTTGCATTCTGACATAGCGTAAGCTTCCAGCATGCAGCATCATAATTTAACGACTGTGCATACTGCGCTCAGTTGGCCGCGAACATGGACGAACCGTTTTAAAAAGCAAAGCCAGCTAACTGCTTGCTCAGTCAGCACACGGCTGAAAGGACCTGGGGTCCCAGGAGGCACTGAGGTTTTGCTTCCAGGACAAGTTTTCTCAGAGACCCACGGAGTCGCAGTGCAGCTAAGGGGCCAGGGAGCTAGGAGGAGTGGGGCTCAAGCCATCAAGGTGACTTTCCAGAGCATCTGGGGCCAGGATGCTTCTGGAAGAGGGTCAGGATTTGAGGGAACTGGCATTGTCAGGGAGAGGGGACGGTGTGGCTTGAGTGCTGGCTTCTCACCATGTGCGAGGCACAGGGCGAAGCATTTCTTTAACACCTAATGTCTTCTTTAACAATCCTGGGGCCACTGCACTATTACCTTTATTTTACAGGCTAGGAGACAGATGCCGAGAAACAGGTTAGCCCAACGTCCTATCAGCATTGAGACTCGAACCCAGATCTTCCAAGTCCCGTCCCTTCTTCATCTCCTGCCGGGAGAGGGGAGCACAGCCCAGGGGCCCGAGGACACGGGCTGGGACACGGACGCTCTCCCAGAGGGCAGTTACGCAGTGTTGAAAGTTCGACGTAACTACCTCTTTAGGAGGAAAGAAATAAGTCCGCCTAATTCTGCTTTATACTTTGTACTGTGGTAATGAAGTCAACAGATAAAAATCCAGCTCTTCCTTCTCTTTTAACATTGTAAAAACTTGCTCTCCAGGCACTGAGCTGTGACCTTGAACAGAGCGCCCCAAGTCAACCTCGACTTTCCCAGGTCTGATGTGATGACTTCTGTTTACTTTGAAAGCGTCACGTTTCCCGGTCTGAGCAGTCATTTACGTTCCCTTTGTGGCTGGACAAAGGACAGTGGAGTGTAAATAAGGTCCTCCCAGCACATTATCTTACTGGGCAGGGCCTCTGCGTTAATTTGAGTTCAATGTAGGAAACACAAGTATTTAAATGTGAATCTCTGTATACACGTTGATAGACCCTAAGAGCTGGGATATTGAAAAAACATCTGCCACCTGATTTAACAAAGTGAAAATACTAGTATTTGCTTTGACACAGTCCTACCTTGCAAACCGTATTTCACATATTCAGTCACTAAACCAGTGTTCGCAGCAGCGTTATTCAGAATTGTCAAAAGGTGGAGATGACCTAGGGCCCACAGTCCTGTGCTCAGTGAGACTTGAACCCAGGTGTTCCCACTCACCACAGGTGAGTAGACACCAAATGTGGTATGGACACACAGTGGCACATTATTCAGACATGAAAGGACATTATGACACGTGTTAAGGCAGGGACAAACTTTGTAAACATCATGCTGAGTGAAATAAGCCAGATGCAGAAAATAAGTGTGGCATCCCTTTCCTTACAGGAGGAACCTAAAGTAGGTAAAGCCCTAGAGACAGAAATGTTTTGTTTTTTTAAAGGAAGGTGCAGCAGGAATGAAGATGAGCAGAGACCACTGGCAGCAAGAGAGGAGGAAGAAGCCTTTATTTATTTCATGTAGTTGTTCATTTTGGTTTTTATCCTGGTCCCAAGTCTTGAACCTGGGTCCTTGGGCTACCTGACCTGTGTTCTTGGCGGAAGGCAGCTGACGAATCCGCTGCTCCGCCACAGTACGCCACAGACAGAAATGTTCGATAAATCATTTATTTAGCCAATCACTTTGCAAATACATTTTTATAAATATCTATACTCTTATATTTTACAATGTCCCCTCAGCACTTATTTTTGTCTCCTGTATAGTTTTATTTTTATATTTGCAATGATCGTTAAACAAACTCTAGACTTTAACCAGTTCAGGCGCTTATTGTCAGTCTTTGAGGTCAGGGTTTTCCAACTTGCAAATTCTTTTGAATCATTTCTCAGCAGAAGCACTGCTGCAGGACGCCTTACCCAGGGAGCAGTGGGGACATGTGGCCTCCGCTGCCGACACGGGAGGGCCTTCCGTAGCCTTCCTTCCCTCACTGGAATGACTCACTGGGCGTTAAAATCTTAGGCCCCAGTCTCTTGGGCTCTAGGTTCAGTAAATGCATTCTCATTGCCTTTTCAAATTGAACATGACAGAAACATCTGAGGTTATTCGTATTTCTGCATCGACCACTTTATTGTTATATACCAGGAAGAGGTGGGGTTTTCTGTGTCCTCATAGTTAGAAACAGCTTCTAGAATGTGTCTGGGGATGAAACGCTGCACATGGATGATGATGACACACAGAAAGGTCCTTTCAGCTGCCTGAGCCTTGAGTTTCCTTGATTTCTAGTCTTCGTTGTGGTGAAATACACATAACATAAATTCACCGTCTTAGCCACTTTCAAGTCAACAGTTTAGTGGCATGAACTGTATTCACTTTATTATACGGCCATCCGTACAGAGTTCTCCAGAGCTTGTTCATTTTACAAACTGAAACCGTGCCCGTTAAGTGCCTGCCTGTGCCCGCGTCTGTCCACCTCCGTAACCAGGCTTCTACTTTCCGCCTCCAGGAGTTTGCTGCTCTGGGTACTTCCTGTGAGTTCAGTGTTTGCCGGGGGTCTGGCTTATTTCACTTAGCACAGCATTTGCAAAGTTCATCCGTGTTGTTGCAAATATCAGAATTTCCTTCCTTTTCAAGGCTGGAGACGACTCCATAGCCCGCACACGGCCCGTCTCATTCTCTGTCCGCGGGCGCGTGGCCCTTCCGCCTCGGGGCCTTGTGAATACTGCCGCTGTGAGACACTCAGACTGTGAAACATCTCTTTAGACTTACTTTCCACCATGCGGGTGGACCCCCAGAAGCCAGATGACAGGGCGATTCTGGGCACAGTTCTCCGAGACGCACCAAAGCAACTAGCTGCCTTGACCCCGCACCAGCAGCGCGCAGGCTTCCTGTTTCTCCCCGTCCTTGCCCGCACTCCGTGTTCCGGTTGCTTCTGTTGGTTTGTTTTGCTAGTGAGTTGTCCTCACGGGTTGAGACGGGGGTTTGCTTGTTTTCAACTCAGTTCTTCAAGTCGGTCCTGCCTGCCCTGATTCTTCTTTCAGGCCCGGTCCTGGTCCATTTGGGAATAACAGCACACACACGGCTCACCTGTGTTATCTTCCCCTTCAACGTGCACGTCGTCTTCTTTCACGTTCTGAGAAGCAATTCAGAGTCAGCACCCCTGACTCAGCTTTCCACACACTCAGTGCTGCTCTGCCCCTGAGGCTGCTTTTTCCTGAGTCTTTCTGTTCCTGTGTCTTGCAGGAGGGCCTTACCTGCTTCTGAAGACTGACTTGCCTGCAGCCTCCCTGTCCCCACAGTCATGCACACACTGTAGGTTTCTTTGGTCTTTGAGAATGTGCCCTGCTGGCAGCCAGGTGGACGGTTTGCAGACAAGAGCACAGTTCTTTGCCTTTGTCCTCCCCATTGCTCGTTCCTCGTGGCAGCCCCTCTTCCATCTGTGGGGTCACAGGACCATGCTCAGCGTCGACCCCGATTTCATTGTCGAGGCTCTAGCAAGCGGTCTGGCGGTGGTGGCGTTTCTCTTACTTGCTTTGACGAGGTGTCTGGTGCAGAAACAAGAATCACGAACTCGCAGCCCGCAGGCCGAGGACAGCCCACAGACCTTGTTAGGTTGGGGCCGTGCAGTGTCCCTTATCCATGGTTTGAACGTCTCCAGCGGACTTTCACACCAGCCTGGCTCATCTCCCTCACGCAGTCTCACCTGCCCAGACTCCGTTTTGGCAGTTTCGGCCTCGTGTCTGAGTCTGAGACGCCAGCCACGTTTCAAGGGCACGACGCACGTTAGACCTGGGTGTTCGACCTGGATGTTGGCCTGCAGGGCCATCCAGCCGCTCGCCGCACCCCACAATGCCTTCAATCTCAGGGTGCGCCCCGCAGAGCAGGGGATGTTCACCCGGTCACCAGCCCACACGGGTCTGCCCTGTGTCTCCGTGGTCTCGGGGCTGTGAATTCCACTCCGAGTGGGACTCACCGGGGCCCCACGTGAAACTGTTATGAAGGTTTTGCAAGAAGCGGTGGTAGCAGCCTGATAAAATCATGTCGTGTCTTCATCCGGATTCTCTGCCTCCTTTCTTCGTTACCTAGGATTTAATCACAACGATCAGTCATTTTTTTCCTGTAAGATGTTGAAATCAGATCAACTGATCTAGTGGAAAAAAACTCTGTGTTTTGTTTTGTAATTAAAAGCCATCTTAGTTGCAAGATGATTTGAAGTGAAAAAAAGAAAGAAAGAAAGAAGCCGTCAACTGCATAAGACTGTTCTGGCTGGGATTTGCCAGGTGTTGGGACAAACCCGTGCGTTTGCTGACCTTGGCTGCACAGTGCTGGGTTACTTTATCTGGAGCTTTTGCCCCCGTGTGTCTGACGAGACACGAGGCTCCCTCAAGCCTGCCTTGCAATCACATGCTGGCTGGAGAACTCTATGCAGGGAGAGGTGCCTCTCAAGGTACTGAAGACCCCCCTACTAGACCCGCTTTTCTCCTCCAGTCCCTTGAATGGTGGAAATCACATCCAACTCCAGGACAGCGCGTGGCCTTTGCTTGGAGCAGAAAACACGGACGCCACAGCCAAACATCTGTGGGTGTGGATGCTGTGTTTGCAAGAGAAAAACGCTTCCCAGTGGCCCCGTTTGGTTCACGGCCTGGCAGTCGTGCTGAGGCCAGCCTGTCTTTCTGCTAGGTCCTCTGTCCTGTGAAGGGACATTTGTATGCTGGGACTTGCCAAGTGTCTTTAACACCTCTCTCTTTCACTCTTGACATAGCAGCACGAGCAGAGTTCAGGGCTGTGAACAGGGATGCTGGAAACCGATGTGAGGATGAAGATGTATGAAGCGAGGACTGACTGGCAAAACCTGAAAGAGAATCCAGGGGGGATCTCAGCTTAGCAGCCTGCATCTCGGATCCCCTAGCAGTTTCTCCCCAGGTCTCCTGGACACGCCCAGAGCCCCAAACTCTCCATCTTGCCAGAGTGAGAGGCAGACAGCTTAGGTCCCGACACGCACACGTGTGCATTCTCTTGATGTCACCTTGTCTAGTTACTTCTGCTTTGAATAAACTCGCAGTGTGATCCTGCCCACCGATTCTGTCTCCAGGAATTCTTTCTGGACGAGCCCAGCTTTTTACCGCCATGTGTCAGCTCCCTCCCCACCTCGTCAGAAACTGCAGTATTTTAGGAGCTGGCTGTGTACCAGGTGCTAGGCCTTCATGATTATTATGACCTTCACCAAGCATTGGGGGAAATATCAGACAGAAAACTCAAGTCTCCTGACTCTGTCACCTGCCTTCGCCAGCGCAAGTTCCCTCTTCTAGGTGTGGTCATATATTGAAAATGTCTTAAGGAAACAAGTCATCACTCCAGCTGAGGAACTTCAACAAAGCCTTGTTTCCAGAAGTTATCATAGCCACATTCCGATTTGGCCCTTGTCTGGGAGGAAGTGACTTCCTCCTTTGGTGACTGACTTAGGCTGCCCTGGATTGGCCCCAGGGAGGACAGAGGCCCCACAGGAGACGCCACTGTGACTTCCTCACCTCTACGTCAGGCAAGAGCAAGAGGGGGCCTTTTCAAGCTTGGGACTGGTGTGGACAGGGAGACCTTCTGAAAGGGGCTGGGCAGTGCCTGCCTCTGGAGCAGCTGCTGCACGAGACGTTTTTGGAGCAGCAGCTCAGACGCTTCTCCAAGGAATCAGCCCCAGCGCCAAAAGCACTGGCTGTCTCCTGCTTTCGAGTGTGGTCGCTTCATTTCTTCGACCACACTTCAGCCCAAGAGACTTGCAAGTTTCTGTACAAGTGTCTCCTGCCCTTACGCACCTGCTTGAGCATCACAGGTCACCAGCTGGGATTCAGTGTGATGCCGAGGTGGTCTTCTTCGACAGCTCGCTCCTCTGGGGAGGCTCGCTCACCGCTGGGCTCTGCGACCAGGCCAGAGAGCACTTTGTCCTATTGGCGAGGCTGATGGCACCCAAGTTTTCACTCCCTCCGCCTGGAGGGTGCTTCATCTTTCATTTCTGGGAATTGCTGTGACCTTGGATACGTCCTGCTTGCCTGGCCTGTCTGTCTGCCTCGCAGCTAGAGAGGGGTCTTGGTTTGACTAGCTGCTAAATTCGTAGCTCGGGTCCCCAGCATCTCCTCCACAGGTGCTCTGGGCCACGGGCCACCGGCTGGGGGGAGAGTGCGTTGGCTGAGGCGGGTCACCACCCGCAGACTGACCTCCAGGAGAAGTGCCTTCTCCGAGGGAAGGCTTCTTGGGTGCACTTTGATTGTGCTGCGCTGCTCTCGCGGGTGGTGCGGCCTGTCCTGCTCATCGGGGCGGAGGGGACGTCCTCAGAAACAGAAGCACGGGCAGGTGTGTCCCTTCAGAGGTGCAGGAAGTCACCACCTCCTGGTGCCCGCAATGCTCCCTGGTTTCCCGGCTCTGAGGCTGTCAGCGCCCGGTAGCTGGTGAGATGCCGAGTTCTCCGGAAGCAGCTCCGTTCAAGTCAGTGCTTCAGCTCTCGAGTTTCTGACTTCAGGGCTGGCTGCCACCTTTTCCAAACATCTCTCTAGGGACACGTCATGGTCGCACGCTCTAGATCATTTTGGCTCTGCACAGTAGTGAGCGATTGTGGACATTCTGCCATGAAAACACACAATCGTCACGCAGCTGCCCCTGCGCGAGGCACTGGGCGTAACCGTCACATGCTAATCAGAGACATCATCTTCCACTAGACGAAGGGGAGGAGTTGGTTGACCTTTCCTGATGACGATGGAATTCCATAGAGAAAGAGAATATTTCTTTAAAAAACGTGGATTGGCATATTTTTGTCAATTTACATACCTGAACAGCATTCCTGGGCACTCACTTTAAGTAAGTCCACTTCAGTTCCCCTGTAGCTGGAGGGCCTAGCGGGGAACTTCTTTCCATAAATATCTTATGGAAAAAGATTTGCCACAAATTTTGATTTTCCTTAAACTGTGTGACCCAGGAGTTGACATGTCCTGGGACATGCTATTTTAAGGGTGTGAACGATTCATAACAGCTGTGCGTTTACCTCTTCACATCCTGAGAAGGTAGTACCAGTCTTTCCAAGGTTCCTTGAGGCTGAGGGTCGTTGCCCCAGAAAGGTGGAGACGGGCAGGAGTAGAAACCCAGTTAGGGCTCCAGTCCTGAGCAGAAGCCGGTGAAGATCTCTGCCCGTGGCCAAGGCGGCGGTGACATGATCTGGCCGGCTGTCATACCAGCTGGCCAGGCAGAGGCTGCTTCCCCTGCGGCCCAGAGGTCCACTCAGGCCAGGTCCACTCAAGCCAAAGCTCCACAGAAGCGTGCTGATCCCACAGTCCAGACTCAGGCCCATCCGGGGCCTCCCGGTGAAGCTGTTGGCTTTGGTAGATGCGGTCAAACGAACCTTAGCAGAGGATGGTCTCCCTCTCAGCTAAACAGGCAGCTCTGGGTTTCTCTTGTACCTGCGCCTCATGCCATTGCCTCCCACGGTAAACAGGACCCATGACCATTTCCAGGCAACGTTGTTCCTCTTCGCAGATGTGCTCACATGTCTGTTACCTCCAGGTAAATACACCCACACAGAATCCCAGCTGTGTTGCCACCACGCCACCTCCGTGAGAAATCTGTCAGACTAGAATTGGGGCCAGAAGTGCGAACTCTGAGGTCCCTTCCAGCAGTGTCGTGTGGGAGGATCTCGGGCCTCAGGGAGCCCAGTGCAGTCTCCCCGCTGTGCCGTCTGAGGGCTCCTTTCTGCTTGTTTTCAGAAACGTGAAAATAAAAACTGGAGAATGGTTCTTTGAGGAACGAGCCAAGAAATTTCCAACTGAAGGTAGGTGTGCTTACATTTTTCACTAAAGTACAATAATAGATTCCTTGTTTAAAAATATTTGGTGTTGAGACTTCTTTTTAAAGGAAAGGTAACAGGAATGAAAGTGAGTAGGAAGGAAGAAGAGGAAGAAGCACTTAATTTTATTTAGTTGTTCATCAAACCCGGGTCCGTAGGCTGTATGTGGACTGCACCGGCCGGAGGCAGCAGGTTTAACTGCTAAGCCACCAGACTGGGTGCAAATTCAATGCCCTGAAAAAACATAGAGCCATGGAAACAGGAGAAATAATAAAACACAAATCCCAATCATGTCCCAAATAACTGAAGACATGACGATAGGAGAACAGTCGTATCTCACGCCTTTGTGGTTTTTCGGTGCCCTCTGTCGCGAGGACTCCATGGCAGTGATGCTTTGCGCTTTGGTTACAGAAGCGCCATGTCCTGGGGTGTGAGGCACAGACACGAGAATAACGTACCAGACAAAGGTGTACACTGTCGTTAAAATGAAGTGGGTCCTCGGGGTCACCCCTCTGTCTCGGGCCGTCACGCTGGGAGCACTCCCTGGAGACACGGGGACGGCAAGCAAGGGAGCTGAGGCTGAGGGAGCGGGAACTGGGTGGCCCAGAGACTTTTGGGGGGAAACAGGGACAGTCTGGCGTAGAGAAATAAGCTCCTTACTGCCCCTGAAACCATGTTACCAGGCAGAGGGAGCCCCGGGTTGGGGCCGAGCTTTTGTAACAAGCTGTTAACCGAAGCCCATACTCAGTGGGCTTTCAGTTCTCCCCTGGAATATCTTCCCGATCTTCACTCAGGAAAAAACGCTGCTTCTCCTGGATTCATTAGAAATCCGGAGAAATTATACGAATGCAAAAGTTCACCCCAAATGTTGCAGGGATGCATGATTCCATCCAGACCCGCATTTCTCAACCCGTTTTTGTTTTTTTTTTTGTTGTTGTTGTTTTTTTAATTATTGTCCTCTTGTCCCCAAGCAGCCTCATGAACACTGTTTTCCTAAATGGCGCCCACTCATGAAAGTTAAAAATCCCAGGTATATTGTGCCTCTGTCTACACCCCGAGAATTGCAGGACCACAGATCGCCTCCTCCACGTACCAAGTCTGGCCCTGGGTGTGGAGGCCCCGCATCCCCCAGAAAACATAAACCTGACAGACCAGGGGCAGCAAGGGACTTTCTTCACTTTTTACTGCTTTGTTTTGCTTCTTTAAAATACCTTTTTGTGCGGGTGGTTGGGGTCACCTGCAGGTCACGCATCTCAGGTTTTCACTTTGGTTCCCAGTTGACAAACAGTGCACTGCAGGACGTGAGAGTTTTGGTATCTCTCAGTAGCAGCTCAGGGAAGACACCGCCTGAAGTCTTTTGCTGCCGTGTTGGACGCTTCAGTGTCTTTATTTCCGCTGAGTCCTACTCGTGGGCCCCCGGGACCCCTGCGACCCCCGCCGCCTCCTGTCTCGGCGAGCGGAAGAGGGAGAATAGGTGTGCTCACTGCTTCGTGGGGGACGAGGGAAGGAAATGAGACCCACCCCCTGGGCTTTGTCCCCCTTTCTTTTTCCTTCCTTGACGTCCCCTGAAAGTGAAAACGTCAGTAAGAAAGTAAAAAGTAACCGAAGTCAGCGTCAGCATCAATCATTCTCAGTTATTATGCCCTTCTCTCAAGGTACAGAGCCGGCAAACTGCTGGCTGAAATGAAATCACCGCCGCAAAGCAGTCACGTTTAATAGAGGCATTTATTAGGAGATCATTGAGAATGAATTTCAGGATTTAAACCTAGAGGGTTAACCCTGGGGGAGCACCCTGCAAAGCGACACTCTCCACACCCCCGAATTTTGGTGTCTATTTTGTACAGTTTGTGTAGTCAGATTACGAGCAGAGAAAGAGACATTCATCGTTCCGTATCAGAGACTATGTCAAGGGAGTTAGTATCTAGCATCCTTGGTTAAAGATCAGCACAATATCTGTGTGTGCAAAAGGTAGGTTACTTTCATTTTTTTTTTAAAGGAAAGGTGCCAGCAGGAAAGAAGGTAAGTAGGCAGGAAGCGACAGAAGGAAGAAGTACTTCGTTCATTTTTATTCAGTTGTTCACATTGGTTTTCGCCCTCCCGGACTAAGGTTTTGAACCGGGGCGGATGTATATGGACTGCGTCCAGAACGTACTACACTGCTAGCCACCCGGCGCACCCAAGACCAAGGTTATCAATGCTTGTCCTTAAGAATGAGCGTCCACCTGTGCCGTCAGGTCAGGTGGGCAGATAGTCCTTTTGTTTCTGTCCTGCTGCAGCTCCTAGACACACCTGAGCTGTTCTGGGCCTCTTTGCTGTATGTGGTGTTGAGTTCAAACCGACAGCATCTCAGAGCGTTGCCGCTGTTATTTTGTTTGCGAAACAAGGAAAGTGTCCTTCTCCACATGCTTCCTCAACACTGAGGAACATTGCCTCATGAGCTTCTTGCAGCAGAGTTGGGAGCAGCCAACACCGTGCTGAGGGTCCCAGGTCTACTGTGAGCCAGCCAGGTGGCCTTTAGGATGAGAAGGTGATGGTGTATGTGGACGGGTGGGAGCTCTGTGCTCCTCAGAGAACCGGCACTGTCCGTGGAGAGTTGGATTGAATCGTGTGCTGTGTCAGCTGAGGGCCAGTTAGGAAGGTGAGACCACACGGTGATTTTAACAGAGAATTGAATGCAGGACCTTGGTTAGCAGGTGTCAGTGAGGCTTGCAAGGCAAAAAGCAAACACTCTGGGAGCAGAGAAGGAAAGTGCAGGAGCGGACCCCAGCCTGGGGCCCCTGCCGGTGGGGGTACTCCCAGGATAGAGCAGGGAGGAAGCTGCAAACCCCTGGCAGCACCCCCTGGGGACTCCAGTTGGAAGTCACCTGCAACCACAGCTCTCTGATGTGCTCAGAAAAGCTGCGCGCGTCTGTACATTAGCCCACGTTTGGTTGGACTGGTGTGAACATGACCCTTTCCAGCCTTCCCCATCTTAATCGAAGCTGAGCAAGGAGATGGTGGCTTGAACCACGAGGGGTGCCAGATAGCTCAATGTGCGCCCTTCCCTCTGCCTCTCTGCCCCACGGCTGGCCAGCGCCCCACCCCCGCCTAGAGGCTTGACAGTCAGCAGCATGACGTCATGTGGCCTCTGTTGTTCCTGTGGTCGCAGGCACGGCTGGGGCTGGAGGGTCTCTTCGGAGGTCTACGCATACCTGGCCAGGCAGCGCGGCTGTGGGCGGGAGGCTCCGTCCTCCACGCCTGCTTGAGTGCCCACGTGACGGGCTGTGGGTGTCCCCCAGGGCAAGCGCTCCATGCAACCTTCTGGGGTTGCAGCTGCCACTTCTCTAGAATTTTTGTATCATCCCCAGATCTCCCCTTCCCCCACCTCCCCAAAGCCCTGCTTTCTGTCTCTGTCCAGGCCTCTTGTGGCCAAATGTCACAAGTCGCACCCTGTCACTTCTGCTGCGTCCTGCTTCCACGCACAGCCCGGCCTGGGCGGGAGGTACTTAACGCACAGGACCCGCTGGGCCACCAGGCGGGGCCGGGTCCCGTGGTCCTCGTCCCACTCCTCACACCAGAAATCACACTCGGGTCTCTTCCTCACCCCCACCCAGTCGCTGGCGAATCCTGACATTTGCCCAAACCCCTCCACTCTTCCCTCAGCGTCATCCGCTTCCAAAGCCGCAGCGCCCAGCCAGTCCCCCGGCCTCCACCTGCTTGCTCGGGGTCCTCTCTGGGAAGAGGGGGCTTTCTCTCCTCTTCTGCATTAAGTTTTTCCTGCTCCGAAAGAAGTGGTGCTTACTCACTGCAGAATATTTGGAAAACAACAGAACAGACGCACCAGGCAGTTAAAATGCCAGCGCTAGTCAAAACCACTGTGACTCACACGCAGACATACGAGCACCACGCGTATATGCCTCATGCACACGTGTGTGCACGGCGCGTGCTGCCTGCCCGCACACACCGCACTGGCACGCCGCTCGCGTGCCACTCTCTTCTTTCCAGGTAACCCGGTGCATGTGTGGCAACGTTCAGAATCGATTTTTAAAATGCATTTATGATCAGACTGTCTGTGGGTCTGCGTCTTGATTTTGTGGTTTGGTCCGGCATAAACGTTTCCTCGTGAATTAAGGCTTTTCCCAGCGTGCTGACGGCGGCATGGGATACCCCAGCTGGGCGTTGACCGCCTTCCCGCTCGTCTGTGGCTGCACCGTATCGAGCTTCACCCGCAGATAGCGCAGCGAGCATCCTGTACAGGTATCTTGCATCTCGGCCATTTCCTTCTGATAGATTCTTAGAGAGAGGACCGTGAGTCACATGTGTGGGTGCTGAAAGGCTGGCCACACTGGCCTCTGGGCGTGTGCTCACTCACGCTGTCCTGGGGTGTGCCACGGCCACTCTCTCTGGCCCCCAGTAAGCCCTGTTCAGATCACAGATTTCGCTCTTCAGTGACCCCGTTTCAGAGCCCGCTTGTAAGTTTGTCCTGAATATCAGCGCCATGAGGGTTCATCAGTAAAAACAGAAATGAAGCCAAGCTTAGCAGGTAAAGTTAAAACACTATGAGTTCCCCCCAGAACCACTGAGAGCATCTGGGTGTGTGCCCTCTACGGTTTTGTGGGTGTACGCGTCTGGTCGATGAGTGTGTGTGGTGCGTCTATGGCCTGACTCGCACATAGACACGCAGACAATAGAGACACACTTTAACGTGTTTCAGTTGACCCATAAGAAATTTGATGTTTTTAGACGTGTTTAAATAGAAGCAATTTTATGTGAGTCAAACTAATGCATCTACATGATTGGGATCAAATTGTATGCATTGTTCTATGTTGATATTTCTTCACTTGATCATTTACAAAGAATATTTTCTGTATCCCGAAACATTATCAACTATATGACGTCTGGTGACTGTTCCTCATTCTGTCATCGGAATGTGACATCTGTTATCTAACCAAGTTACTACTTGTTGGACAGTTAGGGACTTCCTGATTTTGCTGTTACATTTGTAATATTATTATAATAACAGTAAGAGTGCAATGGGCATCCATGTGGATTCATCTTTGACATACCTCTGAATATTTCTAGAAACAGAAGGATGAAATAACGAAGTTAGACGGCATATAGTAAGAGTTACCCTGAATAGCAAACAAATAACTGTCAACTCGGCAAAGCTGCGCTGCTAATCCCAAAAGGGTGTCTTGTTGTTTTAATTTGAAATCTTCTCACTGCTCATGAGATTGACTGCTTTCTGCCTCCCTGGTCCTCTGTAGCTGCAGTTGAATCTACCCTTTCCTGAATTATTCCTTTGCTTTCATGCTTAGAGATTCCCTCCTTATCCTGAAATTCAATGTCCACATTTATTTTCTTCCAATTTTTATGGTTTTATTTTATTTTATGGAAGGAAAGGTTTAGGCAGGAATGAAGGCAAGCTGAGACAGGCAGGCGGGAAGAGAGAGGAGGAAGAAACGTTTTTTGATTTTATTTAGTGTTCATCTTGCTTGCTCTCCCTGACCCAGAGTCTTGAACCTGGGTCCTTGGGATGTGTGTGGATTGTGCTGTCATTTTACTTTTTCCTGCCAAACATCATTGCTGCATCGTGGTCCCATCCTGTTGGTTTAGAGCCCAGGGCCGTCCATTTGCCCGGCTTCTGGCACCGCTCGGCTGGGACCCATTTCTGAGCCCCAGGGCCTCTAACACTGGGCCCCACATGAATGCTGCCCAGTTCTCTGCAACTCTTGGCCATTCTGTTCTGAGCAGACCTTGAATCCTGGACGGTAGCAGCTGTGGGTGGTTGACGAAGAGAGGATGAAGGTCAGGCTGCCTGGAGAGAAAAGGTGATGTTTTACACAGCGGTGCCTTTGTCAGTGCTTAGCCCAGTAGGCACCTAAAACCAAAGAACTCTATTCTTTTCCATCTAGAAATCTTGAGTCAAATTTAACGTCCAGCCAGGTGATCCCAGGAACCACTGTGCCCTCTGTCGCCCACTCTCCTTGGGTGTTCTTTTACTTCTCTCTCCTTTATTGGTCCTGTTGGACTTGTGCCTTTAGGAAAAATGTTCACGAAATTTCCTCGAAAGTGGACAAAGCCTAAGGATAATCCAATGGATGCTTGCTGTGAGCATTTCTCTTTTTCCAACGAAAGATTTGAAAAAAAAAAAAAAAAAAAGAATACGTGCTTCGCTTTGCAGGGAGATGATGCAAGAAGTATTTATGCGTATTGTGCTTTCCTTGAGAGTTTCATTTTGATGATTGTGACGTTATCGTCACTAAGTTTCGTAATGCCTAGTTCTGTGGTCTTAAAATACTGACATCTGCTGTTCATCAGAGCAGTCAAAGAGCAGGGACCCTCCTGGGTCTGGGGGCATCTTTAGGTGCCCCCACCTCCCAGACCCCCACCCTGGGGCATTTGGCAGTCTCTGTGAGAAATTTCCACTGGGGTCTCAGGCACTGTGGGGCATCTGCCTCCTGCTGGTTTCAGCTTGAAAGTCAGGGACCACCTGAGACCAGACGGGGCCCTGGAGACTGTATTTGGCAAATACCAAGTAATTTTTTTATGACCTTTAGTTTGGGGGCCACCAGTTAAGTAGCAAAGTTAATAAACAATAACGACGGACATTTTCTAGATCACTAATAAGTAGAAAACAGAAACTGGAGACCTGTCTTTATTGGTCTTTGACGGCTGCCAGGCCTGTGAACACAGCGCCCTCTACTGGCTGCTTGCTGTAAACGCGCACCTTTTGGCTACACGTTTGCAGCCCTGGGATTTTCTTGCTTGATATTCCAACTGAGAGGCAGAAAGATGACACTATTAATACTTTTAGTACGAATACCTTTTCAAATTAAAAGTAGTTGTGTATAGTATATAAGCAGTATGTTGTAACTTCATTCAGCTGCTGGTAATTGGGGAAATAATTTAGGAAGACCGCCCTTGAGCATAACCTCCGACGGCAATCACGTAACTGACCGCTGTGTAGAAGACTCACGAAAGAATCTCTTTGGTTGCCTCCCTCCAGTGTGTGATTTCCTTCATCAAGTGCCTCCGGTTTTATTCTTCCACGTGGGAAATTGTCGTGAGAGCCACTGCTTTTAGCAGGGAGGGAGAGCCGTAGTTGAACGGGCTAGTGATCAGGCTACTCGGTATTTTCTTTTACTGGCTGCTCTCTCGGGGGTGGGAGAGTTCTCACGTGCAGACCAAATCTGGCCCCTCCTGACTGTGTAAATGAAGTTTTTTTCACAGCCGTGCTTCCTCCATTCTGTCTGTGGCCGCTTTTGAATGTGATGGCCGAGTTCACAGCTCACTGGCCTGCGGGCACAGCCTTTAGCCTTTCGTCTCGCACTGACCCTGTATAGAAAAGTGTGCTGCGTTCTGCTCTGGCGGGCCAGCTGGTTAGGTCTGCAACAGCTTGGTGATGGCCGTCACTGGTTTTCCGATGTAAACAACCAGAACAGAAAACCTAGGTGCACTAATTGAACTGAATAGGATTTCTCAAGTAAGAATGAATGTGTTCGTGTTGTAGGCCCATGAGATGCTTTCCAGGGAGCACTTTCACAGCTGCAGGTTAAACTCTCTCGATGAATATATTTTTAGAGGCCAGATATGCAATATTCTTACATAAGAAATCATTTTGAATTTAAGAGCTCAACATTCATTTTTTGAGTTGTGGTAAAAATATGCATATATTACCTCTATTTGAAGAGATGTATGGGGTGTAAAATGCACTCTTCGAACCATCTGACCTGCACGTTCAGTGGCATTGAGCGCACTCACATTGTTATGCAATCAACACCACATCCAGTTCCAGTGCTTTTCACTTTGCAGAATTGAAACTGTGCCCATTAAAGAACAATCCCCATCCGCCCTCTCCGCCTCTGACAACCGCCATTCTGCTTTCTGTTTCTGAACTTGGCTAGTCTGGGATAAATAAGTGGATATAAGTAAGTGGATTCATAATTTATGTGTCCGTTTGTGTCTTCCGTATTTAACTTATCCTACTGTCTGCTAGGTTCAGCCATGTTACAGCATCTGTCAGGATTTCATTCTTTTTAAAGGCCAAGTGGTGGTGCATTGTCCATATGCGCCGCCGCGGTTTCCTTATCCATTCGTCCGCCATGATGCCTGGGCTCCTTCCACCTTTGGGCTATTGTGACTAAGACCGCTGCAAACATGCACACACATCTGTTCAAGTCCCTGATTTCAATTCTTTCGTGTTTATACCCAGAAGCAGAATTGCTGGATCAATTGATGGTTTGTTTTGTGGGTTATTTTTCTTTTTTTTTTTAAGGAAAGGTGCAGCAGGAATGAAAGTGAGCCAGCGGGCAGGAAGAGAGAGGAGGAAGATGCATTTTATTTAGATGTTCACCTTTGTTATTCCCCACCAGACCTGGGTCTTGAACCTGGGACCTCGGCATGTGTGTGGACCACAGCCCGAGGCCTTGTCTGCTGGGCCACCGGAGCTGCCTGATTATATTTCATCTTTTATGCTGGCGGGTACAAGGGTTCCCATTTGTCCACATTCGTGGTACTTTCTAGTGTGTTTGTGAGGTTATTTTTTGAAGATAATAGCCATCTTAGTGGGTGTGAACGGTACCTCATTATTATTTTATCTTCCGTCATCTGGTTGGCATGTATTAAATCCCTGCAGCTCTGCCGAGCACCCTCCCTTGTGAGGGTTGTTTTTCGGTGACTGGGTGCATATCCACGTCGTGAAGCGCTGACCGCAGGCAGCTCGCACACATCCTTCTCCTCGCGTAATTGCCATTTTGTGTTTGCGATTGTGGTGAGAACATGGCGGCTTTCCTCCCACAGCAGCTTTCAGGCACACAATCAGCATCGTTCACTGTGGTCACCGTGGTGACCCCCTCCATCTCCAGGACCGTTCGTCCTCTGACTGCAAGTTGGAAACGTTTGCAGCCCCAGCCACTGCCATTCTGCTTCTGAGAAGCCGGGGTTCTCAGATCCCAGAGATAAGTGGGATCACGCAGTGTTTCTTTCTCTGCATGATTTCCGTCAGCCCTGTGTCTTCAAGAGCCATCTGTGTGGTGATAAATGACAGGATTTCTTTTTTTATGGCTGAAAATCCTTCTGCTGCGTGTGTATGTAAGGGGATAGGTGCATACACGTATGTACATCTCCCATTTTCTTAGGTGGTTTTCCGGTCTTGACTCCTATGAATTAGACTGTAATACTGCAGTGACTTGGGGGTGCCTAGAGCTCTGAGATTTGGGGTTCTTTTCCTTTGGATAGATACCCAGAAGTGAGATTGCTGGGGCCTATGGCAGCTCTACTTTTAATAATTCATTGAGGAAGATCCCTACTGTTTTCCACAGCGGTTATATCGTTGTGGTTTAGATTTGCATTTTATTTGCACACATGATGGGTGATGATGAACATCCTTTCATGGGCTTATTGGCTATATCTTCTTTGGAGAAATGTCTTTTCAAGTCCTTTGTCCACTTTTCAATTGGGTTGTTTCTTGAAAAGGAAGAACAAGTTGGAGGACTTGTGTGTCCTAATTTCCAAACCCACCACAAAGCTGCAGTCACATAAGCAGTGTGGCTGGCATAGGGCCAGGCACACACCCCAGTTGAACAGAGTAGAGAACCCAGAAAAACACTTTCGCATAGATGGTTAAATGCTTTTTGACAAGGGTGCCCATGTCATCAACAGGGAAGGAAGAGTCTTTTCAATAAATGGTGCAGTAAAGACTGGATAATCACATGCAAAAAATGAGATTGGCTCCATCATTCCCAAAAGTTAACTCTAAGTGAGTCAGAGACTTAAAATAAGACCTAAGGCTATTGTAAAAAAACTCTTAGAAGAACACATAGGAATGAAGATGACATTGGCTTTGACAATGATTTCTTAGATAGGACCCCAAAGGCACAGGAAAGAAAAAATAAATTGCAATTCATCAAATCACAAATCTGTTAAGTAATTAAGAGTCAACATCTTTGGGATAGCAAATTCCAAAAATCCATGCTCAGTTTCTGGAGAAAAGCGTCCCTAGGTCTCAGCTAATCTGGACCAGTTACCGTCTGCTGGAGGGACACGTCTCTATGGCAGTCACTGCCCAGTTCCTGATGACTGTTACTAGCATGGAAGATGGCCAGCATTTCTGCTGATGGAATATAGGAAACTTAATTAAAGGCGAACTTATTTTTTTCTCTTCCAGCTAAGCAGAAGGGTAATGTCTGGTGGCAGAGAGACACCGGAGAGATGCTTTCTGCCAACAGGTTATAAATTTACTGTCGTTAGTTTTGTTCTCCTGGAAGGCAGGGGATACTGATTCATAGTCACACACTTACCTTCTTTCACTCAGGACGCTGTCTTGGCCCCCACACTTAAAGCTCAAAATTCTTTAAGGTCTAAAATATACCTAAAATTGATTCTGGAACCCAGCTCTGAAACCATTTAATGACAGGATGTCATGAGTCTTTATGTTCTGAAGGCTTTTTAGGTAAAAAAAAGTTTTTAAAGGACAGGTGCAGGCAGGAATGAAGGTGAGTAGGGAGGCAGGAAGAGAGAGAGAGGAAGAAGCACCCTATTTATTTTTATTTAGTCGTTCACACTGGTTGTCCCCTCAGCCCCAGGTTTTGAACCCTGGACCTTGGGATGTGTGGGGGACTAATCCCAGGTGTAGCAGACTGCTAGGCTCCAGGGCCAACCCTTAGGTGAAATTTTTGGAGAGATTCTCCATTTTGCACATGGGAGCCAAAAATTGATTTAAAACTTTAGTATCCTTTCTCTTTCCTATTAAAGGAAAAAGTCTTAAAGCACACTGTGTTTGTCCAACATCACCTCCGAGCCCTGGTTCTGCTCACTTTCTTTCTGGCCTTTGGAGGGTCCTCAAGCTCACTGTGGGCCAACCCGGAGGTCCGTCACATACAGCTGTGCAGGTTGGGCACTGCACAAGCAGCCACATCGAAGAGGGTGCTGTTCGGTATAGCAGTGAAGGTGTGTGTTCATTATGAAGGATTCTCTGGAAGGTGCAGCAGAGTGTGTTGTCTTAACAAAACCCATCCATTACGACCAACTTCCTCCACCATCAGCGTGCTTGACCTGTGTCGCAGCAAAATCCAGATGAGATGGGCATTTGTTTTTTAAAGGACAGGCGCAGGCAGGAATGAAGGCGAGCTGGCGTGCAGGTGGGAAGGGAGAGGAGGAAGGAGCACTTTATTTTTATCTAGTTGTTCACAATGGTTTTTTCCCCCCAGAACCGGGGCACGAACCTGCGTCCTTGGGATGTGTGTGGGTGTGCTGGTCTAGAGGTGGCCGACCCAACCGCCCCTCCACTAGGAGGCATCTCCATCAGAAGTTTTATTCGTAACACGGTCTCTGGGTAGCATCGTTTCGATGTTGTTTGTTATCGCGGTAATAAGAAAAAAGCGACCCATTCTCTGCTGGGTCACCATCCGGGTGGGTTTCTCCAGGGAATCCATTTCCTTCCATGTCCCAAAGGTGTGCATGTGAGGGCTGTTGGAGTCCCAGTGTGTGCGCATGTGTGTGATTGTGCGTATGTATATGTATGTGTGTGTGACTTGTGTCTGTGAGTTGTGTGTATGTGTGTGAGTATATGAGTGTGTGAGCGTGTGTATGTGTGTGTGAGACACCCCTGCGATGGGAGGGTGTCCTGTCTAGCGTGGGGTCCCCCTGTGAGCCCCGAGCTGAGGGAGAGGCCCCGGTCACGGACGCTGACCTGCCGAGCCGTGGAGCATAGATGAAGGAAACCGGGCTGTCGGCGTTAGAAGTGCGGGGCCTGCACTGAGAAGCTGGGTGATGTGCTTGACCACAAATGGGCTCTAGGACCTTAACTCCTGTTCCTGTGAATGAGCCTTTGTTCGGATCAGTTTCTTTCTCTGTGGTTTCTCTAAGCCTCCACTTCCCAGCACCTGGAGATGACCCGGGTGACAGCTTGCTAGCCGTCTTGCAGACATGCCCGCCTGGCGCAGGCACTTTTCTCCGGGACCTCAACCCCGCCCTGGCCTCCGTGGGGCCTCCCAGCATCGCCAGCTCCTGCGCGGGAGCACGGGCCCTGCGCCCTGACCGCAGATGCGAATGACAGCTGTGTCCCTGTACGTGTGGGTCGTTGGGCTTGGGGAGGCACACTGCTCGTTGTCGCTGCTGAGTGCCAGCTGGTGGCTGTGGTTCTGTGGCACTTCTGCACCGCATGCCCCCGCCAGGTGCCGGGGACACAAGACGTGCCAGGCGAGGCCCGTGTCCTGAAAGAGACCTAAATGCCAGTGATGGCAGCGCGGTGCAGGCGTTGTGTGTGTGGACAGCTGCCGTGGAGAGATGGCAGCCAGGACAGTCACTGCTGCTGGAGGAGAAACCGCCCAGAGAGGTGGGAAAGAGATCTTGCCTCGGGGGCGAGGGCCTCTGAGAAGGTCAGCTTGATGTGGATTTACTGACGGACAGGGTGACCGTGGGGCACTGGGGAAGCAGGAGGGACTGGTCACAAGAGCAATTTCATCCTCGGGTGCTGTACCCAAGCCCTGCCTGCGGGCTCAGACAGGCAACGTGGGGAGCGGGTCCAGGTGCTGGGTGTCTGTGCCGGCCCTGGAGCAGTCTCCTCTCAAGCTTCATGGCCCGGCACCCCCGGCATTCCTGGGCTTGTGGACACACCTGTCCTGTGTGTGCCCCTGTTGTCACATGGCCATCCTCACGTGTCTTCCCCCTGCGGTGGTGTCTGTCCATGTGTCCACGTCATTCCTGATCGAACGGACATTGGTCACGCGGCTTAGGACCCACCACCCCATGACCGCCTCTTCACTTGATCTGCAAAGCCTCTCTGTCCAAACAAGTCACATGCTGAGCTGCCGGGCGTCAGCACCCAGCATATCTTTCCAGGGGACGCCCTCGACCACAGCAGCGCACCGCTGGTCAGGAAGCTCCGTCATGTCCCCAGAGGCAGAGGAGGGGTGCGCCGGGTCGGGGCGGGGAGCGGGACGGCTGGCCCATGGGGTGCCTGCCCCGCTCCCCCACGCCCCACATTCAGGGGGGTGTCTCAAACACAGGTGCTCAGATCTTGTTTCTGGAAGGTTCATGCAGGGTAAGAAACAGGAGAAACAGAAAAATCCTTATAAAATTATGAAATCCTAGTGTTTTCAGGGACTTGCTGTTGGTTGTGCGTGGCTTTCTGCCCTCCCTTGCCACATGAACATGTTCAAACCTGAGCAGAAACCGTAACCAGAGCCTCCAGGCTTGGCGACTCTGTGGCCAGGACACTGGCTCCCTGCTTTCCGCTTAGAAGGTTGGGGACAGCTCCTGGTGACCTCCAGAGGGCAAATCCTTCCTGAGCGCCCCGGCCTCTGAGTGGTCTGAGCCGAGGCCCCGCAGGACACCCCCGCAGCTGCTCACACTGATGGGAGGCAGGATGGGGCCCCGGGCCCTCTTCCCAGCCGCCCCCTCAGGGGACGGCTGCAGGGGGTCCTTATGTGCGCTTCAGAAATGTTAACAGACAAGTGAACATCGGTGCCTTTTAAGGACACCTCTGGTAAGAAGTGACTGAGCACTGCAGCGAAGTGAAATGGAACCGGGAGCTTCGGGGTCAGCGGGCAGACTTGCGGAGGCTGGACCCTGGGGTTCAGCCCCACTCCAGCCCCAGCCCCTGCTGGGGTCTCAAGGACTTGGGGGCCACCTGTCCCTCTGCCTGGTTTTGTCTGTCTCCTGAGCTAAGAAGGGGTTTCCCCTGTTTAACTAGTCAAAAGAGTCTGAACAATATTTCTGATACATAAAAATGCTCTGAAATCAGATCAAAGTCCCATGTGTTATGTGCTTTCATGTCACCTATGGCCACTGTGACGGCCAGGCTGGTCACTTGACAGAGGCAGCAGGGCCAGTACAGCCCGAAACATTTCCTCTGAGACCTGAGTGGACAGAGGGCGGCCCCTGGAGAGGTGGCCACTGGCAGGGGGAAGCAGAGGGCCACGTGCAGGCCAGCCTGCGGGCCTTCCCGGGAGGCGGGGCGTTTAGAAGCGGACGGAGCCGAGGTTAGGGGTGAGATGTGGGCGAGCGAGAAACCTGGGTAATTTATTCAGCACGGGGAGATGAGGTGGGAGGCGCGCGGGGTTAAGTATCCAACACCCAGGGCAAGCAGAGCAGTAAGAATTCAGTGTGCAGGGCTACACAGGGGGAGGCCTGCAGGGCCAGGGAGGGTGGAGAGGCTCAGACCCCCACGTGGGGCTTGGACTTCGGGCCAGTGCATTAGGGGTCCTGCAGCTTTAGGCGCTGGAGCAATAGCATCAGCTTTGGAGCCAGAACTGTAACGCTGGTGGCGCTGCCTTGGGGACACTGTTGTAACAGTCCAGGGCCAGGCGGGGAGCCAGTGGGGGATGAAGGGTTCCCCAGGGGAGGCTCGGAGTCCCCATCCTCCCACAGGACTGTCTTTTTCGTCCAGGACCTGCTGGAGAAGCACGTCACTCTTTCCTTGCTCTGTCCCTGATTTTATCTCCGCTTTCGGCCACCATGACGCAGCTGGGGGCCTCTCTGCTTCCTTCCGGTGGCCCTGTGGGAGCGGGTTTCACCATCCGCAGCTGGTTCTACTCGTTTCAGCCTCTTTGCTGAGCCTTCTGGGTCTGCCTGCTCCCAGGCTGGGGGAGGAGCTTCAGGTCTTCTCGCGGAGTCTGCCCAGCACTGTCCTGAGCCTCAGAAAACGCACGTGGCAAGGCCGCTGCAAGTCTGAGCTGACTTCAGGTCGTGTGCTCCCCGAGCTCAGCCCCAGTGAAGGGCCCCCGGAGGGCGCACCCTGCTTTAAGGTTTGGGACTTGAAGTTAGAAGTCGTCTGGCCCTCACAAGGGTTCCCAGTTACTCCTGACTGTCCAAGGAGACCATCTCCCTCGGGGATGGATGAGAGCCTTCCAAACACCCCAGATGGGAGCGGGATGGCCTCCTGGGTGTCAGGACTGGTGGTCTCTGTGCCGAGCAGGGCCCTCTGGGGACCTCTGAGCAGGAGGAATTGATCTTCGGGCTCCAGCCTCTGCGCTGGGCCCAGAAACACTGTTCATGGAACTATGGATGGGGGTGATACATCATAAGACCCCCCTTTCCTGAAACAAAAAGGGCACTGTATCAGACGCCGGCTTACTTAGGAAATGATTAGCCTGTGTAACGAGAGTAAGTAGATTACATTTTTTAAAAGATTAATTTAATCTCTATAATAAGGGCCATTGGAAGGAATATGGTCATTTTTAATTATGAAATGTTTCCAAAGGACAAAGGGAAACCTGGGTGCTTTGAACAATTTTTCAAATAATCCAGATTTGGAAAATCAAATCCCAAATCAACATTTAATGAAAGCGGTCACTCCTAGTCATGATGGTCTCTGGCTACTATGTGACTTCAGAACCGCTTCAGGGGAATGGAATTTACATAAAGTCAAGTCCACCGATTTTAAATGTACGCCGCACACGCGGAGAGCTGTGCAGCTGTGACCGCCGTCTCGTCTTGCAGCATCCCCCGCACCCCACAAGGTTTCGGTTTCTCCTCACAAGACGGGATGTTAGAAAAACAGTCAATGCGTTGCCTCCCGTATTTGCATCGTCAAAGCGGCGATCTTACTAATAAAGGGCCTTTATCGCTCTCTCTTCCAGGCAAGCACGAGACAGCTGGGGCGAAGCTCTTGCAGTCTTATCAGAAGCTGAGGTGAGTCTGTAGAGGACTCTGGGCCGCCGCCTGGCGCAAAGGTCGCGTTCCCAGAACTTCTTGATCTCTGCTTGAGTCAGGTGTCACTGCTCCGGACGCAGCCCGAAAGAATCCAGGCGCCTGCCAAGATTCCAGCGGAGATCTCTCCAGAGCCTTATGAGAAGCCTTCTAGGAGCTAGTGTCTGTTTTCTCACTGACCGTTTTGTTCTGTTTCTTAAATTCCCCTGAAATGCTGTAAGGAAGCAGATTTTTTTTTTTTTTTGAGGAAAGGTGCAGGCAGGAATGAAGGCGAGTAAAACAGGCAGGCAGGAAGAGCAAGGAGGAAGAAGCGTTTTATTTCTTGTATTTAGTTGTCACCTTAGCTTTCCGCCACCCTGCCCCCCCCCACATCCCCCGCCCCCTCTGCCCACCAGCCCGGGTCCTGGGACACGTGGGGACTCACCCCCAGGGCACGCTGGAATAGTATTTTTGGTGCACACTCAATGACATTCCACACCGAGCACCCCGAAAGCCATTTGAATTCTGTGTGTGTTGGGCTTTTCTCGTAAGACAGGAAATAAAGCAAATGCCCGCTTCTAAGAGTCGTGTGTGCCCTGGCTCCCTCTCGGGCGCCGGACACCCTCAGGCACTGGCGGAATCAAACAGTGGCCGAGAGTCACTAACGTCTTAGACAGTGTTCTAACTCCACCTGGCAGCTGGCAGGTGATTCGCATGCCTGGTGACGTGGAATTCATTCAAGTATTTCTGGAAAGCTCCCCACCAGTAGCGTTCTTCTGGCCCAGGATGAGATTTCCCTAAGTTTTTGACCCGCATTTCCCCACGTCTTCGAGTCAGGCTTCTGGTTCCCCTCCTGGTAGGTGTTTGCCTCCAGGACCTGCTTGGCCCCGGGGTGGTTTCCAGGGAGAAAGCACGCGGTCCCTGTGGGCCCGAGGCCTGGGCCCCTGCGGCACACCGGGCGCAGCGCCAGCCCTTCGAGAGCCGGACACTCGTGGCTGACGCTCAGGGCAGCAGCCGGCAGCGCCGCTGGCCCCCGGCTGGAAGGGAGGAGGTCCAAGGGGCAGAGAACTCGAATTGTAGGGAGATGGATGACGAAGCTGCTGCGTGCCCGGGTCTCGCACTGCTCCGTCCCTAACCTCTTCTTATTCCTGTCTTTTCCTTTGGCAGCAAAATTTCCGTGGTGCCTCCTACGCCGCCTCCGCTCAGTGAGAGCCAGTGTGGCCACAGCCCTGGCAGGGTAGGTCTGCCCGTGTGCGTCCCTCCTCGGGAGGGGAGAAGGGAGAGACAGGAGAGGGGCCTGGGAGCGGGGGCCAACTCTGACGAGTGGGCCCACATGGAGCCAGAGAAGGAAGCCCTGACTGGGGCCGGGAAGAGCTGGCAGCCCACCGTCCCTGCTTCCTCCATGCTTTGGGGTAGTGGGACCCATACGTGTCCCGTCTTCTCCCTGCACTGCACCCATGTCCTCACCTGCACTGCTGTTCTCGCCTGTCCTACATCCTCATCTCTGCTCTGCCTCCTCACTGCTTGCTTTCCTTTCTGTGCCCTGTCCCCTTCCTTGGGGTCTGGACAGGCTGCCGTGTGTCTGAGGGGGTCTGGGGGTCTAAAGGGAAATACGGGTTGATCCACAGGTGTGTGGCTCACAGATGTGAGACTGCCTGTGGAAATGCGTGTGTGTGTGTCCTTTGAGAGTTTGAGGCACTGATGTCAAGTAGCCTGGGATTATCTCTGTTCAGAGAAGTTAGCTCTGTGACCTTGAGGGAGTTACCTGGGCTCCCAGCTGGGAAGTGGAAATAATTAAATTTGTCTGACTTGTTTCCTCCCTTGGCTGTTGTGAGAAATTAAGGAAATAACATCAGTGCTAGTTCTTAGAAATTGTTAAGTGTCATGGAAATATATGGTCTTGATTATTTTTGTTATTATTCTGTGAATTCGAGAGAATGACCATGTTTGTACATAGGAGGCTGTACAGATCGGCTGGTGAGAGAGAAAATGCATATAAAATCCTTTTACCAATTTCAGACCGAGCCTCCAAGGATAAGCTTTCAAAGTCCTGCTCTACTTTCTCCTTGAAAATTTTAATTGCCCAGTTATTTCAACATCAGTGTGCTTAAGACATGTTTACTGGCTCACTCACTGGATGCATGGATGATGGATGGATGGGTGGGTGGATGGATGGACAGACAATGGATGGATGAATGGATGGATGGATGGGTGGATGGGTGAACAAGTGATGGATGTATAGATGATGACTAGACTAATGGATGAATGAATGATGGATGGGTGACAATTGTAAAGGAAAGTGGTCTTTCATTGTTTTATTTTCCTTTTTCTTTTCTCCTCTGCTTTGGGAGACAGAACTAACTCTTGGCTCCAAGCTGGTCAAATTGTGCCTGGTACCCTCTCAGTACCTATGTGTCGTGCACTCTGCTCATGTCAGCGTCTCTTCAGCGTGGAGTTGAGTGGGGCCATAAGGGGGTTAAAGAAGCAGTAATTTACTTGGGTATCATCTTTGAGTCAATGGCATGTCAGTCATTCCTAAGAACAGTTGTATTCTTGTCAACAGCCTGTCGATAACACCCCTTCTTTTAATGGGGTGTCAAAACTGAGAGCTGAGTAATGAGGGTCCCTGAGCCGGAAAGGACAGTACCCTCTCTTGCAGACATGCATGCACACACACCTGCACGCACCACGTGCCCGTGCCCACCCCCCATCCCCAGTATCTGTCTTCCTGGAGCTGCTGGAGAAACGTGTCAGTAAACGTAACTCTCCTTCTCTCTCCTTCTGTCTCTGCTTTAGTTACAGGAACTCGGTCAGTTTAAAGGATTTAATAAGTCCATGGAAAATTTGTTTCTGTCCGTTACCACCCACATGAAAAGTAAGTGGATGTCTCTCTCTCTGTGTTCTTCACACCCCCACCCGGGCGCCCACACCGCTGGCCACGGCCAGCAGGCCACTGCAGCAGGGACAGGGTCACTGTCTCTGTCCCCTGCCCCTGGGGAGTCCTCAGAGCCACCCTCCACCCACAGAACTGACCTCTGGTTCCCTGAGGCAGAGGAGACAGTCCACTATTTCTGCCGCGTCCTGCCTCACTCAGTGCCGTGGGTGTGGCCTGCACAGACCTCAGCGCTGGGACTGTGAGACCGTCCCAGCGAAACCTGAACCTTTCAGGCCAGGCAGGGCCAGTATCTGATGTTTGCATGGAATTACTTCTCCTCTCCTTTTTTTGGTAAATTTATTTTCTTCCGTTAGCAGAAATCATGCAACTCGCAGACACAAGTAATTCAGAACCACCGCTGCTGGGAAATCTTGTCTCTACGTTCTTTCTGCTCAGATTTTTTTTTTTTTTTTTTGGTGTCTCTCAAAATGAAAGTCCTAGAAAACAGAACCCCATGTCCTGCTACAGCGCCCAGAGCAGCCCGTAGTGGGGCGGGCCCTGCAGCATTTGTCCCATGCTTCTGTTCGGCTCCCCTTTGTCACCTGTCTCCAGGCTGCAGGTGGGTGGCCTATGGTTTTGCACGGTGGCTGAGAAACAGTCTTATTAGTTGATTTTAATGAGTCCTCTCTGTTCGCCGTGAGACTTGTCTAAGGTCACCATCGAAGCCATAGCGCCCCGTTTGAGACGTGACCTCTCACGTCACGCTCTGCGGTGGAAGCGAAGCAGCCCGTTTGCTGCGGGAGCCGGCGGTGGACATGCCCTCCTGCCGTGGCTCCTTGGCCTGGGACGTGGTTTCCGATGACCCCAGCGCCGGCTCGGGCAGCTCCTCGGACAGGCGTCTTTTCTGGTCGGACCGTCCCTGCATCTTTCTCAGGATGCTCAGCTCCAACCCAGGCTGTGGGGCAGGAGGCTTCTCTCCCGCCGCACTGCTCTGCAGAGAGGCCCCGAGTTTGCCCAGCACCTCGTGCTCCTCACACTCGCCCTCCAGCCCCTGCTGGGCCCACACGCAGGCACCCTGCGGTTTACTCCCAGCTGTACGGAGGCACAGGTTTGAGACTTGCCAGTGTTGTGACATGTCATCATTAGATCATTTGCAGCCAGAGGGTCCTAGGGGACAGCTGGGACCAGTCCCTCCTGGGACATCTGAGAGCCTTGGGATGTCACTGCTTTAGGACAGTGACTGAAACCCCCCAACAGTGTCAGTTCCCTGCTGTCCAGACGCTCAGCCATCCCAGGATGCGGAGACTCCAGCAGGGAGAGAAAGCCCAGTGTCCTGGGCCCCAGGGTACCCGTCTGTGCAAGTCCATCCCAGCTGCTTCCCGCTGGCGCTGGGGTGACCACACAGCCACACACCCCGCAGCCCACCTGGGCACCTGGTGGGGACCGTGGGCGCATCTTCAGGTCTGGGGCTGTGTGCACTCTTGCTGCTCCTGGCTGCCTTCCCTCCAGAAGTGGGAGCCGAGCAGAGCCTTCTGGGGTCACCGGGCTCTGGGTTAAGCTGGACTTTTGACCTCTGACTGTGCTGTTGTCCCATGAAGCCAAACCAGCTGGGAGGGGTGAGACATTCCAGCCACTGCAGTTCTGGATCGCAGCTCCCTCACGGTTCGAGGGGACACGCGTGACTAAGATCCCGGATTCCCACCACGGGGCCTCCCTGCTTTCTCCCCTCTTCACCCCAGTAGTGCCCATTAAAGCCTGCTCCTTTTTTTCTTTTCTTTTTTTTAGAAGTTAGCAGCTCCAGAATTCTTTCTTTCAGACAATAATTTTATTATTTCTTTTGTTTATAATGTTATATTCATTTTAGGATGTTAAAATTGCATCTCTGTCTATGACTGTGTCACACTTCACAGGAGTCCTAATGTCCCTCATTATAATTTCTCTTCTTAAGTGGGTTGGGTGTAGTTGTGCTTTGCTTGATTTCCTTTTTGTTTTCGTCTTTGCTTTTTTCCCTGGGGATGTATTTTGAGGTTACCCTGAGGTTGGCATTAAGCATTCTGTTTATTTCCTATTTTCATTTGAAAGCAGATTAGTCTTAAATTCATTCTAACCATGTACATTTGTATTCTCTCTTCCTCCCACTTTTGGCATTTGGCTGCCTTATTGTTCTTAAGTGAGATTTCTTCACACTTTATAGAGCATCCTTTAGTGTTTTTTTTTTTTTTTGTAGAATTGGTTTTGTGGTGATGAATTCCTTTAACTTTTGCTTATCAGAAATGCTTTTTATCATTCCTTCAGTTCTGAATGATAATTTCACAGGTGTAGTATCCTAGGTTGAAAATCCTTTTCTTTCATCCTTTTGAATATATCCTGCATTCCCTCCTGGCCTGTAGAGTTTCAGTTGAGAAATCGCTGGCAGTCATATGGGGACTCCTTTATATGTGCCTCGTTTTTCTCTAGCTGCTTTTAAGATTCTTTACCTCGTATTTTTGACTTTTTGATGATAATGTGTCTAGGTGTGGGTCTGTCTGGGTTTCTTTTATTAGGGACTGTTGGAGCCTTTCAATACCGTTTCTTCCAATACAGTTTCTGCCCCCTTTCTCTGTCCCCTCCTTCTGGGATCCCTGTGATGTGAAGGTTGTTCCTTTTGATGTTTGTCCCATCGGTTGTGAGTTCTGTCTTCATTTCTTTTCATTCTTTCCTCCCTTGCTGGTCTTCCTGAGTGCATTCCCCTGCCCTATCCTCTAGCTCGCTGATTCCATCGGAAGCTTCATCCATCTTACTCCTGAGTCCCTCTGCTGAGTTCTTTTAGCTGAGCCATCATGCTGTTCATTCCTTCTCTCTCGCTTGTTCTCTTCCTCTGTTGCTTTCTTGATTCTATCAGTACGTGGATCACTGTTGCCCTAGACTCACTCTCAGGTAGTTGGCACATGTCTGTCATGTCTGATTTTCCCTGGGGTTTTAACCGAAGCCATCGTTTCACATCTGTTCTGTTTCTCTGTGTCTTCGTTCTGTTTGGCGTCTGTTATGCGTCTGGGTGAGGTTTCCCTGCAGTGATGGCCTGCGTGGGGTGTCGACTTCACCAGAGAAGCCTCGATCTTGGTTTGGACACTGGGAATTCTCGAGTTGTGTGGTGTCACCGCTGGTTGGATTTGTTGATGTTTTTAGGTGGACGCTGCCTTAGGACCAAGAGTCCGGCCTGCAGGGTTGGAGTTTGTGTGGGGGCTGCAGAGCCTTCCCCCAGTGTCCCCGCTCTGAACAGTAACAACTACCTCGTCGCTGGCCCCTAGTCAGCAAACAGGCTGCAGGTCCACCTCCAGTCACAGGCTGGCGCTGTGGAGATCGAAGGTTCCTTCCTTCTGGGACTCTCTTCCTCCTTTAAGCCCGGGGGCGGGATTTCTGGTGCTTGGGTCCTGGGGCTCTGGAGTACTGTAATTCTGGAGAATTCTCCCAGCCGCCTTCCAGTTAGGTGATGCCGTGCAATTTTCCTTCAGTGTGGGGGGGCTCCCACTCAGACCATGAGGGCCCTGGCCCTCCTGCCTTGTGCCAAGACCCTCTCCCGCTGCCTCGCATCCCAGTCCTGCTGGGCAAACTCCCTCCTGTCCTCAGAGCGACTCCTGGGAGGTTCAGTTCTTCCAGTAGCTCCATCACCTCCACCGCTTTTATCCCCCTGAGACTGCAAGTCCCAAATCCGAGATGCAGCTCTGAACCCTGACACCTTCACGGGCCCTCGTGGTGGTGATCACCACAGCTGTGTCTGCAGCCCCCAGGCAGCCCTTCCACGTCGTGTGTGTCTGAAGAATAGTGATTTCTAGTAGTTCTGTGGGAGGGTCCCAGCACGTCCTACCAGGTCGCCATCTTCACTGCCTCCTCTCTACGCCTGCTTCTCAAAAACAACGGTTATTGAAGGCATGTGCATCATAACCTCACATAGGCTGAAGGTGTGTGCATCGTGCAAATGAACATCTTTGTGTAAGACATCAAGTTTACCACCAAGAGTCCAGGTCTGTGCTTCACCCTATAATGGATTCCTTTACCCACTTTGCTTACCTCCCTCCCCTTTCCCTTCTGCAACCACCAATTTGATTTTATTGACTGAAAATGTTGTTTCCGTTCATTTGTTTGGTTTTCCTATACACCACATAGCAGTGCGATCATACCGTGTCTGCTTCTCCTTCTGACTCGCCTCGCTGTCATGATGTGCTCCAGTCCATCCTGTTGCTGCAGATGGCAGGATCTCATCTTTTTATGACTGAGTATTATTCCATCATGTTTATAGACCACGTCTTCTCTATCCATTCATCTGCTGATGCAAAGCCTACTTCTTAGAACCCAATGGCTCAGGGAGGCCTTCCGTCCCCTGGTCTGTGAACAGGAATGGACCAGATGGAGCACAGGCTTCAGGGAGAGCGCTGGACAAGAGGTGGAGAGACTTCATCTCCCGCCTCTCCTGCTCTAAACAGCACAGTCTGGGATTTGGCCACAGGGAAGGGATGCATTTACCACGTCGACATTGAGAGCCTGGCATGTGCTAGGACCTTTCTAGTTGTAGAAAGTGACCCAGAGTGTGGGCAGTGGACTTGGACATGATGTGGATGGTACTGCTCTCCCTGGGGCAGATGCTCTGGGGGCTTCGTGGGGTCTGCACACGAGCCCCAGGCAGTGCGCGCAGGAGATGCCTGCCCAGCAGGGGAATAACTAAGAGTAAGAATTCACTCAATATCCTCTCAATAGGATGGATCAGAAGAAGCGGGGGTCTTCAAGATGGCAGCCTCGAGCCACACATGGCTCCTGAACGGTGGTCAGTCCCTGTTAAGAGAAACCATACATCAGATTCCTGAGGCTTAGTGTACAAATAGTAAAAAAGAAAAAAAGAAAGAAAAAAGTCATTACTATTTAATACCGATCCACTTGAACTCTGTTTTGATCATACTGCACGGAACTGCTTTTCCTTGTTTCTGTAGGCATTTAGACGTGGCCCTAAACAGAAGTGACGTTCGTGACGCATGCTCTGTGCTGTGCAGGGCTGTCGCTCAGGGGAGCGTCTGTCCCCGTTGGAGGGGCGGGGGCTCCTGGGGAAGGCAGACTTCCTGGAGGCGGCCTCTGCCCGAGGTGGCGCGCTCACGTGGGCCTGTGGCTCCTTCCTTCTCCTGCATTCATCTCTGTTCTAGGCCATGATGATCCGCAAAAGCTGAGAGAACGTCAGATCATCTTTTCAGGGCTTGCTTAGTAAAGTTGCTGCGAGGACGTCCCTAATCTTTCCGCCACCTCCTTCAGGGTCCTCACAATGGTATTTCATTAGGAAATCTTGGCAGGAACCCGAGAAGCTGGAGGCTGCTGAGGTCGCTTCTTAGCGTCTAGACACCCGCACACTGGTGCCCCTGACTCCCGTTCTAACATTGGCTCTGCCATCAGTGGCTGCCCGGTCACCTTTGAGGGACCCAGCTCGTCACCTAGTGCTCAGTGTCCCCACACAGTGTCTGGGGGCCTTCCCGCTGCCGTCGCTTTCCCAGCCCCCAAGCAGGGCCCTGGCCCCACCGTCCTCGCCCCCCAGAAAACCCGCCCTCCTAAGGCCAGGGCTGCTCCAGGGAACCCCAAGGACGGGGTACCCCAAGTCTCTCCAGAGCTGTGTGCTCCCACCTGTCACCTTGTATTTGTTTTCTAGAACTCTCCAAGTCCCAGAATGACATGACCTCTGACAAGCAACTCCGAGCCGGGGGCCCCGGGCACAGCGCCAGCCGGTCGGAGCGGCGAAGCCAGTCTGACACGGCCATCAACGTCGCCGCCCGGGTACGCCCACTGCGCCCCGTCCCACCCAGCCCCCTTCTCCACAGATTTCCCTTTGCTGGGCTCAGGAGCGAGCCCTGCAGCAACCTGAAAGGCAGAGCTCTCCCCTCTGTGTGGGAGGCCCCACGTGAGGGTCAGAATTCAAGGTGGGTTTGGAAAAGGTTTAAACAGGGAGTGGCTCCACCAGCTGGTGGGGCTCAAGGCCGCACGGGGGCCAAGGGCTCAGCTGCCCAGGAGACCCGCCCTGGGAGCCCAGGGTCCTTCCTGCTTTCACTCCCACTTCAACACTCTCTGATCAGAACCCGCCCGACGGCTGGAAACGCTGAAGCAGCTCAGGTCCTGTCGGAGCCCCCGGGTCCGCAGAGGAGCTCGCCTCATCCGGGGTGCGTTCGGGGCGAATTAGGAAGGAGAGAAAGCTGGGTGCAGATCTGAGAATGGGTCCTCGTCCAGCCTGGTGACCAGTGGGCACCGTCCCCGCTGTGTCCAGGGCGCACGTGGCTCTGGATGGCTACACGGGCCCCGTCTCGTCCCCGCTGCTGTGGGCTCCATTCCTGATGGCCCCGGGCACACTGTCCCATAGGCGGGGGCCCATCCAGCCTGCCCTCCAGCTGGAGGGCCTCCTGCTCTCTAGGATTTCTCGTATGAACACTGCTCTCCCTGACTCGGGATGTCCCCATCACGACACCTGTCCTGCCCCGGCCCCAAGGATCTCATAAGGATCCCCCAGGTAGCACAGTGTCTAAATCGCTGTGCAAGTTGTCTCAGCTGTGTCCAGAGGGTCAGCATTTGCTGTCGTTCCCCTGGCACTAACAAAAGCTCTAGGGCAACAACCTCCCCTTTTACCGCCAGCAGAGAGGGACGGCGTTTGGCTCTATTTTACATTCAGGGAAACTGAAGCTTAGGGAGATTAAGTGCCATCCCCGGGTTCCACAACCAGAAAGTGGTGGGCTGCCTTGCTTGAGGCCGAATGAATCTGGAGCACGATTCTTGGCCGTCCCGTGTCTGCCGGTGGCTGGGAGCTGCTGCCGAGATGCAGACTGCAGTGTGAGGACTGACCGTGTTGCATGCGGAGGCTCGGGGCTCAGGCGCCCTCGCGGGAGCAGGCGGCTTGAGCGCACGCAATGTGTATGCAAGGCCTTGAAGATGCTAAAGGCCACCGTCCCAATGGGCGAGTGCCCTCCAATGAGGAGGGGTCAGTGCCAAGTTAGGGGGTGACATTCCAGGCAGGTTGGCAGTCCTTGTTATTTATGTCATTGCCTTCAGTTCTTCACGAAAATCCCAAGGAAGGTATTACTACTGCCACAAAGATATCTGCAGCCTGAGTTTCAGTGCCAGGCTCACCAGCACGTAGCCAGCAGATGGTGGACCCAGGGCCAGAACAGGCCCGCAGGACGCTGCATCCCAGACCCTTCTCCGCTGAAGGAGGACGAATGAGGGCCACCCAGGAGAGGGGCTCAGAAAGCGCCTTCTGGACGCACAACGAATTCTCTTCTTCACTGGGTGGATGAGCCTCTTGGAGGCTCGCTGAGGTAGTGACAGACGGGACTGGGCTCCATGGGAAGCCCTGAGGTCTGTGCTGTCCCTGACCCTATTAAAGACGGGTACTGAAACAGAGTGACAACCGAGGGGGAGGGGGAAACGTGGCCAGCATGGCCAGGCCAGGTAGACCAACTCGGAGACATAGCTGTCCCACCTATGGGGACAGGTACCCACTCCGGATGTCACACACCATGTGATGGGCATCTCAGCTCTGCGGGCTTAGCTTCGTCCCTCAGAGCTGACGTGGAGCAGCGTCACGACGCAGGGAACGGGCCTGCCACATGCGAGAGAGCAAGGCTGTCTGATGGGCAGAGCAAGGGGGCGCGGCGAGAGTCTCCGCCATGAGACACGTGTATCCCTCTTCCGGCCATGCCCCTGGTAGGACGTGCTTGCCACTTTGCAGGCAGCTCTCTCTCACTTTATTTGAGGTTTGGCTGTTCGAAGGAGCAGTTTTAGTCCCATGTTTATAAAGTACTCGGCGATCGTGGCATGATCTATAAATGCTGAATAATTACGGGTTGAGATTGAGTGTGTCTTTAAATAGGACCTTGTCAGACGGCAGGAGCACTGTCCAAACCACACAGCGCCTTGCGCCCCAAGCCCCTGCTGGCAAAGGAGGTGCCCCGCAGTACCCGCAGAACCGCAGTTGAATAGTGGGTGACTCTCTTAGCCAGCTGGGCTCTGGACGCTCGCCTCTGTCTCAAGCCTCTGATCATTATTACGTGTTCTGTTCTGAAAACGCTCTTGCATTTGAAGACCTCCCTTAAGCGTCGGCGAGCCAGGATTCTCCGAGAAGCGAATTCGCATCTCCCCTTTGAGATGTTGTGTGCGTCGCATGGGTGTTCGTGTACATCCTATTAACGTGTGGTTGGTGTCTCTACTGGTCACAAAACACACACCCGCTGAACGGAAGGAAGCAGAAGCAGCTGTTGGGAGGCCATCTCCAGGGAGAGGGACTGAGGACAGAGCTGCAAGAGAAAACCGTTCCAGTCTGTGCCCCGTTGTGTTCTGGAAAGTTTTCCCGTGGACACTTGAAATCCAGAGACACGACCCCACCCCAGGGCAGGCCCACCTGCGCTGCTCCCCACGTGCTGGCCATCCCTCAAATCTGAAAGCAGGAGGCTGCAGCCTCAGTTTCATCTGTAGGAATACTTGGTCAGAAGACTAAGGGCCACTAGTGGTCCCAGGACAGGTGACCCAGGTGACCCACTCTTTTTTAATTTAAATTGAGTTAATTAACTTATTTGCAAAACAATGTCACCTTTAGATGTGCAGGTCTACTCTGCATCAAATATCTGACCACACAGGGCAGGCCCGCCACTGCGTTTCAGACACTGTCCTCCACTGTCCACGGGGCCGCCACCCTTTGCTCCCGCCCTCCCCCCTCCCCTCTGGTGACCTCAGTTCTGTTGTCAAGGTCCAAGGGTTGGTTTTTGTTGTGTTTTGTCTGTTTTCTTGCTTTGTTTCTTTATATTCCATTTGAGTAAGATCATCCAGTATTTGTCTTTCTCCTGGTCTGTCTCAGCCTCATCCCCTCTAGCTTCTTCGTTGTTGCAAACGGGATGTCATGCTGTTTCTTTTCCTTCACAGCTGAGCAGTGCTCCACTGTGGATTAAGCCACATCTTGATCCCGTATCTGATGATGGGCACTTGGGTGGTGTCCATTTCTTGGCTACTGTGAGCGGAGCTGCCGTGAACATGGGGAGCAGATGTCTCTGTGAGCTAGTGTTGTGTTGGGGGGGAAACAGAGGCGGTCTGCTGCTCAGCTGGGGTTTCACGTTGCGCCCGGCAGGTAGGACCAGCCCAGCCCCACCGGAAGTTCGCTCTGACAGCCTGGTCAGCGTTTGTGCAGAAGGCAGCCCTTGGGAGTTTCAGTGATTGTTCTTCCGTCTTGTATTCCTGTATCTTATCTAAATAGCAACAAAACCCCCAACGGCCCATATTGTGTGGTTTGAGAGTTCATTCCTGTTGGATCAAATCGGCCCTCGTGTCCACTGGCCTTTCTGCGTATATTATTAAACTTAACTCTTTGCGGAGCAGACCTCACTCCGGGCAGTCATTTTCCTCTGGCCCAAGGTAGATGGTTACCGAAATGCATTAAGAATCAAGAGGGGAAAAGCAGTGTCTCAGAGATGCGGCCTCTGTCTAGGGCTCTGGTGCGCCGGGACGCGGCCGTCCCAGTCCTGGCGGGGAGTTGAACGCGCGGTTTCAGATGGGAGTTCTTGGTGGCTCACCACAGGCGTGCGCTCCAGGAAGGTTCTTCTAACCACTTTGAAGTACTTGTGTTTATTGAAGCTCGTTCACGGTTTTCCAGAGTCCTGACATTTCTGGAAGCACATTTGCTGGACACCCGGGATCGCGGTTTTAAAGAGGGTTCTCTCAGTTCTTTTCCAGAACTTTCTGCCATCAATTTTCTTCAATTTTCTTTTGTGTCTCAAAAACCATGTTACCTTTCAGAAGACCGAGCTAGGTGGTGTACTAAGCAATGGGAGTGACAGAATCTGAAATACTAATATTCAGGTCCATTTACTTCTTCCCGTCCTTGTCTATTTACTTTTCATGCTGTCCCCAAACGGAATCATCTTCCACCTTCTCCACCGCGTCCTCGCAGGCGGGCTGGGGTTCTCCTGCTCCCGTGTCCCTCCTGCCTCACAAGGGGGGACCCTCCACCCTTGCCCTGCTCAGGAGCTGGGTGTTTTTCCCTCTGGCCATTTCTCACTGGCCCCCAAGTCTGCCCCAGCCCCTCACCTTAAAAGATAAAAGTACCTGCTGAAAGTTCCCCATTTTGGCTGTCACTCCTCTTGAGCTCTCTACCCTCACTCCAGGTCATCTCTAGTCCCCTTTACCTGACTGGCAGCAGGGTGGCTGACCGCAGCCACCATCTTCTTCCATCACTTTGTCGTGTGTGACATAGTTGATCAGAATTCTGTTTTCTTAAAATAAACAAAAACACTCGGGCACACCAGGCGCCGCAGGTGTTCAGCTGGAGCTGCAGGCAGGACCAGGCCAAGCCCAAGGACCCAGGTTTGGGAGCCAGGGCCAGGGGGAGCGACTGAAGACAAGCACAACAAAGAAAATGTGCTTCCTTCTCTCCTTCCTTCTTTTTCTCCTTTCCAGATGCCGCTGCTCCCCCATCACTCTTCTTGAGTTTGTATATCGCAAAACCTATGCCTGCGCGTGAGTGCAAGTGTGGAAAGCACAGATGTGCAGGGGGAGACGGCCCTGGGGCAGCCGCTGGCACCCACGGGAGTCCTCATTTGAGAAAAACGGCCTCAAGCACAGTGCTCTTTTGTATTTTCTTCGTAGAGAAACTGACTTCGTACTTTACTCTCCATGTCAGTGGAGGCCGTGTCCGTGTTTCCCAGGCGCACACTCTTCATTCCCACACTCGGTTGTGGCATCTGCATCGGTACTCAGACCTCACGGGGGATGGAAACAGGGCCGCTGCAGAAATTGCCTGTCATCCGCGTAAGGGCCACGCTCAGCCAGGCATGGTTCCCTCACCAGGGGACGCGCCGCGTTGATTTTGCCGCCACTCTAGGGCTTTTCCACCAGGCCGTCAGATGACCGGTCCCAGAGGGTGACTCAGGGTGCCCACCCCCCACCTCTACGCGCAGCACTAAACTTTCCACTTTTTGTTTGAATGTTTGCTAATTCAATGGGCACTTTAAAAACATTTGAATCCCTTCCATTTCAGGCGAGCCTTTTCTCATCTTCTTATTGGAGACCTTTCACCGTCCCCTTGGGTCTCTGGCTCTTCCAGCCGCTGCCTTCTCCCTGCGTGTCTGTCCCCAACGCACCTGCCGTCTGCACAGCCTGTGCGCACACACGTCACATCCAGGTCTCTGCCCGGACTCCTGTCTGTAGCTGCACTGGTCTCCGGCAGGTCTGGGAGGGCTCTGGACTCGGTCAGCACACTGGTCATTCCACGTGGCCGCCTGACCCGTGGAGACGCTTCCCTTCAACCCTTTAACCACCCACTTAGGTCATCGAAGACCATCCAAGACGCCCTTCTGCGCACGCTCCCTCCTCTTTCTCATTGTCTGCATTGCAGGGGTGCGATGTCTCCCAGCCAGCGACCCCGGGACAGAGGACATTGTGTCTTCTCTCCATCCCCTTCTCCTCCTCCTCTTCCCACCCTCAGGTCATGGGTTGGTGGATTAAACAGAGTGTCCTCAGCATTGTCGGATGGAGTTGAGTTGACGTTCTGGGGTTGAAAGCATAAGCCCTCATTTGGAGACAATTGTTTCATTTGTTCTCTAAGGTTCTCATTTGTAAAAACTTCCTGAAAAGTGTGACTATGCCCCTGCTGTTGAATTTCTGAGTTCTTCCAATCTAGCATCAAAGCCGACAGTCTGGGTTAGGAAACTGTCCTTTCAGTCAGGAAGGGGTCTTCCCGTGGTGTTTATCGCTCTGCATACTAGCCCTGTCCAGTAGAATTTTCCAGTCACTGCCATGTGTGGCTGCTGAGCTCTTGAAATGTGTCTACTGCAATGGAGGAGCTGAATTTTTTCATTGTACCTGATTTTAACTATTTGAATTTAAACTGAAATAGCCACATGTGGCTAAGTGATTATCATATTGGAAAGCACAGCTGAATACATTCTAGAAGAAGTAACAACCACTAACAAAGAAATTTAAAAAATTTAGAGACACAGGGTGTGCCCTGGTGGAGCAGAAGTTGGGTCAATCACCTCTGAAGGAGCGCAGACCACATACCCCAGGGTTCAAGTTCCAGGCCCTGCGGTGGCAACCAGTGTGAACAACTAAATGAAAAATAAAACAACATACTTCCTCTTCCTCTCTTTTCCTGGCTGCCTACTGACCTTCATTCCTGCCTGCACCTTGCCTTTAAAGAAAATTTTTAGAGATACATTTTAAAGTTTTCCCTTTTTTTTCTGATTTTAGAAGATACATTTTAGAGATACATTTAAATGTTTTCTCTTTTTTTTTTCTGTGCATATTAGAACAAAAGCTATCAGGCTAATATTATATTTCATATGATTAAGTGTTGGGATCATTATTAAGACCAAAATGTGGACCTCAGTGTTTTTAAGACCATAAGTCACCCACCCGTCACTGATGATGAACAGCTCACAGCCTGATGGCGTTGCGTGGGGCCCTGTGGGTGTGTGTGCATGTGTCCAAAGGGAAGTGTGCCCTCTTCCTCGGCACCAGCAGGTGGCCTGTTCGCAGCAGCAGCAGCAGCGAGGAGTGACAAGCGGCGCTTCTGAAGTCACTACACTGGGTCACAGCCCAGCTGGAGCACCGACAATTCCTAACTGTTTCCTTTTCCAGAAGGTCACCACACCTGATGATCTGAAACCGCTCCATCCGGGGAGTCCCAAACGCCCTGCAAACCCCGTTCCCGAGCGAGAGGACGCTGCTTCCACTCCAACGGCCGAGCCTGTGTTCTCTGGAGGCCTGAGACACGTGAGTCTCGTCGGGTGCTGGGACCGTGGTATGTGGTCCCTATCGTGACACCAGTGGGTTGGCAGGCAAGGGTCGGAGGGAACGCTTGCTTTATGGGATTAACTGTTTTAACATATCGGTGATGCTTTGCTTAGACTGGGGACTGGTAAACGCTGGCTCTCTTTTGATGGTGGTTTTCCTGTTTACAACATCTTACTGTGAATACTTTCATGCAATGCAGATAGTAATTAACAGCGATATAATGATGTCTTTGATGAGAAGCGTGTAACTTTTAAATTTTCCTTTGTGGTTATTTGTGTCTTATCTACCACAAGTCACGATGATATGCTCCCATGTTTTCTTCTAGAACCTTTATAAAGTTTAACCTTTATGTGTGGGTCTGTGCTCCAGCCCGTTCATTTTTTTGACTGGGGTAAAATAGATTGAGGTTCATTTGTTTATAAGGAAAGGAATGAAGGAATGAAGGCCAGTAGGCAGGTGGTCAGGAGGAGAGAGGAGGAGGAAACATTTATTGTATTTAGCTGTATATCTTGGTTCTCCCTGACCTGGGACGTGAACCCAGGTCCTTAGGAGGTGAGTGGACTGTGCTACAGCTGGAGGCAGCTGACCAAACTGCTGCTCCACCAGGGCACGCCCTCACGTTGCATTTCTGTGGGCTAGACTGGTCTGCATACGACGACCCAGCGTTCTCTAGGTGGCGCCCACTGGTGGTGCCCTGTGTCTCTGTGCACTTCGCTGAAAGTTTATGTTTCCATCCGGGGGCCAGCAGCTCGGTGTCTGCACCCTGGTCGAGAACTGGGATTGGACGGGTTCACACAGTCCTCTGGGGGTGGGGCCCTCCGCAGCCTGCTGGGAGCTGCCACCTCCCCGGCCGGGCCCTCCGCTTCTTGATGTCCTTTTCATGAGAGCCCACAGCTGTGTGTCTGGGGCAGCCGTGCCCGGAGACGCCGCAGAGCTGTGCTGTGTAGCTGGGGTTTATACTCGAGAAGGGCTGGGAACCCTAGAGCCCTGAGGGGGCAGGTGGGCAGGGCAGCTCCAGAACCTTCTCTCCCAGGGCCAGCCCTTTGCTGGGATGAGACAGGGAGCGCGCAGGAGTGAGTGGTCTCTGGGAAGCTTCTCCGAGACGCCTGGAGTTCGCTTCCACCCCAGGTGGTGGGGGCTCCAAGGGCTCCGTCTCCTTGAGCCCGGAGAAGGAAGGCCGTGCCGGGAGGGGGCGGCGGAGGCGGCCCGAGAGGGCCCGGGCGGTTTCCTCGAACTGCTGGGGCCCCACGTGATGGGACCCCTACGTCTTCCTGACGTCCTCTCAGCCTTTTTCCCACCTGGCTAAGAAAGACAGAGGGCCCTCGCAGGAACCGAGAAAAAGAAATGTGTTCTTGGGCGCACACGGGGAGAAGCTCACACTCTAAAGGCCCGTTGGGACCCAGGAGGACAAGGGGATGTGCTGTTACAGGGGAGGCTGGTGCTAGGGACTGAGTCTCAGGCTTCAGAGAGGGGGCGGGTCGCATGGCTCGCAGCCCCAATCTGGGTCAGGGGAGCCTCTGTGAGGTGCAGGGGTGGGGCTGGCACGTGTGTCCGTCTTCCTGACTGGGTTCCTCTTCGCCTCATATTGTCTGGCCGGTTCCCGTTAGTTTCCAGGAACACATTCTGGAGATAGCCCAGCCACCAGCATTTTCTAATCTAGGGTCGTAAATTCTGCTGCTATCTGTCCCCTTGCTGGGTATGCAGCTCTGGCGATGCCTAAAAATAAGCCCAGCTGAGCCAGACCTTTGCTCTCGTGGCCTCACCATTTTGAGGGACTAGCCCCCACCCGGTGACAGCCTTCGAGGGCCAAAGCCCGCATTAGGTAGGGGTGTGGGTTAGCTGGCCCCTTCGGGGTCCACGGGCTTTGGTCTCCAACCTCATCCACTCCCACCTACCCCTGCTCACAACCACTCAGCACTGGCCTCCTGCCCCTGGAATGTGCCAGACGCAAGCTGCCTCAGGCCCTGTCTGTGGTTGTTTCTCCCCTGAGGGTTCCATGTTCCTCCCGTCCCTTCTTCAAGCCTTTGCTCCATGGTCAGTGTTCTGGAGGCCTGCCCCCTGCTCTGTTCAGCACTCCCAATGCCCTTAACTGCTCCACATCCTATCACCTCCCGCAGGCTGTATAATTAACCCGTCTTTGATCACTTTCTAATTCTCAAATGCCCAGAGTGGTGACTTACTGCTTCTTCCAATGATATGGATGGGCCGCTCCTTGCCACAGCTGTCCCTTATTTATGTCCCACTATGTGCTCGTGATGGCGCTCGGTGCTTCTCCTTTCAGTCATCCCCAGGGATGTGTCTTGTGGACGCTGTGATCCCATTTCACAAATGGGAAAACTGAGGCATCCAGAGGTTCAGACTTGCTGTGGCCGTAAGCCCTGGAGAGCCATGACCTGACTCCAGGGGTGCAGCGTTAAGGCCCAGTCTCTCGGTATCAGACCCACTTTGTTGAGCTCTTTCCTGGAGTGGTTTCCTGGCCCCGCCCTCTGGTGCAATTCCACCCACACCTGGGGCACCTAGAAAGGGTGATGCCGGGCTGGGCGGTGGGGGCGTGCATCCCCCTTGCACAGTCTCCGATGCTCAGGAGTTTCCTGCAAGCCGCATTCAGTAGGGCTCTATTCTCCTTTGTAAAGCGTTCCTGGATTCGTGCCTTAAAGTGCATCGTCAGGAGATTGCATTATTCTGCAGGTAACCCTAACCTGCTCCTGCGCACAGGAGCGACACTCCCACAAAGCAAAGAACCGATGCTACTGCCCCAAGATGGTGCCTCCTCGTCCAGGAGACATTACACACAGGAGCTGGGACTAGGAAAAGCGTATTAACTCTCCCGTTACAAAAGGCGAAATATAAAGAGACACTCCATAGGCAGAAACCGTCAACCTCCTAGGCAGTTAAATTTGGGCAAAATTAGTTCAAAGAGTGCTGTCATGGACCATTTTAGCACACTGTGTTTTTAACATACAGTTGTGAATGAAGGCGAGCAGGGAGGCAGGCAAGAAGAGAGAGGAGGAAGAACCATCTCTGTTTTATTTTTATTTAGCTGTTCGCACTGGTTCCTTTCCCCCGGACCCGGGACTTGAACCCAGGGCTCTGTGGCCGGCATCCTTTCCAGTCAATTGACCCAACCGCTGCTCCACCAAGGGGCGCGGTTTTAGCAAGTTTGAATCGGATGCTGCTGAGCGGGATGGGGCTGCGGGGGCCGCGGGGGCTGGGGGGCTATGGGGCGTGGAGCTGCGGACCTGTGGGGCCTGCGGGGGCCGCGGGGGCCACGGGGGCTGGGGGGGCTGCGGGGCCTGCGGGAGCGGCCTGTGACCTTGTCTGGTGTCTGGGGCTCGTCTGTGCTTCCCGCTGGCGTTGCAGTTGCACACGCCGTTTTGAAAAGAGAAGCCCGTCACCTGGCATCAGAGCTGGTGGAGCCGAGGAGCTGCTTCCCGGCCAGCCCGGCAGAGCCTGCGGGCCGCGGGCGGTCACATCGCTGCCGCGTCTCACTGTTTCTGCTGCTTTTCACGCAGCCAGGGCGCTGTTTTCTCTGCTCAGTTTGCGGTGTCCTCACCTTCCGTGCCCGCGAGGAGATGATGAACAGTCCCCCTCGCGAGTTTTGTTTTTAACGCGTTCACGCGACACGTGGACGCCAGCCGTGTCGGGTGGCGTCTGGTCAGGGTGGGCTTGGAGCGGTGGCCCCGTCCCAGAGCTCGCTGAGGTTTCAAAGCCTGTTTCCTTCAGCATTTCTGAATTCGGCTGCACGGATTTTTTTTTAAAAAGAGAAGTATATTTAGGTAACAGCTAGATGCAATTAAGGTTAAAATCCCCCAAAGAGACCAGATAGTTGAATTTACAAGGCGTTATCTAGAGAAGCCCGCTCCGGGGGAGTGCGCGCAGGGTGAGTGTAACTGTGTGCACTGCAAAACCAAGCAAAGCCGGCCGTGCGCGTCGTCATACATGTATGTATGTAATACACATGTACGCGTGACAGGTTACACATACGTATGTACATGCACACGTCTGTGTCTCCCAGTTGTTTGGGGAAACACATGTAATACAACCAACGAAGGAAAACAAGGATAATGAAGAGAAGTTCTGAAACAGCATGACTCAGGCCCAGGCCGGGGAGGGGCGTGGACAGGTCAAGGGTGCCGCCTAGGTCCTGGTGACACTATTTTATTTCAGCCGAGTGGTGGGTTCATGGGTGTTCGGTTTATAGTTATTGCTTAACTATATCTTGCCTTGGGCGGACTTTGTACTATTTCACAGTAGAAAAAAAGGAAAAGAAATGGTTTGCGCAGCTTACCAAGGGCAGCCCCACTCTGAAGTGGATTTTGAAGGTTAATAATGACTGCTGTGCACAGCCAGGCTTCTAAGTCTTTATCTGCAAACTAATCGAGCCTCTTCCCCGTCCTAGGAAGTAGATCCTTGCCTGACAGATGGGGCAGCTGAGTCTACAGACAGTCAGAGCGTCGTCCAAGAGTCCACAGCCCCCGAGAGTCAGGGCCCCAGACCCCGCCGCCTGCCACGGTGACCCCTGCAGTGAGGCCCGCCGTGTGTGCCGTGGCTTCAGTTGACTCCCAGCTTTGTGCCTTTGTGACTCAAAGGGCATCAGGCCTGGCCTCCAGTTTGCGTGGACAACGGTGTGACCTTCGGAGAAAGTCACTGGCAAAAATGCTCCCAGCCTCCTTGAGGAAGCTCTTCGCTTTCTCACGTATAAAAGTTGGCTGAGTTCTGAGTTGCTTTTCCGGGCCGTGACTTCTGTCTGGTTGGTTCCGTTTGCTTCTCCAAGTTTGCAGTTAGCGCCACGACTTTACCCTGACGACAGGGGAGACAGAAGGAGAAGCCTGCCCAGGGTGGCGGCGGTCGAGTCATAGTTATCTCAGATGGAATGCGGTGGCCAAAGGTTGGCTCTGCTGCCCTTTTATTATCTGAGGGTGTGTTTTCCCTGGCGAAGCGGGCATAGCAGGTGCATGACTCAGAGACACTGCCCTAAGTTGATGGCCTGAGGGACTGGGAGCCCGGACCCCTTCCAGCCCTCCTTTTGACCTGCTCTGCCACGTTTGGGTGCCACATGAAGAATGAGTAATTCTGGGGCTTCCCGCGCTCTTCATGGTTCTGGGCACCAGGGGGCGAGCCAGCCGGAAGCCCCTTTGTGCCCGTGCCCGAGTGGCTGGGCCCAGTGGGGTGCGTGGAGGTTAGGTCTGTCCTGCTGCCAGTGCTGAGCGCGCCCAGGTGCCAGCACCCTGGGATCTCTCTGGCCACCTCGTTTACTGCTCGACACCGCAGCCTTTCGTACTCTCCTACCCTCACCCTCTGCTGTGCCTTCTTCTCAACAAATAAACCTCCCTTTCTACTTTAGAAAAAAAGATCAGCTTGGAATTCCCTAATCCTCCTGGTACCCAAATAACCTCGCCTCGCCCCGCCCTCTGCTGCCCTTGCTGGCTGCTCGATGGAAGGCAAGATTCTCTTTCTTGCCTTCAACCTTGAAGCTATTTCCTTGCCCTTGAGTTTCAGCAATTTTATTGTCATGCGCCTACAGGGAGTTTCATCCTGCAGTATGTTCCCTCTGGAGTCCGCTTCCGTGGCCGAGGGCAGAAGTCCCTGCTGTCTCAAGGTTTCCAGTCACGTGGGGGAGACGGAGGCCCCCTGTCATGCGGCTCCAGCTTTGCTCCCGGCAAACAGCTAGCGTGGAGCAATGATCTTTTCCGTCTGGACCTGAGCTCCTTTGAGCTGGTTCCAGTCATCGTGAGGACGGTCCGTTTCCACTGGACTCTCCTCCGAGAAAGGAGGCCTGCGAGGGATGGCGGCCCAAGGTCCAGAGTGGACAAGCCCCCCTCCGTGAGGGGCCTGAAGCCCCGCGCGTGTCTCTAGGAAGATGAAGCTTGGGGTGACATTTGGGCCAGTCGGCAACAGCGTCCCAGCAACACAGCCGGCCTCTCGCATCGCCCTCATCTCAGGACGGGGGAACAAGGTTCTGCCACCGTGATAACCTCGAACGCCGGTTTCCCTCTCCCGACTCCGTCACAATGCTAACACGTCGCTCGGCTTCGCGCCTCCTAGCCCTTGCGCCTCGGCGTCCTGGCCCCACGCTGCTGGCCTGCGGACACTGCCCCACGGGAAGGCCGGGTCAAGGGCAGGCCGGCCTCCCGCCTCCCGGGTCCTGGCTTGTGTCCTGCCTGTCCTGGTGTCTCCAATGTCTTGAGACAGCGCTTCTCGCTGAAGTCAGTTTTCCGTCTGTTTTGGGCAGAAAAGGTGGGCACAGAGTTTAGCGTGAGTCCACGATGATAACACTTCAGTGACCCACATGCCAGGCCTCCATCTGCGCTGCTCCCCTCAGCTCCCCGCCGCCCTCCCACCGCCTTCTCTCTTCCTGAAGTTCCCTCGCCCACTGGCCTCCGCACACTTCGCCACACAGCGCCGGGTCCCTGTCACTGGGCGCCCTCGCTGGAGACCGAGTCCTGCAGGCGGCAACACTCCAGGACTCCGGGGCCGATGGGGCACAAGTGTTAAGCCCATCTCCACTAGAAGGGACCCAGACGCCCCAGCAACGTCATGCGTCTCAAACCCACCTGAGTTTCTTTTCAGGATCTTTTCCAGGCGAGGGTAACGGGCTGGGAACTAAAAGCACTTTTCTTACTTTTCCGATTTCTATCGAGTCAGCACTGAGGCTGGTGACGTGCACAGTGAGAGCATAAGGGCGTTTCTTCTGTCTTCCCGGCACAGGTATTTCCCTTCCTACCTGTGTCATCTAAGCTGAGCACATCCGACCTGATGATGACAGCTTTGGTTTTCAGCTTAGGTCCCCAGAGAAATATCATTTTTCAAGAAACATCTATTTGGTTGTTCTTTTATTTACTTATTTAATTTGGTTTCTCATCCCGGCCCTGAGTCTTGAACCGGAGTCCAGGGGCTTTTTGTGGTTTGGAAGCCAGTATCTCAGCCTCCTGGGCCGCAGGGGAGCGCCCCAGGTCCCCACAGAAATGTAAACGCCTTATTCGCACTTCACATGCATCATTCCATTGACGCAACTGTAACCCTGCGAGCCCAATATTCATTTTTCCACTTTGCCCCGGACGCAGCCAGTGAGCAGCAGCACCAGCATTTGATTCCGGATTTACCAGTTCCCTCGCGTGGGCACCGAGTCTCCACTCGGCTGCTTCCCACGTGAACAGTGTCTGTCCTGCTGACAGCTACCTTTGCAGAACTGCAAGGAGACACTCACGTCATCCCAGGTGATTGTGTGGCCTTCACTTTTAGACAAAACCAGAGCTGGGCAGACAGCCCTTTGGGGGACGCTCCTTCCTTCTCCTTCGGACAGACTCTGTGGCAACTGATTTTTGGCAAAATACATATTGGTGTATTACTAACTTCATGTGAGTCAGGACGCATGCTCTGTGTGAATTTTCATTTATTTACTATCTTGAAGCCAGAACTGCAAAAAAAAGAGAAAGAAAAGGGATCAAATGTGATGTGATTTATTTTACCTGTCATTCTTGATTTCAGGGAAGTTTAATTAGCATCAATAGCACTTGTGCAGAGATGGGCAATTTTGACAATGCCAGCGTCACAGGAGAAATTGAATTTGCCATTTGCTATTCCTTCGAGACCCACTCTTTAGAAGTCTGCATCAGAGCCTGCAGGAATCTTGCCTACGGAGAGGAAAAAAAGAAAAAGTGCGACCCGTGAGTTTCGTGTTCTAAGTGTTGACGTAAGATGATAGACACATTGATTCTAAAGTTTAGAAGGAAAAGGGTAAGTCCAGGGATAAACAAGACAATAGAAAGAAAGAAAAAGAGCAAACAGAAAAAGGCTTATATCAAGAACAGTAAGAAAGCGGCAGAAATTCAGTGTGTTACTGAGACCAAGTTCACCCAGCCGGCCAGAGCAGGGCCGGGAGTCGGATGCAGGCCCAGGCGTGAGGGGAACGTGTGTGATTGGGGTTGTTAAAAGTCGGTGTCGAAAAGATGAGCTTCAATAAACGGTGTCAGAAAATTGGACTTTCCATGTAGGGAAAGTAAAATTAAAATCCTGTGTCACACAATCCATCAACATTAAAATGCCCCCCCAATTGGTAGACAGAAAACGGTCTTTTAGCATTATTTTAACATGCATTTCCCCGATAGTCAAGAAAGATGAGTGACTTTTTGTATGTTTTTATCCGCCTCAGCCACGCACACTTCTGCTGTGAGCTTCCTCTTTGTGTCCTTCACTCATTTTCAGTTAGGCTGCTGCTTATTTTCATATATATTTATGAGACTTCGGCTTTTTTAAAAAGCCCATTTTGAATGTGGTTCTTTGTTGGCTGTATGTATGGCACCTTTTTTCCTAGCTGTTGATTACCTTGTACCATTGTCTGTTGTGACTCTTCGTGGTGACAGTGAGACGCAGGTGCGCTCATGACGACGCTTCGCTCCACCCCAAGTTATCTTCTTCTTTGCTTCCTTCTAGTGGAGTTTTTCACACGTAGATCCTTTTATATTAGGACTGGAATTGATTTTCCGTGTACGCTCCAGCTAAGGACCCCTTTCCGCCTCTCTTTTTCCCTGCATGGAACACTTCACCTCACTGAGTTCCCGTTGGAAAAGCGGCGCCTGGTCGGGGCAAACGCGCCACTGCTCCGAGACCCATGGGGGCTCCGTGGTTCGGACAAACTAGGTGCATTGCTCGAGCACTCAGAGTCCCCAAAACTGTGTCACTCCTGTAGTTCCAGCTGCTGGTTCTCTTATCCCCCCACCTAAACCATATGCCTCAGGGAAACTGGAAGAGTCGCTATTCCAAAACGCTCCCTGACTTTTACAGCCGAGAGGCTTTCCTGATGTTTGTGTTGAGACTGCTTTCGTAAGTAGAAATCGTCGTTACCTCTAATCCCATCAGCTGCATTTATTCACCCTTGGCCCGCACATATTGAGTCTCCCACAGTCTTAAAGAAAGGTCCAGGCAGGCATGAGGGCAGGCAGGCAGGTAGGAAGACAGACTTTACTCAGTGGTCACTCGTCTGTTCCCCACCGGCCCTGGGTCACGAACCCCGGTGCTTTCTGCTACGATTCGTAGTGATGCGAGTGACAATACTGACATGGCATGGGCAGGGGACCCAGTGTCTCCAGGCTTCAGTCTCCTCACTGTAAAACGGGGAAGATCACAGCACTCACTTCAGAGAATCGTGGGGTTTCCCTGAGTTAGCCTGCCGTCAGCCTGCGGAATGGGGCCTGGAACACAGTAGACATTCAGCGAGTTTTTCTAAAGCCAGGGGTGTGCGCAGAGAAGTAGACTGCAAGGTCGAAAGAGGCCTCTCCTTTCGGCTGTGGCCAAGGCTGAGCTTCTCATGTGAAGGGTAAGACTTCACGAGACCGGTCAGAGGACAGCGACGCGGGCGCGAGTTAAACAAAGAATCAGAGGGATCGGAGTTGTGTCCAGCCGAGTGGAGACTTTGGTGGACAGCTGAGGCCTTCAGCGGCCCCAGAAAAGCCTTAGCTGAGTAGTAGGGCATCTAACCCCAGAGCAGGAGCCTAACTGCCCTCACTCAGCAAAACAAAGCCTGGGAAGCATCAAACCGAGTCGCCAGGGAACCTGCTAGAACAGAGCTCAACACATTTTAAAGGGAAAACCCTGGTCCAGAGAGATGCTGCGAGGACGGCAGAGGAGGACGCATCCCTGACTCCCCATGCAGATGACAGCCCGGCTGGAAGACCGTCTGATGTAGCTCTCTGGAGCCTGGAACCTGCTGACGTCTGGTGACGACCAGGGAAGGCTTGTGCGGCCCACGGGGTTCCTGTCAGTGAAGTCCAGCTCACGATGCAATGGAGGCATCATGACCCTGGCCCCTTCGTATGCAGCTGTGGGTGCGAGGGTGGAGGGTGATGTATTCGCGTGTAAAAATTGAAAAACTTCCACCAACCATCCTGTATCCAGCAAAACCATTCTTGAAATGTGACGGAGAAACGTAGACATTTTCAGATAAATGAAAGCTGAGGAAATGTGCTCCCCAGACTTGCCCTTAGAGAAATGTGCGTGGGACCTTCCAGGGCCAGTGGGTGCGAGATCATCACGTGAGCCCATGCGAAAAAATGGAGATTCCAATAAAGGCAAAAGCATGAGCATTTATGTATAAAAGCTCATACTATTGGCGCAGCGGTATACATTTCCACTTTTTGTTTGCTAAATGGCTTAAGGCCTGATATATTTTTTTAAATGATTAATCCTAAAGCTAGTATTATAACATTGCTATTTAAAATCCACATTTTGTTTTCAAGATAATTTAAGGAACTTACATATTTAGAGAAATTATTATTAGCTTATGTTTTTGGTCACACAGTGTATAAATAAGTGGTTTTTGGAGCAAAAAGGAATGGGGACGGACTGAAAAGGAACAGAGTTTTTGTCAAGTATTGAAGGTAAGATGTTATAAATTCAAATGAGAGTGGTACAGCTTTAAGATTTTGAATGTAGTCCTCGCGGCAACCATAAAAAAAGCTCTCAAATACACACAACGGAAATGAGAAAGTAATGGAAACATTTCACCACCAAAAAAAAAAAAAAAAATCAGCTAAACACAAAAGACTGCAGTAATGTTGGAAGTGAGGGACAAGAAAGCTTAGAAGACACAGAAAACTGGAAAATGCACACACTTGCAGAAATTAAAATACTCTTAAGCAATGGACCAAAGAAGAAGTCACAAGGGAAATTAGAAGGTGCCTAGTGACAAATGAAAGTGAAAATAATAGAAGTAAAATAGAGAATAGAAAACAGTAGAGAAAATCAATAAAATCAAAAGTTCCCTCTTTGACAGAATCAACAAGATTGACAGCCCTCTAGCCAGACAGACAAAGAAAGAGAAGCCCCCACGAGTAACATCCGAAGTGAAAGTAGCGACATTCTAGTTTCACAGAAATAAAGAATCCTGAGAGCACCGTGAACACCGATAGGCTGACAAATTCCATAACCGAGATGACAGTGACAAAGTCCTAGTGAGATAACTTACCCAGACTAGGCCCCAAAGAAACAGGAAACCCGCGTGACCTCACGGGTGTCACAGAGCGGGTTTGTAGGTTGGCATTACGCCGCGGGGTTGGAAAGCGCGTCCCTGCTGCTTGGTGGGTTGTCCCCGCTTGCGGGCCTGGACAGCCTAGCGCCCGCTCGCCACGCACACTGCAGACGTGTGGGCTGCACTGTGCGCACCAGTCAGAAGCAGGAGCCAAGCAGACGTTCGTCAGGAGGCTGAATGGACTGGGACATCTTCACACAGGACACAAGACGCAGAATGGCAGTGAACCACAGCGACCCGGCGATGCCGACGAATCCCAACCACTGAGTGCACAGCGAGTTGTCGAGGACTGTAGGCAGCTTGAGGCCATGTGTCCAGGGGTTCCAGACCAGTAAAACCTCAGCAGCATGTTGTGAGGGGCGACACCGCCAAGCGGTGACACCCTGAGGAAAACCAAGGACTGAGAGCTCTGACGTGGAGAGTTTGCTCCTCGTGCGGACCGACTGCAGCTGGGAAGCGCGGGCTTCTGTGTTCTGTGTAAAATGCTCTGAGCGCTGCAGGTGTGTGCGGCCTCCTGAGGGCCACACGTGAGGTCTCAGCAGGAGGGTTCACCAGCAGATGGACCGTGGACGAGGTGGCAGTGAGCAGTGACTGAAAGGAAGAAGAGACAGAGACCCAGATCACCATGCTTTTTGCTCAAGGTGGCCTGTGGGGTGGGGACCGGGCCAGGCAGGGTGTGGGCACTGACATCCCCAGAGGAGCTGGAAGGGGGCCTAGAACAGGAGTCAAAGAGCAAAGGGCTGCCACGCTGGCTGCAGCCCCCCAACCAGCGGGGAGCCCCGGGAAGCTGGTCCTCATCAGCCGGGAGGACAGTCTTCCAGGTCCCACAGGGAGGAGCAAAGTGTGAGGCGCGCACGTCTGTTTTTCTCGTTGGGGGCGGGTAGGATGAGTGGAGACGAGTTGGGGGGTGGGGGCGCATGGCCTGCACATGCAGGTGGGTAAGCGACCGGCCGACCTCTGGCCCCAGGAGCCTTGGTGCATGGCCGTGTTGAGTGACATGGACCCCAGGAGTAGGATGAGAGCAAACCAGGGGCTTCCCACACCCAGAACATTCCAGAAGATTGTGGCCAGCAGTGGTGGAGACAAACTGTGCTGACCTCATTCCTGTTAGCGGTGGTCACTAGGCCCTTTCCAGGGACCCCAAAGTCAGCAGCAAGCAGAGATCCGAAAACACAGACAGTGATGCTCTCCTCTCAAGCCCGTTGTCTTGCTCACGGAACTTTCCCCGTGTCCCGTCTCTCTCTGGCCGTCAGCTACGTGAAGACCTATCTGCTGCCCGACAGATCGTCTCAGGGGAAGCGCAAGACCGGCGTTCAGAAGAACACGGTGGACCCCGCCTTCCAGGAGATCTTGCGGGTAGGTGCTGGCCGCTCCTGGACTCTGGCCCCACGCGGTCCCCAGCTCCCGAGTCAGGCAGTAGAAATGCAGACACGTCACTGTTTGTGCAGGGCTCTGTCAGTCAGCAGTGAGTGGGTGCACAGTTCAGGGACGGGCAGAGCCGCCGGGCCTGACAATAGCTTTTGATTCCTGGCTCCCGAGAAAATGAAGCGAGCCAGTGTTTAGCAGGGGCGTGGCCTGCTGAACCGGACGCCCCAGGGATTTTCTCAGCAGGCGGCCGTAAATGAATGACTGGGTCACTCCGAGTCACTCGAGGGACTGTGTGAAGTGCCCTATCTGGCAGGCCCACGTTTCTTACTATTTCATGAAAGAAAAGTCATTTTCTAAAAACATTTTCCAGAGAGTTGTTGACGTTTCACTCTTGGGAGCTAAGAAATGTGATTTGTGCTGCAGGGCCGAGCTGGGTCGGGCCTGTGCAGAGTAGGTGTGCGGCACCCAGGCAGGAAGGACAGCCGGCCACTGTGAGGCGCCCGTCCTCGGGGCAGCCCCGACGCCCAGGTCTCAGGCCCAGGAGAGGCGGGGGCGCTGCTCGCCTGCTTTGCGAGCAGGGCATTTGTGAACTCAGCCAGGGCCAGCTGGTTTGTTCAAGAACAACCAGTGTTTTGTGGCCCGGTGCCTTCCTGACCCCCTGGGCTGGGTCGTGGCTCCTCCTTTACCAGCGGGGAAACTGAGGCTCAGAGAACACTTAGGACAGCTCCAACCCACCAGAGACTAGCAGGTCACATGCATAGGAAAGCCCAGGGCATGAAAACCCAGCAGATCCTAATTCTGCAGGCACAGGCAGAGCCCGGTGCGGGGGCCACCCCAGTAGCAGTCCACACGGCCATCAGATGGTTTGCCATGTGCTTGCTGCTAAGAGAATTTTGAAAATCTGTGTGCTTCTCACAGTTAAGCCGATATCTGAATAAAACACCAGCTTGCCCTGTTTCTAAACTGGAGTAACAGTGGTTTCTGCCAGTGCTTAATTCCAGCATCGGCCCCACCTGACCACACCAGCCACGGGCAGAGATCGCGTGGGGGGTGGGACTGGGAGCCAGGCTGACCTGCGTGCTCACCTGCAGTACCAGGTGGCGCCTGCCCAGCTGGGGACGCGGCGGCTGCAGGTCTCCGTGTGGCACCTGGGCACGCTCGGCCGGAGGGTGTTTCTTGGAGAAGTGATGGTTCCTCTAGCCACGTGGGACTTCGAAGACAGCATGACTCGCTCTTTCTGCTGGTATCCGCTGCGGGCCAAGGTGACGTCTTGAACCGCCCCACCTCACTGTGAGACCAAACCTCTTCTCCCTCCACCCTCCCTCCCTCCCTTCCTTCTCTCCCTCCCTCCCTTCCTTCTCTCCCTTTTTGTAAGGAAAGGAGCAGGCCGGAATGAAGGTGAGCAGAGACAGGCAGAAAGAAGCATACATTTTATTTATTTGTTCATCTTGGTTGTAACTAAACTCAGTTTCAAAATGATCCGAGCAAAAACCTGCCCGTGAGGTCGTGGGCCCATGAAACTTGGGGCTGTTGTGACCTCCCTCACTGGCTGTGACTCCACAGGCACTCCCCCGGGGAAGGGCTGGGGGTGGGAGGCGGAAGGGTTTCTGCTGCTCACGTTGGCTCAGTGCAGGAAGGTCCCGACCGCACACCAGTGTGTGTGCTTCCCCGTCTTGTGATGGCCTTGAGGGCCCATCTGCTTCCCCGAGTCCAGGGCAGCTCGGTGTCAGCTGGGGACGCTGCTGTGGCCAAAGTCCCAGTCAGGTCCAGCCCCAGCATTCGGGCTGGAATAGTATTTCTCTAGCAGCCCTGGGTCCCCGGAACAATGAAAGAGGAGACTGCGCCCACCTTTGGGAAGGCAGATGTGGGGTGTCCTGTATGGCCATTGGAGTGGGCAGGTGGGTGGACAGGGGACTTGGCCTTAGGACAGCCAGGCTGTGGTGCAGGAGAGCCTGGGAAAGAAGGGGAGCATTTCTGGGGAGGCAGCTTTCACATTCCTGGGCCGAGACTCAGGACTGGGCCAGAAGGCATAGGAGACATGCTGGACAGAGGACGAGGGCTCTGTCCTCTCTTCTGGGATGCCTGTCCCTGGAGACAGGCCAGTCGGAGGGGCTGTCCCATGTCCTTATCACCCGGCCTGCTACTTCACCTCTCTCCTCCGAAGCCGGAAGTGCTGACTCACCAGGCCTGTGCCCAGACGCAGTCGTTTCCACACCCTCGCTCTCTCTGGGTCGAGCCCCGTGGTCGCTCTCTCTGCGCAGCCCCCGCGTCCTCGCTGTCTCTCCTCGACACATCTGTCCTCACACCTCCACGTGGGAGGACCTGCTTGGAATGTCCCCACAAGTCTGCCAGGGACCTAAGTCCCGCCTCCTCCGTACAGGCCGGACTGTCCCTGCCAGATGGCTTGTCCCCAGCACCCCGCACTCTTCTTCCCCAGCACCCTGCACTCGGGACAAGATGAACCCAGTCTGGTTCCCCTTTGGCTAAGAGGCGGCCTTCCTAAGGCCAGCTCATGGAGGCAAGCTGCCCCGCACTGGACCAGGAGTGCCTGGCCAGAAGGGTGCTGGGTTGGCTCAGGTTTCTGAAGCAAAGGGCAGAGGCAGCTTTATCTCACTTGCCAGCTAAGGGCCGGCCTTCTGCGTCGAGCAGTCAGGAGGCCAAGGAGATTGCAGAGGGAGGCTGCCCCGAGGAGTCCTCACCCAGCCCCACTGGGGAGCTCTCCCTGGAGCTGGGGCGACAGAGGGAGTCGAGCCCTCCTGACCCCTCTTGGCAGTGCCTGGCATGTGGGGGCATGAGGTGGGGCAGCTTGACTACTGACCCGGATGGGCTCCGGGGGTGGGGGTGGGCAGAATGGCCTCATTTACGGTGTCAGGCTCAGGTGTGTTAGGTTTTCCTCGGTGCCTCCTATGCCCCACTTGCTCAGCCACCTGCCTTGGCTGGTGGGCGGCTGGGCAGAGCTGTCCCTGCACGGTGGGGGTGACGACCGGGGCAGCCCTCATCGTGAAGCAAAGTCCTCCTTCCCGGCTCTCCCAGGGCCTCAGAGGCTTGGCAGGCCGTGGGTGGTGAGTGGTGGCGGGGAAGGACAGACGGACGGACGGACTTAAGGATGGGCTGAGGCAGGAGGGCTGAGGCTACGGGTCGGGGATCTGACGTCTGCCTCTGCCTCCAGGCGGAGAAACTCGAAGATGGTGCCCCTCCTGGGAACAACGGAGAACTTGCGGTCCGGGCCAAGCTGGTCCTCCCCGCAGAGCTGCGAAAGCCGCAGGGGACTCAGGAAGGTAGGTGGCCTCCGGCCCCTGACCGTTCGCTGTCCCTGTGTCACTGTCCCCAAAGCCTGGAGCCGCAGGCACTTTGCCATCTCTGGCATCCACACACGCCCTGAAAGCCGGGCCTCTGCTGGAAGCGGGTTTTCTGTGGCCTGCAGCCCGCAGGGTGACCAAGTGCACCTGTGTGCAGGACAAGCAGGCTGGACAGTGAGTGCGGCTTCCTTTCCAGGGACGGCAGGTCAGCCGCCGCACGACGGCCAACTCTGTCTGGTGGTGCTGGGGGCCCGGAACCTGCCTGTGCGCTCAGATGGCACCTTAAACTCGTTTGTTAAGGGGTAGGTATGCGAGTCCCTCAAATATCGCTTATCGCTGACCTCATACACACGTGCTCAGTGCCTCGGAAAGGAACACCAAAATGTTTAAGTCACTTTAAACTCATTTTAGCTTTCCCGTGAAAAGCTGACCAAGTGTTTGTTAAAGACTCCGGCTTCCAAGGAATCATGGGATTTGGACAGGTCGTGGCTAGATTTTAACCCAAAACCCAATCTTATTAGTCCTTGTCCTATCAGTAAATTGGCATTTCCGGACGGAAGTGGAGAAGGAGAAAGTGGTGTGTTCGGTAAATGTCTCCTGAGCTTAGCATCCCCTCCTGGACTAGCAGACGGAGGTCTGTCCACATTTCCTTCTCGAGGACGGTCGTGCCGGTGCCCCCAGAGTATAGCAAACACCGTTAATCATCGCACTGACTTGCTTCGTCCCCCGTCAGCGACATCGTGGCAAGACGGCGGTCCGCCTAGCGAGGTGCACCTGAGTTTGCGCCCTAACCCTGCTGCTCTGTGTGGCCCGGGGCAGGTGGCCTGGCCCTTTGAGCTTGAGGTCGTGACAACAGTGCTGCAGAGTGAAGGTGTGGGTCGTCCTGCCCGGGAGCAGGCCTGAAAGCTGTGCTGCTGTCTGATGGCAGGTGCACAGGAGACCATGGAGACGGCACGGGGCCTGGGACTCCAGAGGGATCTTCATCCTGTGATTCTCGCTCTTCGTCTCGCTTGTTTATTCTGCAGTGATTTGGAACTGTCTGATGGATGCAGGTGTTCGGGGGCAGGTGTGACAGGTGTGCTTCTCTCCCATAGCTGCCTCACTCTGCCCAGTGAGCAGAAACTGAGACTCAAGTCGCCGGTCCTCAAGAAGCAAGCCTGTCCCCAGTGGAAACACTCGTTCGTCTTCAGTGGCGTGACTGCCGCCCAGCTGAGGCAGTCGAGTCTAGAGCTGACGGTCTGGGACCAGGCCATCTTGGGGATGAGCGACCGTCTGCTGGGAACAGCCAGGCTGAGTGCCAGTAAGTGTGAGATGCGTACTGGGCCCAAGGCGGGACTTCTCCCCGGTGGCTCCCACATGGAGGCCCCGGGGAGGAAAGCGAGCCTGCCCAACGGCAGCCCTGCCGCCCGAGTGGACATTACCAAGTCCACCGGTCTTACTCTAATTGCCCGATAATGCGGCCAAGTATTTGAGCAATTCGAATCAGATTTAGAGCTGCTAAGGAAGCAAAACTTACAGGCCTCAAAAGGGGTTAGGAACAGGATTGGCCTTTGTTTCTGGTGTCAGTGACAAGAGGATTATTTTCTGAAAGGAAAATGCCTTCTCAACCCCAGCAAATGGCAATTCAGAAAGCCAGCAAATGGGCCCAGGTGGCGCGCCAGGGGCGCAGCGGCATCTGGGGGCGGCTCTGGGCGGCTCTGCACGCCCGCCTGCCAGCAGTGCCCCCTAACCACGGCACCTCCCAGGCCCCCAGCTGTTGAGAGGAATGTTGTCCACACCCCTTTCTCTAAGCAACCCTGATCCCGTCTGGCGCCCCACCCACCAAGGCCACGGCAGGGTCCCCAGCACGGGCCCCTCTGGGAGGACCTGCCCAGCAAGCCACCCGGTCCTCTCGCTTTCAACCCACAGCAAAGAGAAGTTTGGGTTTCGCAGTCCCCAGTCCCCAGAGCGCATGCAGGACACCCCCTTGCTGCCAATGTCGGGAGTGTGAGGGGCATGTCTTTAGAATGGCTGACGTCTTCATGTGGGTTTAGGTGGAGGTGAAGAAACCTTCACACTTGTCTGGCTGGTCATTTTGTTTTGTTTTTAAAAGAAAGGTGCAGGCAGGAATGAAGGTGAGTAGGCAGGCAGGGGGAAAAGGAAGCAGCATTTTTTACCTCTGTATTTAGTTGTTCACACTATTTCCCCCCGACACCCGGGGCCAGAACCCAGGGTGTGTGGCCCGTGCTCCTTTGGAGACAACTGATCCAACCAGGGTGCCTGACCTTCATTTTTAAAAGGCCGAGAAACGGGATTGGGACGTGGCAGCCCGGCCCATCACTGACTCTTCTGTGCTCCCTCGCAGGGGAAGCGCCCGCGGGCGGCGCCAACCCCTGCCCTCAGGCCCGGCTGCAGTGGCAGAAAATCCTCTCCAGCCCCAACCTGTGGACGGACCTGACCCTGGCCCTGCACTGAGGCGGGCGCCGGCTGCAGCGGGCTCCGAGTGCGACGGGCGGTCCGCTGAGCGGCCTCCATGGCCATTCGGGGGAACAAGACGCACGTGCGACGGAGGTCTCCAGTCCCTGTTGCCCAGCGACGGCAAGGCGACGAACTCACCTAACTGCCTTCTCAGAATGCTCCCCTCAGGAGGCAGTGTGTGGCCCGTTACACAAGCCAGTGTCACCCGTCAGTCCCGGTTGGTTGTCTGCACTTTGCGACGTGGAAATGGCCAATGTCAATAAATGTTCAGCAGTTACCTGATACCTGATAAAGTCTCCAGGCTTTATCAAGTGGTGGCCTTGTTACATGCACCTTAAAGAGAAAAGGGAGGCTGTGAGTGAGCCCTCCCCTGTCCGTGGACTGTCCAGGCTGCCGGCCCCACAGCGAGACCTGCTCCCACAGGTGCTCTCCCTGTCTGGGCACATGGGGTTAATGCAGCAGGATGAGCAGAGCACGGAGAGGAGGACATGAATGAGCAGAGCATGTGGTTTCTTTTACAGGAAAGGTGCAGGCGGGAATGAGGGCAAGCAGGCAGGCAGGAAGCGGAGGAAGCAACTTCACTTTCATCGAGTTCGTCTTGGTGGTTCCTCCCAGCCCAGGACACAAACGCGGGTGGGTCCTCGGGATGCGGGCTTCGCCAGCCAGAGGCAACAGACCTAACGACTAACCCACCAGGGCATGCGCATGCTTTCAGGATGTGGCAGGAAAGGCGGGCGGGCCAGAGGAGGTTGTTGGAGGCAGAGACGGTCGCCAGGTCAGGAGCCCCCTCCTGACTATCTCATTATTAAGGGAGTATTTTCAGAGTGCGCGGTCAGTGTTACAGGTGTGACCGCTCGTTCATCAGCTTCACTGCCGCCCTGGGGGTTACACAGTGCCGCGATTACATGGTTTTCAATATGGAATTCTTTTATTATTCTGTAAAAGGTAACAAAATATACAGAATGAAACTTTCCCTTTTTAACTACCATTACAAACCCACATTATCATGTGTATATAAACACTACGCTCCGCAGCTGATCATTAAGGAATTTGGTGCGGGAGTCAACAGTAGTCCTCCAGCTGGAAAGCGAAAAAACCAAACGAAAGTTTATCCAAGTACGACCGACACCGGTCGTTTCTCCCGAGGGCCCAGTGGGGCCTCGTCAGCGGAAGGAGGAAATCGGGTGAGCTCGCGCGGGGGATGAGGGCTTTAGCCTCGGTGTTCAGAAGGATCCCCCCCGTCCAAACAGACACACAGAACAAATCACTTCGCGCTCATTTCAGATACAGAAGAAAGCATGGCACAGAGCAGAAGCCGTGATGTGGTTTTCTTTAATTATACCAACGCCCCACACATGCCAGCTAAGGGTGGTTTGAATCAGACTCTACAGGCATTTTTCCTCAATCCGGTCAGTCCTGCTGGAGCTGAGATAGGAGGTGATTCGACAACAGTAAAAATCAGGCCCGTTTGGCACTACGATGCAACCGGAAAGTGAAACCGGAGCGTCCCCGGCCCCAGGGGCTCCCCTGCAAAACTACTCTCGATAAGGACGGACGGGTGCGGAGGGTCTAGGGCTGCAGAACTACAAGCTGCGAGTGAGCAGGCCCGCGTGCCAGCCTCACATGGCCTCGAACTCGTCGATCCTCTGCTTGGTGTTACCCTGTCGGATCTGCCGCAGCGTCTTGTACTTGTCCCGGCCTTGCCGCATGTTCTCGTTGTGGAGGATGTCGTTGTGGGTCCTCTTGTTCTCGTCCCGGGCCTGGGACAGCTCGTTGGTCAGCGTCTGCAACATCAAGGGGCAGGGGCCGGCTGAGCCCATGACAGCGGCCCGGGGAAGGGGCGCTGCCCCGGCCAGGAGCCCGGGAGGAGCCGCCGCACCCGGCCCGCGCTCACCAGCAGCTGCCGCTGCACGCGCTCGTTCTTCTCGGCCTCGGTGACACGCTTCTCCTCGTGGCGGTCGTCCAGGATGCCCTCGCTGGAGAGCTCGGCGCTGTAGCCCGTGGGCTCCGTGCCCTCCTGCGGGGTCTCCTGCACGTGGTAGTCCACCGGCTCGCACGCAGGCGGCGGCGGCGGCGGCGCAGTCAGCACCAGGTGCAGCTCCTCCTTGGTCTTCACCAGGTCATCCTGGGCTTCTCTGGCCTGAGCGGACAGTGGCCTGTGAGACCCCCGGGAGCCCTTGGCGTGGGCCCCTCTCACTGAAGAACGAGGGTTGCGCCCCCCTCGACCGAGCAGAAGCGCCCCGTCTGGGAGCGGGGACGGTAACGGGCAGGAGGGAGAAGCTCTGATGCCTGGACAAAGTAGTCACTCTGATGTTGGTCTGTGGTCCTAGTCCACGTTCACTGACTTTTTGGAAAAGAAAATGAAAGCTCCACTACTAGAAAGAGCCACTCTGACGCCTGGTGCAGTTTCATTCTGTGCAGCTGCCATTTATGCACTTGTACCATCACCCTAGCCCTTCCGGCAACTTGTGGGCACACCCAATCCCGTCTGCCCGCCCGAGATGGCCTAGTCTGCACCTGCGGTGTCACCAGCTTTCCTCACTTGACAAGAGCGCCTTCTCCCAAAACCCAAGAAGCTGCGTCTTCCGGACGCAGCATGGTGGGGGGTGAGGAAGAGAAGGGCAGCAGGGGAGGCACCAGGTGTCCCACAGGGGGCCCCAGAGGGGAAGCATGGAAGGAGACAGGGACAGGACTGGTGGGCGGGCGGGCACCGGCTGACCAGTCTGCTCTCTGCACCCTGGACCCGGCCCCCCAGCCCGTGTGGCGCTCCCAGCAGGAGACCGGCTCTCCCGACCCCGGGCTGAGCTGGGCTTTTCGCTACTGGGGATACAATCCGTTCCCCCTCTGGGCATCCGCAGGGAGCCTTTTAAGTTGGGGATTACTTCCAACCTGCAACAAGGACCCAGAGGCCCAGAGAGGTGAGAGGTGAGCCACTCGCCCACCACGAGCCAAGGGTGGCAGAGCTCAGACGCCAGGCGGGTGGTCCTCAGCCACCTGGCAGGGCTGGGCGGTGTGCAGGGCGGGTGGGGACGAACAAGAGCTTTGTGCCCGCTAGCCCAACAGAGCTCCTGCTGGTGCCCAAGGGCCACCCGCCCCGGGGTGGGGGGCATTTTGGCCTTAGCACAACTGGTCTACACAGGGATTGCGAAAGGGCTCCGGCCGCCCGCACGGCTCACCCGGTGCTGCCACTCCTCCACCTCGTTCTCCTTGCGCCTCCGCGCCTCCTCCAGCAGCGCGATCTTGGCGGTGTACTCGGCAAGCTCCGCGGCCTGGGGAGAGGACCAGTGACCTGTAGCGCCTCCAGCGGGGCCTCGGGAAGCAACCTTGCTGCGCGTGAAGGGCCGTGACACAGCGCACCCCTCCCGTGTTGGCCAGCATGGCGCGCTGTCCGCAGCGTCGGGCCACGCCCTGCCTGGACCACCAACCAGTCCAGGCCCGCCGGCCCGCCAGCCACGCCCGGGCAGATCACTTGCAGCCCCAGACAGCAATGATTAAGAGGCGGTGTCACTGCCGCTCCCCAGGGGCAGCCTCTCTATAATTCAGCACCAGGCAGCGGGCGCCCTCCTACCAGCTGCTCCTGGCTCTTTATCTGATCCACCGTCTGCCGCTCCAGCTCCTCCTTGGCCCTCAGCGCGGCCATGCGGTCGGCTTCCAGGCGCTCGGCCTCCTCCTGCGCGCGCTTGCGCTCCTCCTCCAGCTGCATGGCTCTCTGGATCTGGTCCGACAGCTCTGGGGCGGGAAGCAGGGCGGCTCGCACCACAGCTGCGCTCAGGGGCCCTGCAGGCCTGCCCGGCACCCCCGCTGCACGCACAGGGCGCAGCGGGGCCGACCACAGGGAGGCCCTCCCGCTGCACGCACAGGGCGCAGCGGGGCCGACCACAGGGAGGCCCTCCCGCTGCCCCGCCGTCCGGTTGTGCTTAGGCGACCCCCTGAGGCGGCTCAGGACGCAGCGCGCAGAGTGCAGATCCTCCCGCCAGGGCCCGGCTCCTACGGCCCCCATGTAGGGTGGCGCCCCGCACACCCCAGCTTTCGCGGCGTGGGAGTGGTACACCAGCAGACACACGCCTGGGAATGCACGATTTGATCTTTTCTCCAGGGAGCAAAGATCTCTCCTGCTCTCGGGACGCGGGCACTGCTGTGTCCACAGCCTCCAAGGCCCCCGGGGGCCTGCCGGACCCGCGCGCACACGCCACCGGCGTTTCCGAGCCGCCCGGGCTCGCCGCGCGCACACCTGTGGGCGCAGTCGGTGCTCTGAGCACGCACGCCACGATGTCGGCACGCCGGGCATGTTGAACGCAAGCCTTAGTGGGTCAGGGCGAGCTGGCTGCTCTCCCCAAATCCCCACTCTGGACTGATCGCCTGGTTTCTAGTCTGTAAGACGGCAGCACGCGCCGCCTGCCCCTCACTAGCGGTGGGGCCCGTGATGTCCTGGCCGGGAACACCGGACAACTCGTGGGACGGAGGAAACAGACCCACATGGACGTGAATAATCACAGAACCGTCTGTCCTGCATGAAAGCGAGACACGTTCTGGGAGCTCGCCCTCCCTCCTGGCTGCGTGGCCCAGCAGTCTGCCGCTGCAGACACCCACCCTTCTCCGCCTTCTTGGTCTTCTGTTCGTAGTCCTGGAGCCGGAGCATCAGCTCCTCCTTCTCCTTCATCATCTGCTCCTTCTCTCTCTCCACAATTTCTCTCCTCTTCTTCTCGGTCTCCAGCTGCTGCCTGTTGGTGGGTTGCCGGTCAGGTCAGACACAGCTGGCTTCTGTCCTTGGAAGGAGCCCAGGCCCCGGCAGGCCCCTCCCCTCATGCAGGTCTCATCCCTGACAGACCTCCAAGTTTCTCAGTTTTGTGATGCAGCACTAGGAAGGCCAGCAGTTAGCCCGGGACCATCAGGCCCTCCAGCCATGTGGGCCACTGATGGGCGGGGCCCACCTGGCCCCGAGGGCTCCGGCTGGGGCTCCCGCTCTGGGGGGCCAGCCCCCCGGCCGCACTCACCGCTCCAGCTGCTTCTGGTGCTTCTCCTCCCGGGCCTGCGCCTTCATCTGCTGCACCTCGATGGTGTCGGGCTTCCTGCGGCGCATGTACAGCTCGTGGTTGCCCATGCAGAGCTGCAGGATCCGCTTGTTGATGCGCAGGCGGGGGGCGTAGAACACGAAGTCCTGCGGGGCGGGGCGGGGCGGGGAGAGCGGTTGCGGCGGACGTGTGGCCCTTCCTCCACCCGACGGCTGCCGCAGGGCGAGCCTGACCCCGGGGGCCACACGCAGGGGAAGTGCATCTGGGCTGGACGCGTCCTCAAGGGGCGGTCTCGCTGTGCGGCCCGTCTGGCCCTGCGGCCACTGTCCAGTTCTTGCCTGGACGGCCACCACTCCTGTGTGCACTTCCTGTGTCCTCCGCCCCGCCGTCACCTCCCACACTGCAACCAGCCACAGGCCGAGTCACACCCCGCGTCCCGAGTCCTTCCTGGGCTCTGATCCTCCCGCTGCCAACGGCCCGCCCACAGCCCTGCGCTGGGGAGGCCAGTGCGGGGGCCAGTCTGGACTGCGCGGCCGCCCCGTCCCCTGGAGCAGGCAGGGCCACGTTCGTCTTCTGTTTCCAGGGCACACCAGGGCCGAGCAGTCACTGACTCAGCACCCCTGCCTGTGGTGACAGCACACAGTGCCCCACCTCCCTGCCCACGACGGAGACTAGGGTCCGCCCTCCACCCGAGAGCGGGGACGACGGAGTCTGAGCAGCTCGTGCGGGTGGAACTGGGCAGCGTCCCTCGGGACTGAGGAGGTTTGCGGCACAAGTCGGATGGGGCGCGCTCAGTGCAGGGGCCGCCTGAAGGGCACAGAGGCCTCGGAAAGAGAATGAGACAGAGCAACTAGAAACCATGACATGTGGGACACAGGGACACGCCATCCAATTTCCCAGCTCCTTGCTACCATGACAGGAACGTGGGTGACAGAGGGGAAAACGGTTTAGAAACCCTTAGTAAGATGTTAAAAGGTGCACATCTGAGTCCTCTTCCTTGTCCTGCCTTTTCTCGACCCCAGGTCCTGGCACACAGACCGGCCACCAGGTGGGAACGGGTGGTTGAGACAGAGGCACGGCTGTGCTCCCACCAAGGACCTGTGCTTCTCCATCTTTGCATCTGCCCAGACACCCTGCTGGGCACAGACTCCTGCGGGAGGGGAGCTGACTGGGTGTTTCACACACTTGTTAGCAATCGGGTTTCCCAGGGAAGTGTCTGCAGAGCTGGGAGCAGCGGGCCCTTTAACTGCCAGCTTTCTCGCGCTGCGCAGCGAACCAGCCCGTGAGGCATCGACCCTGGTAGGTCCCGACCGGCTCCTAACTCATGCGGAGACTGATTAGCACCGGCTCCTCCTTGTGTGAGTGCCAGGGACAGCTCGAGGGTGCAGGGAGCGGAGGGACTCCCAGGCTGCCTGCTCCTGAAGTCAAGGGGAACCAAGAACTGGACTAACTTTCATTTCAGGGTTTCCAGGCTCCAGCAGAAACCTGAGGAACTCCAGGCCTGAGGGAGGCCCAGGAAAGCGAACCCGGGTCCTTGTGTGCGGGAGAGAAGAGGCGGCGGCAAACAGCTGCTTCAGGAGGGCCGGGGAGGGCGGCGAGGAGAAGCGGCTGCAGCGCTGTGAGCCACACGCAAGTTTCCCTTTGTCCACGTTTCAGCAGCCGCTCAGCTGAGGCCGGCGGGCGCCCTGTCCAGGCCACGGGGACAAAGCCCCTCCCCGCAGGGGACCGGCGGGCGGGGCCGCCCTCAGCACCGGCTTCCAGCGCGGAGGGCAGTGTGGGCCCGAAGCGCCGCGTCCAGGCTGGGGGCGAGGAACTGGCTTCTACAAGGGAAACGCTTGTCATCAGGCACAGGCGGGACAATGGCCACTTGTGAGCTGTCCACAGTGCCTGGGCTGGGGCGCCCTCCACCCGTCACCCCACAGGAATCCCAGGCCTCACCAGCAGGTCGGTGACCTCGGGGGCTTGTCTTCGAGGTTAAAGTTTAAGCTTGGAAATGTGACTTCTACTGACGCCAGGGCAGACAGGGGCCAGGCAGAGGGCTCCCGGAGGCCCTCCGCCCCCTGCAGGACCACAGCCCGTCTCGGCTCCTCACCCTGCTGGGCTGCTGTAGCGCTGCGCTGGGAAAGTCCTGCCACGCACGTCCCTCACGACGTCGCCCCTTCTCTGCCGCGAGGACGCAGAGGCTGGGAGGGCAGGCTCACCCGGCACACGGGCCTCGGTGCCGCCTGAGCGCGCCCGCAGAGGCCACTCCTCCGGGCTGCTCTGGAACCGGCGGCCACGGGGTCACATGAAACCAGTGTATAGTGAAAGCAGCTCAACCAGTGCAACCAGATGCATTGCTGCCTTTGGTTTTATGATTAGGAGATAGTAAGCAGTTTTTCAGAAGCTTGGTTATGCCCATATTAAGGAGAAAAAGCTTAATCCTTAAAACAGTCCAGAATTCCTGCTTTGTCAAACGTCTACAGTCAGAGAGAGCAGCCTGCAGGCACCAGCGTGTGATGTGGCCCCTGGAATAACACCAGTGCGCAACTGGGAGTCTGTGGCACCTGCTCGTGAAGGGTGAAGGCCTCTACTCCATGGAGCAGGAGCCAAGAGTCTGCGAACACCAGCAAACGATTTCAACACAGAAACACACTTCCACACCCGGCGTGGAGACACCGGCTTCTTGCGCAGGACTGCCCACATGGCGGGAGCCGGGGACAAGAATATCACGTGCTGTCTCCCCAAGAGGCCTCCCTGAGCCTTACTCTGTAACTCAGGGCAGAAATGACATGAGACACAAAGTCCTTCCCAATGTGTAATTTTGGTAAAATGTAGGACAGGTTCTAAAGGGGACACCTGAATTTCTTCAAGTGGCTGTGTTTTTTAAGGAGCCAGATATCTGATTAGAACATTAAATTCTCACGCGTGCTGTCACTCGACAGCTAGTATCTTAAAGGTCTGAGCAGACTACAGCTGCCAGTTTAAATGGGAGCGGACTACACAGTAAGACCCAAACAAGCTTCCATCATGGGCTCGTCTTTGCAACGATGAGCCAACAACCAATATTCTCAGATTCCAGGCTGTGACGTCCCCTTGCTAGCAAAGTCCTTCCAGCTGCTGCCCAGTCTCCTGTTCACGACGGGCCTCCCCAAGGCAAAACCCACATGACGGCCACCCAAGGAGCAGAGGGCTGTCAGAGGGGCTCCAGGCACACACTCTGTGCAGGAGCAGGAAAGTACAGACGGGCCGAGGTCTGGCTTTTCTTCCTCCGTCCGCTGCATGCACAGCCCTGAGCGCCGACCCCGGCCTGAGGCCACACGCCACATCCCGATGCCCCAGACCGGAACCAGCCCCGCTCCTGTGCACACTGCCTAGAGCAACTGCATTTCCCCACGAACGCAGACGCTTCACAAGTCCAGAAACGCCAGACTTGGAAATGCTTATCATCTGGTGAAGCTCAGTGACAAGGGTCTTCACTTCTAAGGAATGAAGACTATCAGAACTTAGGTGACAAGTCCCCAGCTGTGACAGACACCTGGGCTCCGTGGTAACCTCCGTTTGCTGCAAAGGTCAGTCATGTGGCCCCTGACCCTCAACATAACCTGCTGACAACCCCTCCCCCAACGCCCACGTCATCCTGAGTCCCAGCAGCTCTGGGTCAGACAGACAACCGTCACCCGACATCAAATCCAGCTATAAAAGTGAAAGCCAGCTACTCTGTGAAGATCCCACGTGAACTTACAGGTGCTTTCTTGTCGATGGGCTTAATGACAAACTTTTTGTCACTGAAAGAGATGTTCCTGATTTCACTCCATGGGAAGCCAATCTTTGGTGTCAACCTGAGATTTAAGAGAAAGAAGGGTGGTTAGATGTACGCCTGGAAGCTTCCTCACCTCATTATTTTCAGTTCCGTCTTAAACAGTAGACGGTAGCGCAGGAAGTACACATAGGACACGTCGCCCTGGACAGGTGCTGCCTGTCCTCGGCCACGGAAGCGCCCCTCCAGCTCCACTCCCCTCCTTCAACAGCCTTTCCTCCCTCAACCTGCCGCCTCCTCAGCTACGCAATCCCTTCACTGCATTATCGTTATCTGAAAACAGGCAGGTGTTTCTGACATCCATATTCGCTATTCTCAGGTGGAAACAGGCCGGCTGGGGCTGCGTCAATCCTATATTTGGTGCTGAATTCTGCCCGAAGAGTCATCTGTCCACTGCTGGAAGTGGGGGGCTGAAGATCGCGACTTACTACGGCCTCGTTGTCCAGCTCTTCTGCTGTCCATCGCTTGTATCTAAACGTGTTGGTTGGCGGCAGACCCCTCACCCCTGCTGTTTCTAAACCAGCACTTGTGTGTGGCATCGAAAGGAAAACAACACACTCGAGCTCTTGAAAATCTATGATTCTGAGGAGTAGAGGGATGTGTGTAATTTACTCTGATGGGTCTTGAGGGTCCAGGGTCCAGCGATGTGTGGGCGGAGAGACGCGACAAGCCAGGAGGAAGAAGCTGATGGCAGAATCTTGGTCGGTGGCACCTGGGTGCTCACTGGAGACCGCCGTGTGGCGCCCAGACGGGGAAAGGCGGCAGAGCCCCAGACTCATGACACCGCGGCTGTGAACCTCGACCCCCACTTCGCCGTGCCCCCCAACTTCCCTTTTCTGCCGCTTGCGGGGCCATACTTAAAGGCACCCCACATCTCCTTCACACTTCTGTCCTGCGGCGGCGTCTACCCGCCTGACCGCAGGAGGGCCACCTGGAATCTCCGCAACAGCGACTTCAGTGGGGGAAGCGGTGACTCGGAGAAATGCTAAATGCTGTCTTCCATGTTCAGTCGGGCCCGGAGCCCAGAGAGCAGGGAAGGGCCCGACAGCTGTGAGTGGCACGTTGGCTCGACAACGCACACAGACGAGCAGCTGAATCACGCTTTGCTCCTCTTCTCTCAGGATAAGGCTCAGAGATGTAACACCTCCCTGGTTCCCCCGCGAAAAGCCAAATTAACATTCTTTTTATTCTGCCTGTGAGCCTAACTTTAGAAACTGGAAAAATTTTAGTTAAGTGGCTTGTTTATTATGATATACTTGAAATATCACTTCTACAGTTAACACAATGAGGTGATAATCAGAGGAACTTACAATCCTGAGAAAAGACTGTGGGGGGAAAGACACCTGGCTCCTGTTTCAGTCCCCAACTTGTCTGCAAGCCTTGTCCAGCACTTTCTCTCAGTCAATTCACGGGCCTGCCCGTGGGAGCCGGAGGTGGGTCGGCAGCACCGACGCAGGCCCACGGGAGGGCTGAGGCGGGCAGGCCTTATAGACCAAAGGACTAAAAGACTGGGGATGGATCGGCTCCTTCTGTTTTTGCTGTTTTGTTTTGAGTCTGAGGATGTCAAGTGCATCAATCACTCAGCGAATCTGAACCTTCCCTGTTCCATGCCGATAAGGCCGTTCACCAAGCGTCTGCCCATTCCTCCCTCTCTGGAGAAGACATGGCTCCAGCCCTACCCGCTCCCTCTAAATGGTGACGTGCATGGTGGGAAAGGGGCTGGACTCCAGTAGGAGCGCATCAAACACTAGAAAGGACAGGAAGGACTTGAGTCAAATAAAGATGTGTCTGTTCCGGGCAGCGTGCAGGGGCTCTCGTCACCCAACACACACGGTCAGTCGAGTCTCTCCCAGCAATGCTCGGGGACACCCAGCTCTCCGAGGGTGTTCTGCTGCTCAGAGTAATAACCCAGGCTACCACAGGGGCAGCCCGGCGTCCCTCAGACCGCGGGACACTCTCCTGCTTATCCCAGTACAAGGCCGTCAACATTTGTATGTGAAAAGAACATGGCTTCGGGGCGGACAACACCCAGTCAGTCAGGGGTTTTCATGAGCAGAGGCGCTTCAGGCTGAGGGCTGGCGGCGGCCCGCCAGCGCCTGTTTGGACAGCCTCGGCCATGACTGTCACCAGATCTGGTCATTCAAGAAATGGGCTCAGAGACTGAGGCGGTTTCCCACACAACTCCCAGGGGCTGCCGCCTTCGTGGCTTATCAGTGTCCTCTCCGCACGGCTGCGTGACAGCCACCCTTCCAGCTCAAAGGCCTCAGAAGGGCCATGGACTGGCTCCCTGGTCAGCTTACTTACCAGACTGTCCTGTTCTCTACAACTGTGGGTCCAGCTCCCCTGGTGAAGGGACAAACCGTGTCTAGGTTTTCATTATTAATTAGGTGTGTCCCTGATTGGTGTCTGCCCCGGCAGGGCGAGCCCTCTGAGGAGCACGCGCCACCCTGCTCAGGCTCCCATGGGGCTGCCCTCAGACGGACAGACGGACAGACGGGCTCCTGCAGCTCTCCCGCACCTGCCAGGAACAGGCTACGGTGACAGGAGGGCCTAGGCAGAGAGGGCCACCTCACAGCTGCACAGCCCGGAGACTCACTCCGCGCCAGGGAGCTACTGCACAGACGCTGAGGAGGGTCCGGAGACATGACGGCCATGTCCCCACTGCGTCCGGGCCCACTGCCCACCGCTGAAGAGAATGACAAAGTCAACTCACTTATCGTCTTTCTCGTAAATGTTTAGTCCAAGGGCATCGACTCCGAGCCAAAGGTCTGTTCCCTTCTTATTTTTTATCTCGAAGTAGTTGATCCCGTACATCTCCAGGTCCTGGGCGATCTTCAGGTACTCCAGCATGGCGTTATCTCTGTGAGGGCAAGGGGCGCCGGCGTCAGCGTTCACGCGGCGGGAGCCACAGCCCACGCGCCTCCAGCGTCCTGCCCACTGTCCACAGACGGCCCGTGCTGGTGGCCAGGCAGCCCTTCCGGGAGACCAGCTGCTGGGCCCGCAAGCGCTCCGGGGCTTCCGCTGCCCCGCGCTCCTCGTGGTCCCCACCCGACAGTGGAGTTAGCCCTCCAGACACTGGGGCCAGACAGGGATCCAAGGACATGGTGTCTGTGGCCCTAACGGCTGACACTTCCGAGGTGGGACGGCACCCGGAGCTGCTGCTAACGCGGCCGAGGCTCCAGCCAGCCCCTGCACTCACGGCCCTCAGGCTGCATCGTGTCCCTCCTTCCTGCCCCGCTGGTGCTTCAAGAGTGCTCGCACCTGGGATCCACTCTGTGCACCTGCACACGCCGGAAGGCACCGCCCCCCACAGGCCATGAACAAGCCGGCGGCCCTGTGACGGGGGGAGGAACAGGCTCCCCTTGACCGACATGAACTCGGACAAGACCATCGCTCCTCAACAAGGCAGGAGGAGCTTCAGGACCTGAGGGCCGAACGAAACTGCTTCCCAGCCCGGCACCAACATGGGCTTCATGGAATGAAGTCCTCACTTGCAGCAGCTGGAGGTGAGTCCCCCAGGGCCCTGAGAAGCTGGCTGCACAGCCGGCGCGCGGCCGCACTCACTTGAGCATCCCACGGTGCTCCGCATGCCACACCTGGATGCGGTCCTCCCACTGGTCCCTGGTGAGCTTGTGCTGGTCCATGACTCTGGAGAGAAGGAGCGACCGTGTTAGCCCGCAGGCCCGCCCGCCCCACACGCCCTGACTTCCCTTCAAACAAAACCCCGGGCGCACTTCCTCCCGCGGCGGGGGGCCTTCCCACTTCAGGCCGACAGCGGGGGACCCAGCCGCTGCAGTCCTGCTGCGGCCCTCGAAAGGGATTTCATCGTAAGACGCCTCTTCTTCCCAAAGCAGGTAATCTGTGTGCCTGTTAGTGATTTGACACTGAACTGAGCGGACAATTATCCCCCACAGGAGGCGAGCAGTCAGGCCTGAGAATGCCGATGGCCATGGTGCCCCCCGGAACGCGCACTCTGCAGCAGTCAGTGCCCCGCTGAGTCTCTCCAGCACAGGCCCTGTGCGGGGCTGCTGGTGCCACAGCCGCAGGAAGCGCTGAGCTCGGCCAGGGCTCAGGCGTGGCCCAGCGGGGCCCACAAGCACAGACTGGGGGATGCCGGAATCCCGGCCTCGGGAGCTCTTACCGACAGCTCCTCCTGCTCCCGGCCTGCTGACACCTTTCAAGGACATGGCTCCCGCACCTCCCGCCTGGGTCCACCCCCACTCACCTCTGGGGGATCAGCCGCTCGGAGCTGAGGTAACCCGACTTGTGCATTTCTTTGTTATAGTCTCCAAACTTGGCCTGCACCGCGTAGGACCCGAGGAGCACGGCGGTCTCGGGCGGGCAGTAGATCTCGTCGCTGAGAATGCCCTCCTTCACTTGGAGGAAGAAAAGCTTCTGGGTGATGTCCTGGATGAGCTCCTCAGACACGTCTTCGGGGAAGAACTTGGCCCGGAACTTGAACTGGAGAGGATTCTCCTTCCTCACCTCCTGGGCAGACACCTGGAGACAGAAGCCAGATTCCCGTTCTATGCGCGGAAGACCCTGACCTGTCTCGCAAACTGAGGACCTAGACCAGTGACTCAAAGGACAGCTGCCCACTGGGCACGACGACAGCACAGGCCGGCTCCAGGTTGCACCACACTCCCACACTGAGCTGGACCTCACTGCCCGGTCCCCAACCCGCCGAGCCACCAGCTCCCAACTCTGAGCGCTGATTTTCCAGGGACACTGTCGTCAATTCCAGAAAGCTTGAATTTGGAAGCAACCCATCCTAAGTGCCTGTGTACCTGGCCCTGCCCACATGGCAGGTTGGCTCTGCACACACTTTTATTAATCCTCACACTCCTCCTCCCCTCTTCGGCCCTCCACCGCCCCCGACTTGGTAGAGCAGAATGGCAGGAAAGCAGTGGTTTGGGAAAGGGGGTATTTTCTAACTGGCTGAAGAAAACATATTTAGTTCATTGCTTTTCTTTGTGAACATTAATGAAATTATTCAGTCTTTAGAGCTGGAAGATAATCTGTCACAGGTCCATACAGAGTAGTAATGGGTTCTTACAAAACAGAGAATGATTCATGCTTTATAAGATTAACAAAGTTGCTGACGGAAAAAATGTCAACTGAATGCAAAGCAATTTGCCATCATACGCGCCAACGCGGGGGTGGGGAGCAGAAACGGGGCTCTGATTTCTAACCACTGCCCCGCTTACTGGAAGCGCACCCTTTCTATCTCTACACACTGACACAGGCAGGAAGGAACAAAAGATGACAGGGGGCTGGGCTGCTCAAGTTCCAGCACCGGGGCGGACCCACCCAGTCAGCGGCCTGTGAGAGTTAACGCTAACTTACCTTTTTATCCAGCTTCAGCCAGGTAGGAAACCCTTTATTATCCACGTACTGCAGGCCGAAGTACCACACTTCCCGAAGGCCGATGGTCTTCACCACCTGCGGGAAGGCGATAGCGCTCAGGAGCGAGGCACCGACAGGTGGGGCATGAAAGCCGGGAAATGATCCTCTTTTCACAGCCGCGAGCAGATGCAGGCTGAGCTAGCGATCCTACCAAAGCTGAGGTCTGATGAGCCCTTACCCCACTCCTCCCGGCGCACGGTGTCTGCCTGAAGAGACCAGGTGAGTCCCGTGAGCGCGGCGGCACCGGCGGCTGTGCTGAGGCGTGGTGGCCCCGTCAGGTGCCCACGTGAATGAGGCCCAGAGCTACCGAAGCACAGCCAGGCCTCGGGCCCTCCGGCTGCTGGGAGGCCCGGGACTGGCGAGCCGGGAAGAGGGAAGCGGCAGCCCCTGGAAAGGCGGGGGGCAGAGGGCGGCACACTTCCAGGGACACGAGGGTGGCGGGCCCATGCTCAGCCCCCCACATGCCAAGGGGTGGCCGGCACTTTCAGCCTCCAGCAATTTGAAATTCTGATCCGGTGGAATTTGACCCTCAGTCACAGTGAGGATTATTCACACTGAAGAACTCTCCCCGGCCCAGTGACTGCTGTACTGTTTTAAATCTCATGACGTATAATGGTCGACCTTTAAAAAAAGTTTTCCATTTTGGAAATATATGGCTTCTATCATATTTAAAGGCAAATCAGATATCTGGAGCACGTCCTTAAAATCAACTGGAATCCCAAGCACATGGCTCCGGGCCGGTGTCCTCGCTGCTGGGGCCTGGGGCCTTGCCCAGCCAGGGAGTCTGTTCATCACTCCCCAACTGGCCTACAAAGGGAAGGAGGGGCTGTCACCAGGACCCTCCTCACAGCACAGGAGAGAGACTGACCTTTCACACGAGCTTTCCTCCTACGCTTCTGTGGACGGTGGCTGAGCGCAGAGACAGCTGGGTCTGAGACCAGGTTTTCTGTACCCATCCTGCTCCCCTCTGCTCCCCACTAACCTCCATCTTGGCATCTGGATATGAAACCTGCCTGGCCTTCCTCTTTGGCTTGTTTCAGAGTTCCCAGGAATTCTACAAACACAAGCAGTTCCCTCCCTCCAATCCAGTCTCCCCACTTCACCCGGCGGCAGAACGAGCCTGGGTCTCACCCTGTCTGAAGCAGTTCTCTTCCTGCATCCCTCTCAGACCTTTGCTAATTTGGGGGCCAAGGTTTGGGGTCTTCTCTACCTGTCCCTTTGTGATGGTCACAGGCTCTGGGACCACAGGACCATACTGAGGATGGAGCCCAGTACCCCCATTCGGGGAAAGCCTGTCCCCACTGGGGCCCTGATCGTCTTCATGCCTGCGGGGTAAATCTTCCATCTGCTTCCAGGATGACTGTCCTCACTGTGTTTATTTCAAGCCTCCCTTCTTCTATCCCTATGGCTTCCTCCAAAGGACACATCAGCTTAATCAGCCTTCCTTTCTTCAGCCCATGAACACCTGCCCGTCCCCTCTGCGGCAAACCGGACATTCCTAGAAAGACGCACCTCACACCCTGCTGACCAAAGCTAAGACCACAGCTCGGCTCACACTCTGCCATGGCTGTGCCTCAACAGCAAGTGTGGGGAAGGAAAAGGCCTCTGATCTCAAGCAGCTGCTAGAGAACACCTTCTGAGCATGCCCTGGTGGGGTAGCGGTTTGGTCCACCGTCTCCAGCTGAGCATAGTCCATGTATATTCTAATGACCCAGGTTCAAGACCCGCGACGGGGAAGAATCAAGATGTACAACTCAATAAAAACAAAAACTTCTTTCTCCTCTCTCTTCCTGCCTGCCTCTTTCCTTTAGAAACGAAAACAAAAACCAACTTTTTGCTACGGAAACAACGGGCTCGCAGTCACCCCTCAGAATGTCGCAGCGGCAGAGCACCGCTCGGCTGACAGGGAACGGCCTTGCCATGCGCGGCGGCCACGACGTGCCACCAGTCAGCCCTGAGCGAGAGTCGAGTTTCAGACACGCAATGGGCGCTGACTGGGCACTGGGGGCTGTGGTGGAAGAGACGCCAGTATCGGCTGGAAGACAGGTAAGGCCAACTCGCCTCCAAAGTCCCTTCCAACTGATTCCACAGAAGGACGTGTCTTAGTAACTGGCAGCTGGGCCCACGAATGAGTTTCCCTGACTGTGAAGGGCATCCTGCTGAGTCACAAAGAAAGGTCCTGTGCAGCCCACAGACCCTCAAAGATGCTGAGGAGACGACAGCCCCAAGAGGCACCCCGCGGCACCCTGGTCACCTTGCAGAGAGACACACACTTCTCCGAGTCACCTTGGAAAGTGGAGCCAGAATTAAGGGACGGCGGAGTCAGCCTCTGCTTGGGCCCTAGCTACTGAGATAACCTTGGGCAAGGCCTTTCTCTGAGAGCCATTTCTCATTTCTAATATGGAAGTCAAGAATTTCCAGGCTTGTCTCAGCCTTAACACAAAGTATTTTTCAGCCAGGACCAGAAATCTGAAAAGCCAGCACTGCCTCCCTGTGTCAGAGCTCTGGGGCCGGCGCCATCCCTGGAGGGCGGACCAGGAGGCTGGAGAGGAAGGGCAGGAAGCCAGGCGTTCTGCCTCCACTTACTCTTCTGGCTGAGAGCTACTGGGTGCCACCACCTCTCGTGGAGACTGGCTGAGATTCAGATCGAAGAAAACCTGAACTGCTGTGGTAACCCACAAGCTAAAGCCGGGCTTATAGGTATAATGGCTAGAAAAAAACTAAGTCACAAGTAAAGTTCTGCAGGAACAGTCAGGTCCACTCTCTCACGTGCTCCGGCCAGTGGGACAGAGGAGTTAGGACAGAGGACACATGGCTGCAGGCCAGCGAGCGATTTACAAAAAAGTTTGCTGACCTGTGACAGAAACTTTGAAAAACAAGCCAAATAAAAGCAAGTGACTCTTTGGGAAAGTGACTGACCACCTGAGATCCCATTCGGAGTAGCTGCTGTCAGGGAAAATATCATTTAATATCAATGAATGATAATATTTAATAAGTCTCCTGATTTTAAAAGGTGTCGAGTTATTTTCTCTACATCCTCCTCTCTTCTCTCAGGTGCTCAGCAGACCACCGGGAGATGAGAAACTGCTCCACCTGTGTCTGCCAGGACGCCGCACCCGCCAGGCGAGGGGGCCGGAGGGCCCAGGTGGAGGCCGGTCGGAGAAGGCCGCGCAGCACCACTGTCTCCTCCTGCTAGAAGCGACTCCACCTGGCCATCCGCGACAGCAGTGTGCTTCGTCTCCTGAGCAGCCTGTGACGGTGTTGAGCGTCACAGTGGGGTCATGAAACCATGTCGTACTGACCTCTTCTAAGAGCCTGCTCAGCCGTGACCTCACGAGAGGGACAGGAGTCCTCTCCCCACCACCCCCACTTTGTAAGGCTGACGTGGGGCAGAGATGTTATGCAAGGCTCTGCAGAGGTTAGCGCCCAGGGAAGACTGGGACGCAGGCTGCTCCGTGGGCTCTGTCCCTGAACCTCACATCTGTGGAAACATCTGCAGGTTTCTGAGCGGCTGCCCTGGTGGCCAGCACCACTTCTGACCACATTTGCTCGGTCTGCCCATCCCTAATACTCTGCACAGCTGCACCACCAGTCTGCCTTCTCACGTTTCCCAACTAAGATGCATGGAATGAAAATGCTAAGCTTTTTTGTTTTCCTCCACGCACTGCACATGGCGGAAGACTGGCAGAGGGAGAGCTGTGAGGGGGCCCCAGAGTCGAGGCAGACGCAGTGGAGGTGCCCGGGAGCCGCCAACCCCAGGACGTGCTGCCTGCTCGGTTCTGCTTGGGCCTCGAGCGCTGTCCCCCTACCAGGCGGCAGGCAGCAGCCCGGGGCCCTGAGGAGCAGGGGGACGCAGGGGGTGTCAGTCACCGTTCTGGACGCAGCAGCACAGACAGAGACTTCAAAGCGTCCCCAAATGCACTCTCCTGGGCTGAAAAGAGGGACTATCGGTGTGGGCAAGAGTGAGAATCCCTGGAGGGAGTGGAGCGGTCTGCACCAGAGAAGTGAGGGCCAACCGGGCCTGAGCTTAGCAGACAGTGTTTGGACACGGCAAAACGTATCTTCCAAATGGGAATTCTCCGTTCAGTCAGAGACCAACCTGATCAAAGAGCTGTTTTCCTGTCGTATTCGGCTGGATGGCGAATTCCAGCTCTGCGTCCATGGTGGTGACTCGGACATTGATCTGGAAGACAGAGCAAACGAGTTACACTCAGCCGAGTGCTCTCTTCTCTGGGAGGTCTCCTGAGCCCCCACAGAATGCAGACATTTAGCAAGCATCTCTGGCGAGGGCGTGTCCCCCTTCTAATGATAGTCAGCACACACACACAACACACCCTGCACCCACACACACCCACACACACCCACACACACGACACACACTCCCTGCACGCACCCCCACCCCCAGCAGACTGGGAGACCGGAGGTGAGTCTCAGCTCGTGCACAGTTTGGACTCAAACTCAAGACCATCAGCACGGCCAGTCAACTCTGACTGTCCCCTTCCTTTCATTGTCTCTTTCGGCCCTTACACTAGCAGTGGGGGGAGCTGCCTCCTGGGAATGTACACCCAGAAGGTAGGTGAGAGGGAGAGAAGGGTCTGCACGCCAGAATGTTCACAGCAGATTAGAACCGACCAGGTTGAGGAGAGCGATGCTCACATGAATAAAGACACATCAAACAGGACAGAGCACGCTATGGAGTCATCTGGTGATTTTGAAGACAGTAAAAACCTGGAAAACTGCTTCCAAAATGTACAAGATGACAAACAAAGGGTAGTACCCTTGCAATGCAAACATGAGACATCTGACAAAGGACGAAGAAGGAAGTGCCAACAGCTCACAGGGACTCGAGGTGGTGGTGGAGGGGACCCGAGAGGTAGTTCTCAAATGTATCACATGAAGAAAATCACGCTTACTTGCCTACAAAGAACAATGGCCACTTCATGTCACTGTCCCCAAAGGAAAATACCACAGCTGCACAGCGGCTGCCGGACTCAACGTTAGAAACACTGGCTCCCACCCTTTCAAGTGACAGAGACGCGGGCTGGCCTCTGTCTGCATCCTCCCTAACGCAGGCTACACTGATGCAGTTCCTCTGACGGGCATGGTCCGCACGCAGCCTCACCACGTCTGAGCCACTTCAGGAAACACGTGGTCTTCGGGAGGCTGTTTATCTTGACCACTCAAGCCTGTCACACCTGGAGGGACCTGCACATTCACCCGGTACTCCGCGAAGGTGTGCTGAGTGGCGCTACCAGTAGGTAAAATGAGGCATCACTCTCCAGATTAAAAAAAAAAAAAAGAAAAGAAAAAGGACCCCTGCCATCGCCAGTCTACAAATTCAGGACTTGAAGTTACCGTGATTAGTCATAGTTTAAATTCTTTAATTGTATCAAAATATAAAAACCTAAATGTCTTTCCCTTCCAGCTCGCAATACTAGAAAAAATCACCAAAGAGATGTTAAAACAATATGAAATAAAGCGATTCTTTCAACGATGGCTCCAAGGGCACATATCAGAGACGGGAAAAGAACACCCAAGTCAAACGTTGCTGTGATGATCACAGCTCCAGAGTCCACTCCCCTATCCAGGGACCCTCCACTCGGCACTTCAGTGGGGCACGTGACAGACGCAAATGTGGGGCCTCAGACACTTCTTTATTATTTACCGAATCAGAAACTGAGCCACTAAAGATGAATCACCAAGCAATGTGGATCTGAGGCCACTACTCTGGTTAAGACTAGAATATTAAAAAAAAAACATGAAAATGTAGAACCCACACACAGGAGACATCAGACACTAAATTCTAATTCTTGATTACTTCCGAATTTCAGGACAGTGAGAACATGTCACCTCCTGAAATTAATGCCAATAATTACACAAAATGGTGATATTTATCATTTTGCAAACTAATTAACAGGCATTCAGAAAAATGATTTTAAGCTTCTGAAACAGGTGCATATTAGACCTCAAAGTGTGAGTCTAAACTCTTTGAAAAAGCAAATAACCAGTAAGACGCAGCTTCCCCTGAAGGTGGCTGGGTGCGCAGGCCGCGTGCTTCCCGCAGAGCACGGAAGTCTGCAGAGCCTGTGGGGCCCCCGCCAGGCCTCAGGACCTAGCCTGGGACCAGCTGCCCCCAGACAGGCGGTTCTGCCAAGTGTCGCCGGAGTGCAAAGACGGCTCTCCATCCCCCCACCGGGCAGCGCCGAGGGGCGCGCAGAGCGCAGACAGCGCGGCCAGGCCGGAGCGCCGTGCAGACTCGCCACGTCGGCGGCCACAGGAAGCAGAGGCACTGCCCCACTGGTGGCAGGCCCCAGTTCTGAACTGGCACACTAGATTTCCTCTTCTTCCCAAAAACCCGCGGAAAGACACATCAATGAGTCAATAACCGTCTGCACTCTGCACTCATGCACAGTGGGTGTCGCACATCTTCACAGAGGCTGAGCAGCGAGAGCTCAGGAAAGCGAAACACAGAATGAACCATATGCGAATGACCGATGGCCAAGCGCTCCTGCCTTGATGGCTGTCCTGCTGCCTGACGAGGCTCTTTCCCCAGTGCTGTTTCTCACCACGGTGCCCGTGGCATCTGGGCACATGCTTAGCTTCCCCGAACCCGCCCACAAAACACCGTGTCCCGGGTCACAGGGGCGTGTCCCCCATGCCCAGATGCGCCCGGGGGGAAGAGAGGGGCCTTCCCAGGTTAAACACCACAGTGGCGCTGCTTTAATCAGCAGCATGTTCACCGGCGCCATGCGAGACTATGAAGAGGATTTTCCATGTTATGGATCTCCAGTGTGCTGAAATGGAGCACGAGCGACTATCAAAGTTTACGATGAAACAGTCCTCAGGTTAACAGTACCATTTACACACGCCAGAACTTCTGGTCCAATTCTCCATGGGCTTGAAAGAAGGCTCTAGCAATTTAGGAAACGCAGTTAAATCCCAGCTCCGTTTCACTATCTTTGTGCTAGGTTTCCAAAGCAAGCGGCTGTCTTTGATGGACCTTTTGTTCTCAGACAGCACCCTGCGTCCCTGTTAGCAGCAGTGGCACAGAAGTAAAGCGGGGCTGCGTGGTTATGCCCCATCTGTGTGATGGCCCCGCAAACAGAGGTCCAGCAGCTTGAACATACGGCCGCACGAATCCAAACCACGTGCAGAGTGGAGGAAGAGCAGGGCTTGCAGTTTCTACGTCTTAAAAATTCCACCTAGATCACATGCTTTCTCAAAGGCAGTATCACTGAAGGCGCAAAACCACACAGTGATGTGAGGTGATGTGAGTGATGTAGGTCCGTGCAGAATACAGGGAGCTATTAAAATTCACCCCTAAGTGATCATCTCACTGTTCGGCAGTGGTTATCCTCAGCTTGCCAAGACACTAAGAGCCTTTTCACTATTCTATTCTGCTTTCTTTGGGGGTGGTTGTGGTGATTAAAGTTTAATTTTTCTCATGTATCCCCTGCCCCCTTTACACACACAAAGCAGCATGTGGTTGATGTACGGACGACAATTTAATATTCATGGCTCCCCTCCAGATACTACACCATTTGAAGCTAAGACACAAGGCCGTATTTCGACTTCTAAAATGTTAGCGCCTTTAAGGAACCAGACATGCTCATACTCCACTATTTATACTGAGAATTCACAAACAAGTTTAGATATGAGAATTAAGCAGCATTCTACAGATTAATAATGAAGTGTCTCTGTAGTTAGCTATAGAATTTCAGAATGAGATGACATTTTGGACACAAGTCAGGAAAACTTGGTGCTGAAGTGGCCTGAACCCCTGAAGGAAAGACAGAGTTCATGAGAAGGTACTTTCCACACCCACCACCTTCAGCAGAAAAGCCTCTTTTATCTCAGAGTAGTAGCCCCTCAGAGTAGATGAGTGTTTCCATTTCAGAAGGAAAGGTAAATTTCTGGTCGATTACTGGAATATTAACAGATACAAGAGACAAGTGCCTAAACAAAAGTAGGAGAAACTTAGGTTTAGCTCTAAAAAAGCGAAACAAAAAGAAACCACCACCGGCCAGTGAAACTTAAACACCACATTGTTCTTCATGAATCGTGACTGGTTTCGCAGATGTCTGCACGAGGCCGTGTGGCTGTAAATGCACGTATTCCTTACTTGGGATTTAACAGATTAACCTATCTGTGTCTGAGTTAAGGAAGTTGATGGAGACCTAGATGTGATACCGTTTCTATCTTCCCTTTGCTTAATCTGCTCTGTACGCTCTGCCTTGCTCTTAAGAGGGAGCTCAGCTCCTGTGAGCCACGGCAGCTACGCTCTCTGCTCGCAGCCGCCCAGCTCCAGCCTCGGGGCTCGCTCACCCTAGCAATGCCAATCAGACGTTTCCCAGGCGCTTGCTGACCTGTCCACCCCTGCATCATGAGCCTCTCAACGGAGCTGGACGTCCAAGCGTGCCCTGACCAGCCACTCCCACAGGGGATAACCAGGAAACTCCTCAGAGCTGCTTTTTTTCAAAACGCCTGTTTTGGGGCCTCAGCAGAAGGATGTGTTTTGTTTTGTTTTGTTTTTTAAAGTTTCTATTTAGTTGTTCATCTTGGTCCCCACCCCAACCCCGGTCATGAACCCAGGTCCTTGGGCTTTACATGGTTTGCGCTTCCAGAGCCGCAGACTCAACAGCTTGAGCCGCCAAGAATCTGCATTTTTCAAAGTCACTCAAAAACCTCTGGGCACAGCCCTAACTCGAGGATCACTGGAACAAGGCGAGAGCATGGGCAGGAGCGGGTGCGAGACCCGGAGATGGAGAAAAGAACCAGACAGCTCATTACTGGCGGCCAGGAGTCTGTTTTCACATCTCCAGGGGGAAGAGCAGCTCTCAGCAGCAAGGGTGTGCACGCTGTCATACAGGCTTGACTCCCCCAGCGCCGCGGACAGTGTAAGAAAAATATTAAAGGTATTAAACCTAATTCATCTTGAACAAAAACTCAGTAGCAATTCATGCTCCACAATAAATAATTAAAACAAAATAAAACCACATCCCTTTGTTCATTCCCTCCGGCAGCTGAGCCACACAAGCCGACCCACCACGAAGGGCAGGACTTTCCTTGAGGCCTGATAGCGGCCAACGGGCCCCGGGCTCTCGGCCTGAAGGACCCACTTCCTCTCCTTGGTGACAGGAAGGGACTGGAAGGAGTCAGGTCTGCCATCCTGGAACAGGCCTCGGGTTCCCAGACTCCTCTCCCTGAAGTTCTTCCAGGAGCCCCCAAGGCCAGGAATGCACTTTAGAAACACGGTTTCTCGGTCTTCCCGCTTTATATAATCAAACTACACCTAAAATGCCTTGAGAGTCTGAAAGGGGTAAAAAGATAGTGAGTTGGCAAATACTACGTTTTACTTCTAACCCACGTACAGTTGCTGGAATTGGGGCTATCAAATTATCTCCTGATTCTTTCCCTCATTTTGGTAAATAAATCCTGTCACACAAGTGTTCCTTTGGGCGAGGTCCACTTCCTCCTGAATGACTTTAAACTGGGTTTAAGATGACTCTCGGATCACTTTTCACGGAACAGACTCCAACTGTGCTGGAAGTCCACGACCAACTCCTCCACGAACTTACGACAAGCGGCCACTGAGGCTCTTAGACAAAGCACCCAGGTCTAATTTTAGCATCCAGAACACGGCAGGGCGGGGACTGTGCAGTGACGTCCCAGCGTACCCAAGAATGAGGAAAACATTTGAAGTATAAGGGAAATTCAAGTGGCACCATCTGAATGTTTGGATTTCTGCGGTAGATTCAGTGATAGCAGATTAATCCCTGTATTATCACATCTGAATTTGCTCAAAACTTAGTGTGGGTAGAGCTGTCCAAGCCCCACCACGATTACATTGAGAGTCTGACCTTTCCTAATCACTAAAATGTCAGTGCTGTTTTCCACATTCCAGCCCCCTTGTGACAGTACTGTTCCAGCAACTTTAACAGCTTTCAAATATTTGGATAAGACATTTCAAATACTTAGAAACACTCTGATAGGAAGCAGATACAGTAAACGTTCTCCCACAAATGGGGGAAGAAAAGAAAGGGGGCAGGAGAAGGAAAAATTCTCACAGGTGGTCATAAATGAATTAGGAAAGCCTTTGCAGATGACCAACTCTAGAGACAATATTGTATTTTGACTTTCACACTGAGTCATTGCATAGTTTTTAAATAACAGCTTTGTTGAAACATAATTTACATACCATGAAATCCACCCATTTAAAATGTGGAATTCAGTGCTTTTAATATATTCACACTTATGCAACCAACACTGCCATCTAATTTTAGAACATGACATCATCCTGAAGAAAAACCCATGACCACTGGCAGTCATTCCCATTGCACCGTCCCCACAGCCGTGGCAGCCGGACTATTTTCTGCCTGCAGAGATTCCCCGACTGGACACTTCCTGTGTCCAGAATCGTGCAGCGTGAGGGCTTCGGGCCCGTCTTCCAGCACTGAGCTGTGACTGCAGGGGTCCTCCACGCTGTAGCACGTCCATGCTTCACTCCCTTTCATGGCTAAATAATATTCCACGGGAAGGATGGCTCACAGTGGCCATCCGTTTCTCTGGTGATGAGCACCTGGACTGAGAGCGGTATTTTTCTACTGGACTGTGCTACTTCAGCGACTGCAAGAATCAAGTATTTGGAAAACACTGTCCTCTGGGCCAGACTACCTTGCTCAATTTGGAGTTCAAATTGCTAATAAAAACAAAGAGGAAATGAAAGAATGAATTTTTTAAAATTAAAATTCTGTTTTAGTACCTGTTTTCATTTAAGCTGTCAAGGGAAATCATCTGCCTTCTCCGGAAGAAAGCACCTACAGCTGCCGAGCTGGCTGGTGCGAATCCTAGTCCCGCGCCCACACTCTCCGGAGGCTCCACGCCGTGGGCCTCACTGCTGAGAGCGCTGCCCCGCCAGCGGCCGCGGGAGCCCCGGGCTCGCCCCACCGGATCACGCTCTTTGCCTAAATAGCAAGCGGGGTGAAGTTCTCTGCTCCACATCTAACTTGAACGGTGCTGAGCACACCGGAGCTAGCACTCGACGTAAACACCATTCTTTTACCTGCACACTAGCTTTCCGTTTCTGACTTGCCTGGATTAACATCTACCCCTCCGTACCCTGTTCACGGCCCCCTGACAAGCTTGGCAAGGCCGACACGTTTACGCAGCCGGGGGCCCTGAGTGACTGCTCGGACACGCGGCCGCCGGAACGTGCGAGGCTTGAGGGGGCAACGCTGAAGCCAGTCCTGGGCCCAGATTCCAGCTCGGTAGGTGGAGATGGAGCCCAACCTGTCTGCAGCGCATCCCCACTGGGTCAGCAACTGGCTCAGCAGGCGAAATATGCAAACGCACAGCTCCTTTGGCAAGAGGAGCGACCCTCCTGCTGCTCCGACTCAGGCCCGCTCTGGGGAGACGTGGGTGCGGACCTGCCGCTCGCCAGCTGCAGCGCAGCAGCGCAGACAGGACGCACTAAACTGTATTCTCGGCTGCTGGCCCTTTTCAGCGCTCTCAGGTCCCGCTCTGCGGGCCGCGAGAAAATCCCCGTCTGTGCACAAACTCCAGCTCACAGGTAACCGCACCCCTGAACAGCGGTCACTTTTCACGGACGCTGGCTGACCAACACCAGCCTCCGAAAAGCACTGCCATTTGCCCAGCAAACCGCAGTCAGCTGAGGGCAGACATCCAGATGTGAACTCAGCGAGGAAGGCAGAGCTGAAATTCCCCAAGCAAAAAGGGTGTTTACTTTTCAGTGTTCTCCCTGTCACCAGCCCTCTTCCGTGCCACAGTGATGATTACTGGTTGAAAGATTACTTTGTTTCCCATCTATTACATGAATTGATGTAAATCTCATTATATAACAATGCTTATATAAATAAAATTATATAGCAGTTGTCACTAAAACACCAATGATGTGTTTTACATGATTACAGCTTCTAATAAGCAGCATTTAGAAGTGTCCAACTTCCATTCATGACAGGCAGTTCAGAAAACACCGTTATGAGCCTTTCTTTTCATAGGGGCCCGAATACAAACCAGTATGTATTTCTGGTGCAGGGAGAAATCAAGTCAAATAGAAGTGTGGACCTAAAAACACATTTTCCATTAAATGGAGCACAGGCTGCAAAACCCGAGGCTTTTCTGGCAAGGGCGTCACACCACCCCCAGTCTGAGATGTTCCCACGCCCGGCAGCCGGGGCAGCGCGCGGGCTGCCCTGAAATCAGACACGACAAGGGCACACAGCAGCGGCAGCTCCGACACCAGACTTCCTCAGGTTGACTGACCTTTAGAGAAAGTGGAAATAACAAATGCATCTTACTAATAAAATAACCCCGAACATACATTTGTAAACCAGGAGGTAACGAGAAGTAATATCACTGCTCCATTCAAACTCCTCTGTACCTTGCACTGAAATTATACCCCATCACACTTGATATATTGCCTTCGCTTTCAAGGTTAAAAAAGAAAAAGAGAAGGTGAAGAAATTGGCTTGTTAGACTTAACAAAAAATTTCAGATGCCAAAGAAAACTGGCCACCTAAGCTCCACAAATCTTCTAAAATTCCGTGAAATTAACTATAACAAAAACAGTTGGGGAACCGAGTACAATGGCTGCGTCATTTGGTCTTAGCACACCACAACGGAAAGGTGAATAGGACAGACGCTAGACCCTATTCTGATCAAGTTTTCATGTAACTGCACAACACTAGGATATAAACGCGTTTTATTGTCTAGGAACAGGAATAATCAAATCACCGAACGCCAGCGCTGACAGCTCTCATCGCCTTCCACAGCCCTCCAGAGGGCAGAGTGCCGGCCAGAGTTGACAGGCTGGCACGGGCGAGCTACCTCTGGACGAAGGACTGAGAGCCACTGGGAAGGGCTGGCTGATGGACCAGGGCGAGCTCCTCTCCTGGGGCACGTCCGGAGCGCCAGGCACTCGATGCCCTGTGACAGTGAATGTTCCCCACAGGAAAATGCAAGTTGGGCGGCCAGCGGGTTGATGCGGGCAGTTAATGGAATGACTCAGACTCCCCGCAGGTAATCTCTCTCCCCAAACTCATAACCCACCACCATCGAGTGCTTCAGGCTAGCTCACTACCCTCCTGGCTGAGAACAGTCCTCCGCTCTCCTCCATGTCCTGATGGAGGGGTGAAAGCAGCACTCAGTGCTTACTGTCTGCCCGGGTGCTAGTCACTAAGGCGAAGGTGCTAACTGCAGAGGTCAGTACCAATGAGCCAACTCAGCTGTCTCAGGAACCAAGTATCCGTGAGTATCAGTTCAGCTTAAGCGCAGTCCTTATTTTAGTTTTAGGAAACTGATTCTAAATTCTAAATTGCAGAATGGGGCACCAGGCCACTGCTCAGCCCAGGACTCTTACCTGAGTCACCCGGATGCCTGTTGTACAGAGGAGTCAGTACCACTTTAAGGGATTCTGAGGCTAACAAGGGTCATTATAAAAATTAAGCACTACACACCCATTCGGCTCCCGTCTACACTTCTCGCCTCCAGCACCTTAGTGAAAGCTGAATCCTGGCGATGTGGTACACGACAAGGCAGAGTATTAACATGAAAGCCAGCTCTTGAAATTTCTAAATAATTTGAGTTTCAGGTATGTACACTGTTATATTTTTGATCACATATTTATGTTAGAAAAATGCATATAAGTAGACTGAGTAAACGAGTGATTCGCTATAACTATCTGGGAGCTTCTAAATGGGCACTGCTTGGTGAGAGGTATAGTTAATGTGGAATTACTACCTTCTTTTAGTAGCTAAGGAAACTGAGCTAAGGCTCAGAAAAGTTTACACAACTTCCTCAGCTTCTGGTGAATGGCTACTAAAAGTATTTACATTTGTTTAGCTCTTCGATGCTGCTCCTAAAGTTGTATCTTCAAATAAGCTAATAGTTTTAAACATCTGAATTTTTAAAATCTCTATTTTTCAGCTCCAGGGTGAAAAGGATAAGACAGCACATAAGAGCCCAGACCAACTAACAGCCATCCATAATTTCATCATAAAAATGAACACTACATATCCATCCAGCTCCTGTCTAACTTCTCTCTCCAGCACCCGCAGGCTAAGTTTACAAAGTAAAAGCTGAAGTCTGACTATATGGTACATAACAGGGCAGAGTATTAACATGAAATGGAATCGTAAGTCTTTGTAAACCGTTCCTTTGGCCTCAGAAAGGAAGCCACTTCCGGCCCCAGCCCCACTTCCTGCCAGCCAAGCTGCTGAACAAAAAGCGGACGAACCAGTCCTGCTTCTACTCCTTTAACCAGAGAAAATCTTGACCTTGGAGGAGAAGGGAACCTCGGGGCAGTCACACTGGAAGAGGGGCTGCCCTCCACTCTGAAGCGGAACTGGGGACCGCCGTGCTGCCGGCAGCTGCAGCGGGGAGACGGCTGTCTGGGAATAAATGAAACGTCCGTGCTGCAGTGACACGGGGGGCATCGGATCTCCTAACGGCAGGTACAAGTAACAGTCCTGACACCACCGGGTCTTTCGCGTTTAGGATCCAATTTTGTGAGTGTCTGGAGCAGAAACCAGCTTCTAACAGGAATGACAGATTTTTGCGACTGTAAAGGAAACCAGACTGCTTGGATGTCACTAACACAGAAGTTCTGCAAAACAAACTAATCCTTCGGAGAAATACAAGTATCTGCGTCCTTCTTCTCTGCCCTCCCTGAGGAAGGCAAAAGAAACGATCACCCCAGGTCCCTTCCTCTGTGAAGCTTGTGAAGTCCTGATTCTTTCCGTTTTACTAGGCGTCACGCGTACGTTAGCACCCATTTTGTAAGCTGAGCAATGAGTTAATTACACCCACAAACTTCGGATCCCACAAAGCCCCAAGCGAGGGACAGAGCCCGGACAGCTGTCACGTGCTACAGTGGGTTTCATTCCGGGCTGTGAAACGGAGGAAAAGGTCTTTAAAAAGGTCTGCAGCCCAAACCGTGTGCCCGCCTGGAGTGCGCTGTTTCTCTGCAGTCACATTCTGAAGTTTTTTCCTTTCGAATCTAGTGGGGGGAAAGCTGATGAACAAATGAACATGTCAAAGCCATGTACTTCTGTGTTAGCCTGTTGTTTCAGGAAAGGACATTTAAGATAAACCACACTTAAATCCTGTGTCATTTCTGAGGCAAATCTTTTCCCAGCGAAACTGGGAGTCACACTCTGGGGGGCTCAAGAACATTGCTCCTACAAGGAGCGTGGCCAAGACGTATTTCAACTTTATCAAGTCTTTACTTTTGACAGCCATCAAAAATAATTAGAGACGCTAGTCTTTTCTCCTTGATCCAAATGTATCAGTAGGCTCACGAAACTTGCCTGAAAAAACAAACTTCAACAAATCTTTTGCTCTGAAACCATGCCAAGTCTCTCAAATTATGCTAAGTTTAAAAAGTGTCAATGTTTCCTTTGTCAGAATCAAGCAGACGCAGGGCTGGGCCTGAGTGTGGGATGTGAGGAGGGGTGCGGGGGCCGCCTGCGGCCGTCCCGGCCTCCACCCCTCCCCGGCGGCCGAGACACCAGGCTTGCTCACGCTCTCTCCGTCTTCAGCTCTGAGAAAGCTGCTGCTGAGACATGACCTATTTCCAGTCGGGTCACAGTGCTCCCGGCTCCCTCAGCAAAAGACAAAAAATCGTGGGAATACAGAGTAATTAGAGGAACTCGTGGGGAACAAACGTTCCTGTGTGTTTCCCCGTCGACAGCGCTTGTGACTCAAAACCTCCTCTAAGAAAACCCCTGGAGAGCAAGAAGGCCCAGGTGGGGTGAAATCGGTCATTCCTGCCCTCAGAACACCGAAGGCCTCCCGATTGCTTCTCCGGGGGTCGCTGCCCCTGAACCCGAGCAGGCGGGGGTGGGGGGCTCCCCACCCTCACACCAGGATCCCACCCCAGTGGAAGGACCCACTGGATTCAAGGATTTGGTGATTTGGAAAAGTAACTTCTTTCCCTTTCTACCCAACCCTACAATGCGCTTCAAACAAAACAAAACAAAGAACCTGATTTTGGAAAATTGAAGCATTCGCCAAAACAGAGAGAACAGCACAGTGTGCCAGCCCCCCGCTCCCTCCATCCAGCTCCAATACTATTTACCACCACGCCACTCTGACCTGACAGAATTAAAAACCATTCCTCAGCATTTACGTCAAAATTCCATTCTCTCCATTGCCTCAAAAACACCTTTACAGCCGATTTGTTCAAATCACATAATGCACTTTGAGGCCTTGTCATCCCAGTATACTTCCAAACGGCCTCGCCGGGCCAGCTGCTTCATCGACATCCAGTTTTCCGCACCCCATCACCTCCCATCTGAGTGCCGCTCAAAGAAGCCTCACCCAACAGCACTGCATTATGCGAGGAGATACTTCAGCACCCACAGCAACAGCCGTCATTTCCCCAAGGAGCGCAGCACCTCAGCCAGGCAAACACACATGGCGCACTTCACACGTGCAGGGCGCTTCGCTCTACTATTTCGGCTCAAAACTTTCACCACATGCAGTTTTCTCTTTAAAATATAAAGAACAAAGCTGGCTATTCTAAGACATTTTTTGCACAGATGCAAATAAGGTGAAATAAGAAAAATATGATTCAAAAGAATACACTTCCCTGACCCACAAGGCCTGAGAAACGATGGCAGAATCGAAGAGGCCATGACAAATGATGATGTGCTTAATGTCAACCTTGCTTGACAACGGATTTTGGGAGAATGATCATCTGGGTTCATCATCCAATACAGGCGTGATTTACCAAAAAAACAAACACTAAGCTCTAACACATCCCAGTTTGCTCCTTTTCAGTCAGGCTGCCCCTGCTTCCCCACAGAGAAGTGACGGCCACGTCACTGGGCATTGGGACAGCAGAAAGCAGTCGAGTCCCTGGCATCTGGGCCTCTGCTCCACCACAGCCCACGCTCACCAGGCTCTCCCTGGCACACAGCAGGTCCTGTGTTTGTGGCCAGGATGAGTGTCACCGACGGATGTGGATGGGGCCCTCGTGGAGAAATGCAACAAAGTCCAGAAGGAAGAAGTCCCCTCATGTGACAGAAAAGCTTATAATCAGACAAGAATTTAGGAGTGGAGCTCTCCCCCACGATTGTGTCCCCCCCTGGGGACAGGAGAGAGGAGTGAGGCCCAGGGCGGCCTGGGAGGGGCCGGTCCGGTTTCATAGCTGCGGAAGTGGCAGGCCCACTAAGAGGAAGTGTGTTTACCTACTCGGTCAGCCTCCTCCCCTCACCTAGCTGCCAATAAAGCAAGAATGTAAAGTTTGTCCTAGCTGCAGATAACCATGCTATCTTTTTTGAAACCCTTCTGTCTTTTTCTTTGCTGCCAGGCAAAGATAACACAAATAAACAAAGTCACTAACCCTGTTACAGGTAGAAATGCGTAAAACAGGAGTAAGGCAACATGGGGCAAGGGACAGGTGCCGAGAGATGGGAGCTCTGTTTTCCATTAGGGACAGAATTCTAAAACCAGCTGGTTAGAAATTCACGCACAGACGACTGTAGGTCAAGAGTTAATTTTAAATGATCAGTGATTAAAAAAGCCACTCATTTATGAAACATTTTCTTTCCAACTCAAGTATCAGGTACAAATTACTTTCTTTTTGCACAGACCAGAAGTCTGTCATCGTACAACGGCGAGTGTGACACCAGACACAGGCACCTCCGCGACGGGAACAAAGGCCCTTCGTGCACCACCGTGTCTAGGAGATCATCTCAGGACCCTGGGCTTCCCCTCAGTGACAGCTTCCAAACAGTGGAAACAGCGGTCCAGCTGGCCGGGCGCACTCACACTGGCTGGCAAGACAGACGCTGTGCTGTTTGAGAGTTTCAAAATGTATATGCCAAGTCATCGTGCGTGCGCACGAGTGCGTGCAGGTATATATATGATCAAAACAGATCTTCAGAATAACAGATCTTCAGAATATTTTCACTCTAAAGCAACAGCTGGCCAACTCTTCTGCAAAGAGCTGCGACAAGAAATATGTTAGGCTCTGAGCCATATTTGGTGTCTGTCGCACACTGATCTCCGTTTGAAGAAACCCTTTAAAAACGTAAACATCGCCATTAGTGGGTAGCCCCTGCAAAAATGAAAACGGTTCAGGGGATGGCCTCTGCCTACCCCATTATAAAGTCACAACAACTATTTACAATACTGCTATGGTGACTTACTGAGTTTTAAACTGATCTCTCAGGCAAAAATAGAAAAGAAAATTAGGTTGCAGAAAGTGACTTCAAACTTCCCAACAAGGTAAACAAAACGTGACCCACTGGCTATATTGTAGCTCCATCTTCAGGTGCTGTCTGTTCCTTTCTTTTACCAATAATAGTCGCGAGAAGTCAGAAAAAGTCACATTTTGCTTTTAAGGTTAGTTTTCTCAATGACATCATGTTGAAAAGATGCTCCTCCGCATCCCTCTATACCCCCTTGAATTATCCCACCAGCTGAAACGTCTTCCCTGGCTTTCCAGGGCATAATTAACCTTCTGGAAGTACCTCTGATGCTGCACTGTAATTCTTGTTTACATGTCTGACGCCCCTATTACACTGAGAATCCCTTGTGAGAATTTCTTAAAAGCAAAACCGATTTTACTGTTTCAACAGTTCTAGACCCAGCACATACAGCATGGAAATCAAGAAGGAACGCCTGTGGCCTGCAGGAGGACCCTGACAATGAGACAACAGGAGGATGAACAGGAGATAAGGTGAGAATGTTCCTTTTCACTAAACAGCCCCAACAACTTACATGACCGTTTCCCTTGGAAGCACTACTGACAGACTGATCGGACCTACAGTAACTTGGGAACAAAAACCCTTAGTTTTAGTTACAGATTGCCCTGAAAAAAACCTTTTTTAATTTCTTCACTTCACAATGCTAAATTCATTTCAGGATACTGAAATTGCTTCTCGGTCTTTTTGTTTAAACTCCAAATCCACCACAGAAGTTGCAGTGTCCTTCACCACTACACTGAATAATGTGTGGAACACACTTCCAGAGAAAAAAAGCACACAAGAAATAGATAAAGCTTACAGCATATAAAGAGAAATTGTTTGGATTTCGCTGATAAAAAGCTTTGTGTCAGTTTTATGTAACTTTCTTTTATTTAAAACATTTTTTTATTTTACTGAGGTTCACGGAGGTTAAATGGCTTGCAAAGTACGGTTAGCAGTTAATCATGAAACCATTCTCTTCATGGCTCTTTGCGCTTTATTTTATTTGGAAAATTATGAGCACTGGCCATAAAGTATTTTATTTTGGTTAGGGTCTCTAAGTCACATTGTAACCAAGTGGTTTCCTTTCTCTTCAGAAAAATTAGTTACAGAATTTGGGAAGAAGACCTCCAGACAGGCAGCAACAGGCATGGATGGTAAGTATTTAGAAGAAAAACAATGTAACCTCTCCTGGTCTTCAACAAATTGTTCTTATTTAATGAGTAGCAGCCAATACCTAAGGCTTAAGTTAAAAACTAACTGGAGTCCTGGGGGGAATCTCCAGCAGTTAATGCTAAAATGAAAATATAAGGGATAGTTCAAAATACATTCACGGATTTTGAAAGCCATCTCTGATTTTACTATTTTAGACTAGCTTGGAAACATCTAAGCACTGCAAGAAAGCAAGCACGTGAATTATCCTAGCATTTCCAAACTGTCAAATATATACAAATGTGTAGGTCTAAGTAAAAAGAGAAATTAAGAAAAACAGTATGCAATTCATTAATAGTGAAATTGCTTTCCTATCCCAAACTATAAGTACTAATAAAATCACTCAAAAATGCATCAGAAACCACAGTATTATTTGCATAGTAACTAATAATCAGGCCCGTGTAGAAGGACTAAGAGAGAAGTGGAATTTCTTTCTTCCCTGCCATTTAATAGAAGACATCTAGCCTCTTTCTTTTCTCCATTAAAAACAAAGAGAGTCAACATTTGAGGCCACTGGTCATTGCCAAATTAAGCTCTGCGACAGAACTTCCTGCAGAGAAGTTCAAATCAGAGCGATCCTATCATACATCGTAGCTGACGGGTCTGTCTGTTCGCTATCTGTCCAGTTACCTCCTTTCCCACCCCAGCCGCCTCCCAGATGCTACGAACAGCTCGTGCACGTGTGCTGGGGGTGGCAGGACAGAGCCCGAGCCCGTGAGAGCAGGTGCCTGGAACGCCGCTGGGCTTCACGGCTGACACACCACAGGCTCTGGCTCTTGCTCAGCATTTACCCCAGTATCACCTCGTCAAGAGGCCCCCTGCACCGTTCCCCGAGAAAGGAACCTGCCCTTCTCCTAGGAAATCTCTAGTTCTCATACTCTGGGGTGCCTCAGAACCCTCCGAGGATCTTATTTAAAGCACAGATGCCTGGTACCATGGAACCCGAGAGACGGGGACTCAGTCATCTGTGGGAGATCCAGGAGTCAAATCTCCAGACGATCATGTCCCTCAGAGCTTGAGAGCACTGCCCTGAATTAGCCCTGATGTAACTCACATGTGTGCAGTGTGTACATACATTCAGGAGAAACCTAGACGCTGCTGGGGCGGGTTAATTTTTGTGGGTTTAAGAAGTCTGGTATTTGTATACGTGGAGGCAGAGTTTCTAATCATGAAAGACAAGGACTGCTTCCATCAATCAGACATGAATCTACTAACACACAAACCAAACTCTCAACATTCCCTCCCTCATCTGGTCCTTGTCCAGGTCCTTTATCTCAGTGGGTGGCACCACAATCCATCCAGGTGTGCAAGCCAGACACCAGCCGCAGCCTCCACCCACCCTCTCCCCACAGCCAGCGTATCGCGCAGCTTCCCTCCCAAAGGGCTCCCAATACAGCTGAGCCTTGAACTCAGGAGACAGGAGATGCTGACCACCCTGTCCCCCATTGAAAATCCACCTGTCACTAACAGTCGGTCCTCTGTACCCCGGGATCAGCATTCTCAGATCCAACCAACTGATGACCATGGTTCGTTAACTCTGTGACTGCAGAAGCCTCAGGTGGGAAAGCATCCTGAGAGCGGACCTGCCTATTCAAAGCCCCATGTTCAAGGGGCAACTGTACCTCTGCTTCTCCCTCCGCACCACTTCCACCCTGGCCCAAGCTAGCGGCCTTCCCAATGGGCTACTTCAACAGTCTTACCATCTCCACTCTTGCCACCCCTGCCTCCTACTGATTCTCACACTACAGCTGCAGTGAGTGACCTTTCAGAAGACAAATCTGATTAGGTCACTCACTTCCAGTCAAAACTCTTCAGTGCTTCTCCCAAGTTAAAAAATGCCCAGTGTGGTCCGCACAGCCGGCCTGTTTCCTTTCCAGTTATACTGGTCTTCATCTGGAATGCTAAACTCGTCCTACACCCTCCCACCACAGGGCCTTTGCACAAGTCACTCCCACGGCCTCCCTCCCTCCTTCCCGTGGTGCCCTACCGCCCCTGCACTCTTCACACTGCTTGGCAGTCCTCACCAGTCCTCATGCCAGAGGGGCACTCCTCAGGCCCCACACAGCATGACGAGATGCACTCAAGTTACCCTAGGGCTAGTCTGTTCCCCTCAGCAGAGCCTAATCTGTTATTCGGGGTCTGCTCACCTCAGGAGCCTCTAACATAGTGAGCATCTGCTGAAGCCATGGATGAATGTACCACGGATCACTGTGCCTTACGGTGCAATGACAAATGACTAACCCTAGCCAGCACGTCTCATGCCACATGGGAAAATCTTAGCTCCCTAACTCACCATCTGCCCGTGCGAAGCAGGAGGGTACAGAAAACAGATGCCCTGTGTTTCCTCCATGGGGGAGAGCTTAGTAATGTATCAACACAGCAAAGTCTCTCCCTGCTGAAGTATTTAGCACAGAGGCTATCCATTCCCAGAAAGACCAGATCATCTCAGAAATCATCTTGAGAGTTTGGCACACGGCAGAACGGTGAGCACACTGTCAGAGTTTTCCAACTGGAGGAGAAATCTCTTTTCATCAGAGACGCCCAGGGCAGCGCTTCCGGGCGGGCGGCTGAGGCTTCCCTGCCACTGAGCGGCAGTGCAGCTCCAAAGGGCTCCTAAAACAGCTTCAGCAGAGCTGGCCTGGAACACAGCACCCTTTCACTCCTGCACTCGATGCGGTGCTTCCCTTTCTGTCACAATGAAGGCGAGAAGGAAGCCCGGGCACAGGACTGCTTCGGGAGCCAGCTTCCTGACAAAGCCCCTTCCAGGGGACAGGGTGCCTTCTGGACCCCAAATCACCCTCTTGGAGATCTACCAGTCACGCCTGAACAGAACTCAAAGCAGCCGCGGGGCAAGCAAAAAAAAGCAGATGACAGGCACAGCAGTCCTCCCCAGAGGACCCAGGCCATCAAATCCTACACACGGTTTCCAGCTAGACAGCTGAAGTGAGCCTGCTTGCTGCCCCACTGGACAGGTCTCGACTCCCAGTGCACGTTTCCTAAGCTCTGTCACTCTGCAGACACGCAGGGGTATCCCAGATGCTACTTCAGCGTCTGCATGGGGCTGGAGCTGCAGACTGGAAACACCCAGAGGACAAGATCCCTCACACCTTGCTTCTCCACGCCTTGCACACAAGTGCTTGCTGAAGGAGTCAATACTCCATCTTTGAGCAAGTGGTGACCTCAGCAGCAGTATTCAGAGGAAAAAAGCGAATAAATATACCATGTATACTGTTTTAAGAAAGTCATCCACTGATTCAGCTTAGACAAAGCAATCGGAAATAGTTTGCCTGCCCAATTCAAGGGCTCACAGTTGCAATAAATCAGATGGAAGCCTAGGAAAGCGTGTTTGCCTCTTGATCCTGCTGTGGACCATCAAGCACATGGAAACCACCCAACACCACGCTGTGCCTGGGCTTGGAGAAGAAGAACCAAACTCCCTTTGTTTAAAGGACCCATCTATGAGCTTTTGGTGACTGTTTAGTTTCAACACCCAGGAAGGCTGAAATAAAGCAAAACAAAACAAAGAACCAAGTAACAAAAACTAGATACTTTATAACAGTCGTGGAAGGTGTTCTGGCCACTAACTCTCTCAGTAACCTGTGGGGAAGTCCTTATATAAATCACAAGAAGAAAAAGTCTCAAGTATATTTAACTGACGAGGCGAAATCTCCCCGGTCAAAATGGGGGCAGAAATTTCCCCTGGCAAATAGAAGCTCTCTTTCTGACCTAAAAGGAAAACTCCCTACATGATTCGGAAACCATAGCCATTAATATAACAAAGAGTCTTTCAAAATGGTACACTGGTAATTGGGCTCCAACACAGGGTGACTGCTACCATGTTTCCTGAACAGTTTAACACCATCTTCATTTTATCAGAACCTTTTCTAAGTATCTGCTTCATCGTGAAACAGCTTTAAAGCAAAGCAAAATGAAAACACATCTGCCATAAGAAATAAGAGAGCTGTAAAAAGGAAGGAAATGCTGACACCACTTCCTGGATGAGCCTTGAGGACACTGTGCTAAGTGAAAGGAGCCAGTCACAAAAGAAGAAATACTATATGATTCCACTTATGTGAGGGGCCTGCAAAATCAGAGACTGCAAGCAGCAAGGGAACAGGAGGGGAGGAAGAGGGAATTCCTGTTGGAGAGGTACAGTCTGCGTTGGGAAGATGAAAGTGCTGGAGACGGATGGCGGGGATGGTGGCACAAGAGTGAATGTGCTGGACACTAGACAACTACACCCCTAAAAGAAGGTGGTAATTGTAAGTTTGTACATTTTACTATGAAACAACAGCAACAAATTACCATTCATTATGAGAAATGAGAAAAGCAGTTCCTGTAAAGAGTGTACTGACTATCTTCTGAGTGATAGCTTGACAGACTCGTCATCTTCTGTTGAAATAAAGAAAATCACTCCAGGAGGGTCGTGTGTTGACCACTGTCCCGCTAATGCTGTCCAGACACTGGGGCTGTTTTAGAGCACAGGCGTGGTAAAGCCTAAATGTCCAGTGTTGCTTGGAAGTCTGCACTGGAAAGAAGAATTTTGCGCAATTCTTAAAAAAAAGTTTCCTGTATCACGAATGAACCTTCCAGATGATGTAACTTCCGCAAAAACTACAATGACTTCTGACGGTATAAAGCATATTAGCAATGTATAGAATGTAATTAGTAAAAAATTAATTTAAAAAACCTGTTAATATAGAATTCCTTTGAGAAAATCTAAAATGTTATGGTAACAAAATCACTGAAGAATTGACTACAGAACCAAATTGTTTGAAAAAGATCGAGAACAAATTCCCTAGGTATCTTCTACGGTCACTTTTAATCCCAATATTTTCTCTGCTCTGATTCAACAACACTCAATTTAAAAAGGCAAATCCTCTCCCTGATGCGCCGTCACCGGGACACCTGTGCAGGCAGAAGCGAGGCAGGGACAACTTTCTAACAGACGGCCAGTTCCCCCGCAGACTAGGGCAGAGGGCAGTGCCGTTATCAGCGAAAGCGCATCAAGTGCGTGCGGGGCTCGACACCGGAGCGCAGAGCCGCGGATCAAACTCCAGCGCTGCCTTCCTGCCTCTGCAAGTCAAGTCCATTACAACCCTCGCGCAGAGATAGGAATCCTGCTGCCACCAGCAAATTCCCTGCTTCACAGAGCAGCGCTTTACAGCCGGGACAGCGGAGGGTACAGAGCCGCCCGGGGGTCACCGCGCTGCCGCAGGACAGGACCAGGCGACCCACGATCAACCCCCCGGGCGGCCCAGCCGGCGTGGTCGGAAGCCACCGGACCCTCCTGGCGGCTGGAGCTGGCCTTCCGGGAAGCGTCCGGGTTAGAGATGTGCGCGAGCAGACGGAGGTGGAGGAGACGGTTACAAAGCGCAGCCTCTCGACAGAGCCGGGGCTGCACACGGAGACCGGGAGGGCCAGGCCGGTGTGTGCGGACTGCACAAAGGGCCCAGCAGCCACCCACCCCACCGGGCGACGGCGCCCCGCCCCGCCGCGCACCTAAGGCTGCCCGCGCACCGCCCTGCCCGCCGCTCGCCGGGCACACCCGAGCGGCCCGGCCCGCGGCCCAGGCTAGTTGTTACTCACTGGCTTCGGCATCTTCGGTTCCGGGTGGGTTTCCCGCAATCCTCGCAAACGCTCGGCTCCGCAGCCGCTGAAACTCTCCGACCTGCAGGCAGAGGACACCGTCAGCGCGCGCCGCCGCCCCTGCGCCCGCCGCCGTCCCGGACTCGGACTCGCCCCCGCCCCGCGCGCCGCGGCTTAAGAACCGGCCCGGCGGGCGCGGGTGAGTCACCGCCCAACCTGCAATTACCGCGGGCCGGGCGGGCCGGGCGGGGCGGGACCCGGCGGGGAGGGGGCGCCGACCAGGAGGGCGGGGTCCCGGGGGAGGGGCTGGGGATTCCGGCGGGGAGGGACGAGTCCCGGGGGAGACCCGGGGGGGAGAGGGGCGGGGTCCGTGGAAGAGCGGGGCGGGGGTCCCGGGAGAACCCGGGGGGAGAGAGGCGAGGGTCCGGGGAGACCCCGGGGGGAGAGCGGGACGGGGGTCCCGGAGGAGATCCCGGGGAAGAGCGGGGCGGGGTCCCGGGAGAACCCGGGGGGGAGAGAGGGGCGGGGGTCCCGGAGGAGACCCCGGGGGCAGAGGGGCGCTAGTCCCAGGTGAGAGGGGCAGAGACCCCGGGGAAGCCCGGCGGTGGGGCAGGGAACCCCACGAGACGGGGGCGCGGACCGGGCGGCAAGGGTCGGGACGCAGGGCGGGGCCCGGGACGCGGAAGTGGGCGGCGGGTGCGCCCGGGACCCGGGAAGCCTGCGGGGAGCCCGGCAGAGGCAGGTTTCACTTTGGGGAAGAGCCGTTGGCCCCCAGGACGGAAACCGCAACCGTCTCCCGTTAGAGAAGCGCTTTATAAAAACTGCCCGTCCGGTCGAGCGAGGGGGCGCGTCCCAGCCCGGCTCCGCGGGCGCTCGGGGAAGGGTCCCGGAACCCGAGTGGAGGGAGGTCGCGAAGCTGCGGGGCGGCCACGCCGGCCGCCTGCCCCACCCGCCCTGCATCCGGGCGAAAGGGAGAAGCCTGCGCTGCGGCCGGGACCCGCCGGCTGGAGACCCCGGCCCTCCGCGCCCGCCCCGGGCGGGAGGAGTCCTGCCCCCTTCGGGGGACACCGGCGCCGGGGATCGCGCGGACCCTCTGTCCGCCGGCCGACCTCGCCACCCCGACCGTCGGGTTCCCGCCGCCGTCCCCCGCGAGGCGCGCAGCCCGAGCCCCCGGCCGCGCCCGGCTCACCTGCGGGGCCTGCAGAGGACAGTGACGCTCCCGGGCCGTCCGCGTGTCCGTCCTGTGCGCTCGCCGCTCGCGCTCCCGAGAGTCCCCGGCGGGGCGGGCCCCGGGGCCGCGCCCCGCCGGTCTCCGCCCCGCCGGTCCCCGCCCCGCCCCGCGGGTCCCGCCCGCGAGACCAGCGAGGTGCGCCCGGTGCGTAAGATGGCTGCACCCGCGCGCCCCCGCTGCTCTCAGTCTGGGAGAACGTTCTCTCCTCGCCGCCTGTCCCCTTGCCCTTGGGGGAGAACTTTGCCGATTTAGGTTCAGCTCCTGAGGATACGCGTAAGGGGGGAGACTGCTCCACAGTGGACCTAGGGAACCAGGGGAGTGCAAATACACCTGGAGGAGCGGCGACCCCTGGGAGGTGCCCTGTCGCTTAGGGCCACCCCCGTGGTCAGGCCTTTGTTGTCCTTGTGCAGGACGGAGGCCAGGTTCTGAGAACCTGGGGCGGCAGTACCTGGTGGCTGTGCCTCCGCACACGTGGCCGACCAGCCTCCGCCTGCGGATCCAGAAGGACACAGGCGTGGGAAGAAGACTCCATCCCTCTGGTCGGAGGACACATTTGTAGGCTCGTTCGGCAAAAAGCTGTAGCAAAAGAACTCTCTGTAGGGAGAAATTCTAGAAATTCCTTTTAATAGTTTTTGCAAAAGCGTCTCAAGAGGAGTTTCAAAACCAAGTACCCTGATGGCCGGTAGGATTGGCTGAGCCGCGGTTCTCGAAGCCTGCAGCCCAGGCCGGCAGCAGCGCCCCTGGAGGGCTCGCAGAGGCGCATTTCCCAGGTGTTGCCCCGAACCCGCAGAATCAGAACGCCGGGCCAGCTCCCGGCAGTCCCTGCTCAGGGTTGCAGAGCTGCTCCTGAATTTCTTTCCGGGCTTTCACCAGCATCTGCATTTGTGCTTTAGTGTTCTCAGCTGTCAAGTAACAGGAGTGTTGGGTTGTCACCAGGATCACAGGCATGAAGCCTGGAACCGCGCACGGTAAGCACTCCGATCCCTCAGTACAGAGTAACCGGTGACTGGACAAAGCACCAAACTCTTCACACTCAGTTTCCCTCTTGGCAAGATGGAGACACTGGTCGCAGTCGCTGCGCAGACTTGTGCGGATTAAATGAGACCATGTGTGCAAAGTGCGTAGCCCAGCGGGCCTCCCAGAAATGCCTGACCTGTCACAGGGGCAGACTGCTCTGGGGTACACCCGTGGTGAGCCGTCCAGGATGGAGGGGAGAGGGCTTGAGGTTTTGCCCTCTAAACCGGTCTGTACTGACTTTCTTTTTTAACTGACATAAAGTCACTGCAATAGGAGGGACACCCTGAGGTATTGAACCAGCCTGCAGTGATGAGGGTCAGGTTGGGCTCTCACTCCAGTTACTCTATCTCAGCTCCTCATCGCTGCCTGGAGGCCTGTGAGCCATTTTGGGCCCCCAGCTCTGCCCAAGGACAAGCTCCTAATCTAACTTTTTATCTCACCTAGTAGATAACATATTGTCTTCTAAACTGGTTGTTTGAAACAGCAGTGGCCTGAGACTTCTAGAGCATTTCTGACCTTCAGCTGCCAGGGCGGGGATGGTGAAAAAACGAAGGGCCTGTGACAGCAGGGTCAGAAGAAAAAGATCAGGGGTTTCAGGTGCAAGCTGAGTCTGAATTCCAGGTCTAGCACTTACAAGCTGAATCTCTTAACCTGAGTGCCCTTCTCATCATCCGCAGGATGGAGACAATTTACTTCATGGTGTTCTTGTTGTCACTGAGCCATGTAATGGGAGCATTTATGTACTCAGATGTGACTTTTCTTGCATAAATCGAAATAACATAGACATAGCTTGTCTACGTAGCATTCTGCATGTCTTACATCGTTGTAAGAAGACACATACTTACATGTTACTGGACAGGGTTTATTCCCCTCCCCCATATTTATAGTGCATCTCATGAATGTTTAAAGAGAATTTTCCAAGGCTAATGTATTTTCACCTGACTTTAGAATCTGCTTTCCCTCAATCGCTGCCTCTGTGCCTCCCCACAGCACACCCACCCTCAACATAGAAGATGGCACGCCAAGGAATCGGTGAGACTAGCTTAGACAGTGGAACTGCAACTTCCGGGCGACAATCACTCAAAGACCCTTCCCAGGAATCCTGGTCCATAAGTCTCAGGTGAGGCCTGGGATCAACATCTTTAAGATGGCCCCCAGGTGAGTCTGTCCTACACCAAAATTTAAGCACCACTGAAGGAGGGTGTGGTTGGCAGGATCCTGACCCGCCCTGTCCCATCACCCCAACTTTGTGAAGTTGATCTGTTTTGCAAGTCACGGCTATAATCAATGCCATGGAGAGAAGCGAGGAAACCTGGGGCCCTGCGCCTTGGACACCACTCTCTGTCCTTGTTTTCAGTCGAGCAGCTGACCTTGAACGACTCCCTCATTCAGGGTTTCGGGTTTTCAGCTGGAGGAGGCAATCATGTGTCTCACTCCTGAGCCTGTGACAGATTGTTGGTCAAGTGCTTGGAATGAGTTCTCGAGGCAAGGTTACAGGACACCGAGTGAGGACAGCCTCTCCGGAGCTTTAGACACAGTCACCAGAACGAGACTTGTCACGCAGAACTTCCCCAGCAGCCTTCCTATCAGGCCAGCCTATCTCCACGCTGGTGCCAGTTAATCTCAGTCAATGAAAAAAGGTCACAAAGAGTGTGACAATCTCTAGCCTCAGTCACTTCAAAAGACCAGTCAATAGGCAAGATGGAAACCTACGGAGCACCACCGTGGGCAGAACAGGGCGTGAGTGGTTTTTGAGGACTCAGCAACCTTGGGGGAGCATTCCCGATGACGTCCTTAGGGACACTCTTGGAGGCCTGCCCTGTCGCAGGGCTGTTTCATTAGCCGCCCGGTGGTCCACAGCACCCTTTGGAACATCCTTTTACCTGTGTGGGCCTGAAGCATTTCCCAATGCTTTTTAAGTGTCACGTTGGCAGAGATGATAGTTAAAGAGAACTAAGCATGTCATCTGTAAAGTTCCCTGAACTCAGTGTGCAGATTCCTGATAGGATTTCACTTTTCCTTCTCACCTCTGGAGGGGTGACTGCGCAGGAAGGGTGACTGTCACATAGCCTGACAGGTAGCACTTTGCATTGTGTCGAGAAATAACTTTGAAGGGACTTCACCACACAGTAGGCTAGAAAGAGCCGCTTGGTGCTGATTTGATGGAACAGCTCTGGTTTGGGCCCCTGAGAAAAATCCTGACCGCAAGGTATCCAGTCATTTTCTTAGCTGATTTAATAATTTCCATAAGTAGCCTTAATGGATTTTATGTAAATGAGTCCTAATGACTACACACAACTTACTTGACTAATAATTCCCGAGCAGCTTTGCTTCTTTTATTATAATTTTCCTTATTGCTGATGACTTTTAAGAGTTTTTTTTGAAAAGCCTCTTTTCTGGGTTGAAAGAGGCAGTAGGAGGGACTGTGGGAAGCAGCCCCAGAGAGACTAAATTAATGGTCTGCATCCCTGCACCCAAAACTCCCTGGCAAGATCGACAGTGACCTCCATCTTGCTAAATCCAGGAGCCAGACTTCTCTGCCTCACCTTACCCTCTGCCCAAGCAGCCTTCGGCACATGTGATGCCCCTCTAGGAGTTTTCTGTTCTGTCCTCTCGCCCGTCCTGGTTCCATCTCCAAGGCTGGCCATCCTTTTCCCTTCCTCCTCCCCCAACCTCTCGCTGCAAGTTGAGCTCAGAGCTCATTCCTGGACCCTTATCTCTGTACACTCACTTCCTAGGTCATGTCAGCTGATCCGCAGACTTAAACAACTTCTCCAGCCCTGACCTTTCCCCAAGCAACAACACTGCCCTCGGTATCTCCAGTATTCTTGATTTTTCGAAAACAAGTTCCTCCCAGCCTTCCCCTATCTGCCATGCTGCTTGGTCCCAAATTTAGATGTCAAACTTCATTCCTGTCTGTCCCTTGCCCCACTCCACGCCCCCAACCCAGTGCATCCAATCTCTCAGATCTGACAGCCCCCTTGCCAGAATCTATCAGATTGTGTCTCCTCCCTACCAGCGGGTTTTAGAATAAAATTCAAACCCCTTCCTTGGCCCTATGTAACCTGGCACCCACCTGCTTCTCCAGGGGCAGGCTCTGCTCCAGGCTGAGTTTGTGTTCATGAAGGCATCAGCCCCCTGGGTCTCATACTTGATGTCCCTTCTGCCTGGAGCACCATATCCCCCATCTCTGCCAGCCTGGCCTTTGCTCCCCTCCTGGTACTTCTCTCCAAGTGACCCTCCAAGGACATTCCCACCCTCCCCCTGGAAAGCACCACCTCCCAGTTCACTCCCGGCTACAGCCCCCGATTTACTGTGGTCCCTGCTCTCTGCTGTAGTCACGCTAGTGTGGCCTCATTTACTGTCCGTCTCCAAGAATTGTAGCTCCTGTCCGTCCTGCCCATTGCTTATCTCAGCAGTTCCAGGCGCCTAGTGGATGTTCAATAGACACGTGTGGAAGAAACCAGTGACGGACCCTGCCGTTAATGCCGAAGCTGCTGCAGTGCACAGGTTCACTCTCGCAGTCTGCCTGCCTGCCGTCCTCTGGGTGCAAGCCATGGAAACACCTCACTTACCTAGAAGTTTTTGAATTAGCAACCCAGCCATCCCACCATTGTTGAAAAACAGATAGCAGTGAAGACAGACATTAAGGAAAAGAATGCATCTATTTAGATTCTTTCCAGGTGCCCTTTCAAGTGTATTCCTTTCAATTCTAGTTGGAGTTTTAGCAGTTTTGATTAGCTGTTTTCTGGGCTGAGCAGATTAGGAAGGAGGGTGCAAGGTACGGGCAGACACCCAGACAGCAGGAAGAAGAAATGTTTGGCAGCGCAGACGCAGACTGCTGCATCCTCAGGTGCCCCCAGCACGAAGCAGAGCAGGCCTTGATCTGCAGCCATCGAGGTGGTTTTCTCAGGAAAGTGACTTATGTCTGCATTGTCCCATCAGAAAGCATGATATTTTGTCATTTTTACACAATATTCAAAATGCTTCAACTCTTCAGAAAAGAATTCAATAAACAGCGAGGTGCCCACCGTCCAGATTTAACCAATGGCAGTGTTTTATCACATTCCCTTCAGATTGTTTGAAAAAGAAAGCACTAGAGCCTGCTTAGCCCTCCGCAGGAGGAGGCTGTCCTGTGTTTCCTTTAGATACGATTTGCCATTTTATATGGGAAAAAAGCCCATGTCTGTGAAACATTCTTTTCCTAATTAATTACATGTGATTAATTAGAAGTTGGGGTGCAGAATATAAGCGTTTAGGAATCATCCTGAGTTTCTTCTCCCCCCCCCCTTTTTTTTTTAACTATCAAAAACTAAGCTGACTTACTAAGGCAGTTAGTGTGAGGGAAATGCCCGCATGACACAGTGGTTTTAGTGTCATGGGCTTGCTGTTCCTGAGACTATAAGCTCCTTGCAGGGAGACCAGGGTCCACTGTCTCTGCATTTCTGCTCACGAGAACAGAACCTTGCACCTAACGGGGCTCAGTCAACATTTTACTAACTCGATTGAATGCAGAGCCCTGGGTGGCCTCTGCAGCAGGCCGCTATCTCACCCAGCATTTAGGTGTCTGGATCCTAGCAATTTCACCTGTAAACTGGAGAATTGGCACTTACAGGAAAACAGCCTTTCACTAACAGGGCAAAGAAATGTCTTTAGCAGGTGATTAATGTGTTACGTGACCTAGTTAGATCTTATTGAACATCAAAAGGCCTCATTCCAGAACGAACTCATCTTTACAGCATCTTAAGCAATGATTTAGGCTGAGACATAGGCCACCTACTTCATTCGACAAATATTTATTGAACTCCTTCCCCTTATCAGGCAATGGGCTGCTGGGGCTGTGGGTGGGGGGAGCAAACAGCTGAAATCCTTGACATTTATACTTAATGAAAACATGGCCTTTGGCTACTTGGGGTGTCCAGACTTCCCGGCATGTGTATTGAGGCCTTGTCACTTGGCCACTGCAATCCCAAGCCACCTTCTTAGACTGGGTCCTCAAGTGACCTCCAGCGGTTTGGTTCAGGAATGCATGGATGGCTGGGTGGTGGAGTCCAAAGAAACTGTCAGATCTGGAGCAGGTCCCAAGCAGAATGTGGGCGAGTCACCCCAGTCCAAGTGAGGACGCAAGAGCTAGCGGAACAGGCAGCAGCTCAGTCACAGGAGGGACATGGCACATGATGGTGACAGCCTGAGGCAGGGCCTTCTAGAGAGCTGCCAGCATCTCAAGCTTCTGCTATAGCTGGTGCACGCTGGAAAGCGTCCTGCCACGTCCAACTTGCAAGAAAAATTTGAACTCTTGATGTGAGCATGAAGTTTCCCAGTTCTTAAATGTTGGCCAAGCGTTTAAAAAATGTTTTCAGAACAATCTGCAAGCCAGACAGAACCGGTCCGCAGGCCCGGAGCGCAAGCGCATGTCTTTCTTCGGAGCTCTGCCCTCTGATTGGCTAGTGGCGGGAACAGTGCCCCTACGCCCACGTGGGCATATCTGGCACTGCGGGGGGCCTCATCCCGCACAGCTGTCGCACACCTGTCTGGCCATGGTGGGCAAACTCCCGCCAGCCTCAGCCCTTCCCATGTTGCACCTATCGAGTCAGGTCTTGGGGCCAGGCTTTCTCTGGTAGCAATTGTCACTTCTGGTAACTCGGCCTTGGATATGAAGATGTTGGAGGAAGGGTACCTTGCTTGTGGAGGACACGATGATGGCGGCTCGTCCTCCCTGGCGGGCCCTCCCGCCACTGACCGCCCGCCTGGATGCCCGCTCTTCCCTGTGCACCACAGACAAGGCTGGCTGAGTGTCCGCACCTTTCTCTGCAAGCCCGGTTGGGTTCTGTGTCTACACTGCAATGCCCCACAACCTGGTCCCCAGCCAACTCCTCCAACGGCCCCAACCCTGCCCTGAGAGCCTGTGGCGATGGCAGAAGGCAAGTGGGGGCAGACACATCAGGTCCCCACGACTTTCCCTCTGAACCCCGCCCCTCCCCCTCGCAGGAATGCGGTTCTCCTCCCCCGACTCCCTACAACCCCCTGGGATGTTAGTTAGGACTCCAGAGGCTGGCTTTCATTTTTAAATCATTTGTGCAAAATGCTTGCTCAGTTTAGAAAGAAAGACCCACACAGCCCACTCTCAACCAAACAGCCATTTCAAGCCCCTGCATGTCCCAGAGTGTCACCGTCTGTTTCCTGGCCCTGAGGGCCAGCGCCCAGAATGGACAGGAACTCAGTCAGCCTGGTTTTGTGACTGTCAGGAAGCTCAGCTCTCTGGGTCATCTCTGCTCTTTCCTTCATCCCAAGCCCGGCCAAGTCTTCTAGAACTTGAACTGAGATGATCCCCTACCTGAGCAGGACCCCATGTCTACTCCACGTGGAAGACAGACGACTCCTTCCCTGAGCGAGCTCGTGGGGTAGCCCATTGGCCTCCCTGGTCCCCTCCTTAGACAAGGCCTCAGGGGATGCAACTGGTGAGCTGCAAGGAGAAGCTGTCACCCTCTGTCTTGGGAGCCAGCCAGCCTGCCGAGAGGTCTGCTCCGCTGTTCGAGCCACACTTGTTGGGCCAGACTCACGAGGGAGACCGTGTGGCTGAGGGCTGCCTGGGAGAGGCCTGTTTGCCCTGGGATAGTGGCCGCCTTCCCCTGGGAAGTGGGGAGGAGGACACTGTGCATTAGCCTCCTCAGGCCACCTCTGGTGCGTCCAGTCTCTCCCCACTGCCCACGCATGTTGGAAAGAACACTGTGCCGTGCGTCTCCTGCTCCTGTTCTCCTGGAACAAATGGAAACTTCCTTTACTCAGAGTTCATGGTGCCTTCCATCAGGCTCTTCTAATCTATTGGCTTCTGACCCTGGATGCCTAAGCACGGGCTGGGTGTCTCCTGGCCGAGGACGCCCGATGTCCTGCACTGCCCTCTGCGCCCCTCCCTCTCTCTGCCAGGAACACCCCTTCAGCAGCATGCCTTTCCCCTCGCTGATAACGCGGCTGAGACGCACGCTCCCGGGTTGATGAAATTGGTCTCCATTCTCTCCAAAACCTGTACGACCTTTCAAAATGTTTGGGACAAGACTTTATGTTCTGCTTACTTGCATCAAAGAACATTTTCCACTTTTGTTTCCATTCATTTAAGGTAGAAACTTGGTAATGGCTTCTTGAAGACATCTGTCCTTCTTCCCTGGTGACCACGGCAGTGTCTGATACAGCAAGACTCGCCCAACAGCTTTATCCATCAGTGTGGTGGTAGGAACCAGGTCGCCTCCTCTGCGACCCCCCACCCCCGGCACTGAGCACCTTAGCCGATGTGGCGGCCAGGTGAGCCTTGGGGACTCTGTCCCAGAGACCTTTACAGAACATTCCACCCGTTAAAGCTGAACTCTACTCTTCATGCTCCCATTTTCCTTTTCCTAATATGTTTCATGTGTACTTTTTCTTTATAGGCCTCATCTGCAAAATGCCTATTATTTTGTGAACATGGCATTAGTTTATTAGTGATGTAAGTTCTGTGTCGCCCGTGGACTCGCTTTCTACACCACTCGGCACTGCTTTTTTATCAACCTGTGTTGCTCTGGTTTGTCTGATCCCTTGCCCCTCTAACCTGCAATAATCCTTCTCATGTGTGTGTGTGTCTGTCTGCCTACTCTTTGTCACCTGTCCTCCCTCCCAGGCTGAGCATTCAAGTTCCCTTCACAAATGCCATGAATACGAAATACAGGTTCCTATGGAATTTCCCTGGGACAGAGGGAAATTGTGGGTCCTCGGAAGGGGACCAAATAACAATATCCAAACTGGGACAATTTAGAGAATGAAAGGGGGCTCTGGTAATAATGATAACAGACAAGTGGCACAGAGATGTGCAGTCCTAGTCCAAAGCTCTGAGCATGCGTGATGACTGGGCAGTGTGGAAAGGCTCTTCCCCGTGCTCCTCAGCAGGGCACGGGGTCCCCCATTTCCACAGCCACGATGTGTATCTGGTGCCATGACGACAGGCCCCATGCGTCATTGTTTTCACCTGCCCTCCATCAGATCACTGACACGTTTGAATGTCTCAGTTATGTTTGTTGGCCTTGTGGCTTTCCCTGTTTAGAAATCGTTCCTTTTCTTTGCTTGTTTGTGCTGGGGTTTTCTTGTTTCAAGATTTCCTATGTTTCCTAGCTATTAATCTCTCTGTCAATTTTAGACCCATGTCTTCCCCATCTGCTGTATTAACTTTGTCCAGTGTTCTTTGCAATCAAATGCATCAGATCTGTTTGCTTAGAACTTCGTGTTCTCAGCATTCCATTGGAGAGGTATTCCGTTCCTCCTAGTCAGAAAAACGTTCTCCTTCATTTTCTTCCATTCCTGTTTCATCTTAGCTTTCACATGTGGGTCTTCGAACCCTCTGGACATGGGTCCACCCTTACGTGGAACACAGTAGTGGGCAGGTTTATTTGTCTCCACACCGCGGGACAGCACAGCTCTCCCAGCTACTTCCTGCCGCCATCTTTCCTTCTCCATTATTCTACGGTGTAGCCTCCATCACCTGTGAAGCTCCGTGTGCGCCTAGTCAGTCTGCCCTCCTGGGCCTGTGTGCCCTGCATCCTACTGCACTGTGTCGGCAGCGTATCTTACTGTCTGATGGGACAGAGTTCCCGCCGTCATACCTTCTGCTGAGCTCCCATAATATACAACTGAACTCATGCAGCTCCCTGTGGGAGACATTCAGACTTGGTGGGACTGTTCCACTCGGACGTTTTATCTTCACTCTGATCATTCAACGTGAAGCATTCTTTAAAGATCTGACATTTTGTTATAGAATTCAGAGTGGGCCTTTCAATTCTACTCCCTTACAATTGCGAACATTTTTAGCATAAGCCTCTGAAAGAGCGACAAGCATGCTGTGTCACTCAAGAAGGTCCCTTTGCTGCCACCAGGCTCACTGCCAGCACTGCGCCTGGCTTGCCCATCGCCTGGCTGACGGGGAGCGCAGCCTGGCCTTCTCCGCACCCAGCCACCTGGGAGTGGCACCAGAAACCTTTTCTCCGCGGCCTCTGCCAGGCAGTGGTCCGATGGCGCGGAAGGCACTGACGTCCTGCTGGCACTCGCACTGGCAGAGGCTGAGTCAACCCCAGCTCCTCTCCTCCTTGCACCACGGCCTCTAGACCCTGACACACCACTTGGGCCTGTCTTCCCCATCCCAGTCTCGAGCCTTCACATATGAAACCTCCGTCTGTACTGGCCCCCACCAAGGGCCTGTGGGACCTTTGGCCCCAGGCCTGGGATAGGGATGTGGAGCTGGCTTCTGCCTCCTGTCACACTGCCCCAAGCTGGCCCTCCATGTCAACAGGTCCAGCATCAACCTGTCCCATGCAAGGCCTCGGCCACTCCTGCTTCTGTGCCTTGTTCTGCTTCCTGGGCCTGCTTGCCAGAGGCCCTGAGGGGACCTCTCCTTGCACCCCTTCTTCAAGAACCCAGGCTCTGGGGGAGAGTCCTCCAACCCCCAGCAACTTTAAAGTCACCTGCTCCACTTAGCCCCTGAGAGTGATGCTGATACATCGCGCCGTGGGAAGGAAGCTGAGGCTCGGGGTGAGGGCACCTGCCCAGGCCTGAGGGCCAGGAGGCAGCGCGGCCAGGATGGAGGCCAGACTGCTGAGGCGAAGCCCTCAGGCGGGGGCCTGCCCAGCAGACAGCCCGGTCCACCCGAGGTGGATCGAACAGGGCCAATGGAAGAGCTTAGTTTTCTGTGTGACGTGATGACAGTAACCGCCTCTCGTGAGCATAACCGTTCATTTAGTCAACAGATGCTCCTGAAGCTCTCGGTTCCTGCCAGACCCAGCTTCCACGGGAGCCCTGTGTCAGTCTGGCCTTGACGTGGCAGCAGAGGCCAGCTTGAGTCACGTCCTGCTCCTGCTCACAGCCCTCCAGGGACAGGCCCAGGACTTGGAACCGGGCCATCCTGGGCAGGGAGGCCACGGCAGAGGGCACAGCCGGCAGCTGGCCTGTGGGAGGCCTGGCTCACACTGCGGGAGGACCCGGGCCAAGGAGCGGGAGCAGCAGACTGTCCTGTGAGGACAGCAGGTGACGGAGGGCCCACCCCGAGGACCGAGGACCTGCTCCCGACCCAGCAGCACAGTCCTCACCGGGGAGAGAGCGCAAAAGGCTGGGTGTGAGAGGTGTGGTGTCATGTCCAGCAGAGGGACACCCGCCGTGAGGCAAGCTGAGGCCTGGGCCCAGCGCAGACACGACATGCCACCGTGGGGGCTCCGTGAAGAAGGGTACTGGTGCTGGGGGCAGATGTACCCTGACAATGCCCCCCACGGGCTCCTAACCTTCCTCTTGCCACACCCTGGCCCCACTTAGGACCTTCTGTCTCCCCAGGGCCCCACAGATGCCCACGGTGCCCCATGCCCACGCCCCTGTCCCTTGTCACCCCACTGATCCTTCCAGACTAAGTGCAAAGTCAGCGGCTGCCCAGATCCTCCTCCCGGCCTATGCGGGCCTGCTCCCCACATTCCTGCCCACCTCTCTCTGAAACGCTTCACCTCCCTGCTACGTTCGTTTCCTGGGGCCGCTGGAACAGTGACACAAACTGGGTGGCTTCACGCCACGAACTTGGTGGTTCAGACGCTAAGCTGGCGGCTGGGGTGCAGTCCACAGAAATCCTGGGGACCCGGGTTTGCCGCCTAGGGCAACGGGGAGCAAGTGAAAAAGGAACAAGCAAACAGATCGAATGCCTTTTCCTCTTCTCTCTTCCGTCCTACCTACCAGCATTCATTCCTGCCCAGCAGTCTTTCTTCCTCTTAAAAAAACAAAGAAACAAGGACAAACAACAAACTTTCTTGTCTATTCCGTCTGCAGGCCAAAGGGCTGAAATCAAGGTGTCCTGGAGATGTGCTCCCTCTGGCACCTGTGAGGAGAAGCCTTCCTCCCTCTTCCAGCGTCCGGTGGCCCCAGGCATCCCGCGGCGTGTGGTCACAGCACTCCATCTCTGCCTCGTCATCACAGCGCCATTCCTCGGTCTCTTTTCTTCTCATAAGGACACCGGTCATATAAGATGACAGGCTCACCCACTTCAGTCTGATCTCATCTCAAACTCATTGTATCTGCAAGGACCTTATTTCCAAATAAGGTCATCTTCGGAGATCCCAGCGGGGCTTAGGACTTCAGTGTATCATTTTGGGGGGCACAGTTCAACCCACTGTACCTGCAGGAGGGTAAATGCTATGCAGACCAACTCCCTTCACAATATGGCAGACTCAGCCCGGTGAGCTTGCAGCTCGGTGGTTTTGGAGTGAGACAGACCCACTTTGTCACTCACCTTTTTGTCTAAGCCTGAGCAAGCTGCCTAAGCCTGCTGTCTTTTCTCATCTGTGAAATGGCCATGGCACCCGTGATATTTATGAGTCAGGTCACACACATAGTAGATGCCCAGGAAACTGTAATTATTATCATTAGGAGCAGGTGCTGAACAGAGCAGCAACTCAGTAAATAAAGTTAGTCACTGCTTCTCTAATAAACATGGGCTAAATTGGCAGGCCTGTGGGCTAGTAGAACAGGTGAGTTTTTCCAGAGGCCAATGCACCCTGCTGACCATCCCGTCCCAGGGCATCTTGGGAATCACATCTCAGTGACCTGAGGCTGCTGCCCCTCCCGCCTCAGAAGGCCAGGAGATTCTGGCTCCTGTCCTCATGGTGCACAGTTCTCCTGGCCTGTGAGAGTCTAAAGGCGGGGCACACAGGGACTCTGCACCCTGTGCGTGGTTCTCTAGGCACGTACACGTGTGCGCGTGTACACACACACACACACACATAACTGGAAGCCAGGGGCCAGTGGAACCACGCTTCTTTCTCAAAGAACATACTGAGGCTTCAGTGAAAGACACCAGCTGAACCTGACCTCCGACCTCGATTCTCCTCTGACACTGGTCATGTGCACAGCAGAGGGGCTGCATTCAGAGACCTGGTCCAAAGATGTCCACCTGGGAGTAGCTGGGCGACCCCAATGATGCAGTTTTCTCTGCCATCAAGTGGGGATGGTAAAATCTGCCTGTCAAGTAAGACTGCAGCACAGAAACCAACTGCTAATATTCATGTCTCATTGTTACCAACCCTGGAAGCTACATCCGCAGAGCGCATCAGGGTGTCCAGAGCACTTCAGCCCAATGAGGGTCACAGAGAAAGTCACAGTTTTACCTTGTTTGGATTTTGACATTAACAACAAGAAGCGAGAAATCTCTGAATCCCTGGAAAGAAGAGAACACGTCCCAGGCTCCATGTTCATCTGCAGAGGATCCAGCTTGGTGTCCCTTAGCCTTTTCCAGTTTTATCAGTAATTCAGCTGCGTGCTTCCACTCAGGGGACTTTCTTAAGGACACTTTGACAGAGCATGTGTCCTCTTTATGCAAACAAAACAAGGGCTCCAACATGGAAACCAGTCACCAACTCTATGGGAAACTGTTTCACAGAGCTGTGCCAAAGGGGAACACAGATTTCTGGGGAAGAAGGTGAATTTCATGCAGGAACCACGCTTTGAAGGTCAGACATCACAGCAGGTCAAGTGGGTGATCACTGCACATTTGCGATAGATTTATATCTTTTAGCTTCACCCTCAAGGGCAAGGTCAGATGAATACTGATAAGAGGACGGAGGTGGGGTTGAAGGATAAGGAACTCACATCCTTTTGGGACAAACGCAGAGCACCTGGTGTTTCTTCTCTAGTGTGTGAGAGATCAGGGCCAGATAAAGGGAAGGGAGCCGAGGCAGCTAGCAGGCGATCAGGTGAAAGGCAAGCTCTAACTAGCATAGGCTAGATCCCAGTTCATGCACTGATTGTCAGGTTCAGTTTCCACCCTGTTCCTTGTTTATCTGTTCCCTTTGCATTTACCCTGGGAAGACAACTGTGTAACACCAGGCAGGCAATTATATTGCTAATGAATTGTGCAACCTTTGCAAATGCCGTAAAAGTGCTGATTTCTAAGTTCAGAAGCTTAGGTAATTATTAGCAAAATCCGCACAGTAATTTCACCAATAAATCATATGACAAATGTAGAGGCTATGGGGTAACTTTTTTTTTTTTTTTTAAAGGAAAGGTGCAGGCAGGAATGAATAAAGGCAAACAGGCAGGCAGGAAGAGAGAGGAGGAGGAAGCGTCTTTATTTGTATTTAGTTGGTCACACTGGTTGCTCCCCCTGGGGCCCAGGACTCGAATTCAGGGGTACGTGTCTTATGTCCTTTGGAGGAGAATGAACTAACCTAACTGTACTGCTCCATCAGGGAGCATTTTTTTTTCCTTTTCTTTTTTTTAAGGAAAGGTACAGGCAGGAAGATTTAATTTGTTTTGTTTTATTATTTTATTTTTTTTAATGTTCAGCTCGGCTGCTCCCCCACCCTCCCACCACCAACCCAGGATGCAAACCCAGGACCCCAGAAAGTACGCTCCTTCTAAAGCTTTTAATTTGCAACGAAAAATACCTGAGGCTTCCTCTGTTGATGGACAGCAGCCAGAACTGTTGGAAGCCTTGCCCCCACCCCAATGTGCAGTTCATAACACCATGCTGATGGTCTACTAAACATGGTAACTTCTTTTAGAAACACGTTGCAATATCGTCCCAGCACCCAGTTTTCTGTATATTATGCTTAACTTCGTGGTCTGAAACAAACCAAAAAGTAACAGTGTTCAAATCCCTTATGGCATAACTGCTTTAAGCTTGAGAAAGTTGAGCTGCACAAAGCACATAGCTGAGCGACAGTCCAGCCTGGGCTCTTTCTGGAAGCGATGTCTGAGAGCAAGTCTGAAGGCTTCTAGGACCTCTGCTTTCTCAAACAGGACAGGGCCCTGCAGAGGGCCGAGCGGGCACCGTCTGGCAAGGGCTGGCTGCGCTGGGACGTGGGGCAGGGTCTGATGCCCAGGCTGGGGGCTCTGCTGCAGAGAGCCTCCTGCGCTTCCATTGCCGGTTCTTTTTAGACACAAAGACTGGGAATTGTCTGCTAAATTCAGAGGCTGGATTTGAGGAAACTGAAGCTGTGGGGGGAAAGTCCGGTAAGAGGCTGAAATAACCTTGAAAATGACTCAAGCTCAGAGGAAAGCATAGTGATTATTTGAAAAGGCAACGACAATAATAAAGAACAAGAACAAATCCTGAAGTTACTGAAGCGCCACACTTCCGTGAGTACAGCCAATAACTCTCCCTCTCTGTCTGTCTGCCTGTCTGTCTCTCTCTGTCTCTCTGTGTCTCTCTCTGTCTGTCTGCCTGTCTGTCTGTCTCTCTCTCTGTCTCTGTCTGTCTGTCTGTCTGTCTGTCTCTGTCTGTCTCT